>CM059186.1:60736840-60839515 GCA_030323885.1 Branchipolynoe longqiensis | reverse complement strand
CACTAATTGATCCGGCAGTGTGCGCGCGCGTGTGTGTGCATGTGTGTGTTGTTTGTACGGGGAGTGTGTGCGCGCGTGTGTGTACGCGGTGTGTGCGCGTGTGCGTGTATGTACGCGGCGTTTCCTTCAACCACACCAGAGGCCGGCATATATATATGTATAATATATATATATGTGTGTGAGTTTTCATCAGGGTGTAATTTTTAGTTCGGGTATTTAATAAATATCACCAGGTGGTCATCATTATGCCAAAAATCATTTTCTTCTCTCTTATTTTGTGTAAGATCTAAAAGGGAAACGTCGTCAATGACCCACGCCCCCTTTCTTTCTCTATAGGCGTACTGGTGAAGGGAAGGGGGGGGGGGGGCACGCAGTTTGATACAAGGGTTAAAAAGGAATGGAATTGTCTTGATGTGAACAGTGAAGAGAGCCCGGAATGGCGCCAGCACTTAGACATAATGAGATCCTGGCAGCGTGCCAAGTCTGCCTCCACGCACCCCGGCGCCCATCCCTAACCCTCCACCCACCCACCTTCACCACCTCACACACTCCAACTCCACCCCAGTCGGGCACGCGCCAGCGCCACCTGCACCCACTCCCACACCCACACCACCACCACCATCCTACCAGCACCACCCCACCATCACACCACCTCCACCATCCCCACACTGTCACATTGCCATCCCGGTCGGCCACGGGAGTAGTAGTAGTAGTAGTACGCCCATCACCCACCAGGTGCGCACTGGACTCAAAAGCCACATCGAGCACGTTGAAAATAACCCCCACATCGACAAAAGAACACCCGACAAATACACACACAAAATAAACCCTTACATATTGTAGTTTCCCTATCACATAGTACTGTTGTAGTAGTGACTACTTTTAAGTTCTTCCGACACCCCCCCCCCCCGACACCCCCACCCCCCACACACACACCTTTCGCCCCATTATCCCGTCGCATATTAATCAGACTTAAGTAGGATTTAAGATATAAGCTGAGAGTCTGGACAACCAATCTGTCCAAGTTAAAGCTGCCATTGATTACGTCACACACACCTTCCTATTCCAAAGACCCATAAACCCTACAGAACCCTGTGCCACTACACACCTCGTCAAATTCCACCTACCACCCATTGATGCGCGAAAAGGAAGAAGGGAAGGCGGGGGTGGAAATAAGGCGTTTATTTACGCCTCAGACAGACAGAGTATACAGAGGAATGAAAGAGAGGCTCATGAGGAGCAACAGTAAATAAGCTCATAAGGAGCAACAGTGTAAGTAAATATGAGATAAATGAAGAGATGTAAAGAGGCTCATGAGGAGCAATACAGCAGGGGGGGCTCATGAGGAGCAAATGTCAGTAGATGAGTGAGGGGGTGCCGAGGAGCCCTCCACCAAAAAAAAAAGGCGGAGAGGGCTCGCGGCGCGCCCGAGGGGGCGAGGGGGGGCATGTAAGGGGGGCCGGCAGGGAGGGTGCAGCGCGTCAGGGGTCAGGTTCCCTCTGTGGGCGGCGAGTGTCCGGGGCCTGCGTCGACAGGGAGCGGGCGGCCAAAAAAGAGGAGGCCCGCTCCTTGGCGAGATCCGGTGAGGAGGTGCGACGAGGGTCGAGCAGGGGGGGCAGCGAAGTCCTCAGGGCTGGGTGGGGGGGTGGCGGTCGGGGTCGGGTCCGGTGGGTTGCTGAAGGCGGTGTCGTGGGGGTCGGCGGCTGTGATGTCGGCAGAGGGTTCTTCGTGAGGCTGGGCTGGGCTGTGGTCTGAGGCGTGAGGTCCGAGGTGATGGTCCCCGGCTGTGACTGGGCGGCGCTGCGATCGGTGGTCGCTGGGAGGTTGTCGGTGGACGGCGGTGTCGATAGGGTCGGCGGCTGTGATGTCGGCAGAGGGTTCCTCGTGAGGCTGGGCTGGGCTGTGGTCTGAGGCGTGAGGTCCGAGGTGATGATCCCCGGCTGAGACTGGGCGGCGCTGCGATCGGTGGTCGCTGGGAGGTTGTCGGTGGAAGTCGCGGGGCTGTCGGCAGTGGTGAGGGTGAGGCGCCGGGAAGGGCCCCCCGGGCCGGCCGGGGGGAGGCCGGCGGATCAAAAATCCGCCGAGGTGGGGGGGGGGGGTGGGGGGGGGTCTGACGCTCACGGGCTTGTTTTGTCATGCAATCGGCCTCGCTGTGCATGGTTAGGACGCGCTGCACGTTGGCGCAGTAGGCACAGACGTGACGGCGCCTGTCCCCCGCCTCGCCGTGGGCCTCCCCGACGGCGGCCCGATCGCACGAGGCGGGGTCGCGGTTCCAGGCCGGGCAGGGGGCCCCGTGGGTGTGCCTGTCGTAGGTGGCGCGGGCGTCGGCTTGGACTAGGGGGAAGTGTGCGCCTCGGTGTGGAGGGTCGAGTGGGCGGGCGGGGGTGCTGGCGGCTTGGTGGTCGGGCATGGCGATACACTCGACTCTCAGGAGGTTGAGGGCTACGGGGTCATGCCACCCGTGGGGGAGCCGACCGTCCGCGATCCAAGTGAATACGGTCTCGGAGTACCGACGGATGGTCGCCCACGGGTAGATGAGGTTATCCCGGGAGACTGTAAGGTGGTGGTGGTGGAGTCCTTGGGTGGAGTGGGCGGGGAAGTCGGGGTGGTCAATGAGGGTGAGAAGGGCGAGGTTATACTCGTCCTTCGTCGCTTTCCCCCTCATCACCGGCTTCCTTTCAGGCCCCCTCTCTACTAGGTCCGATGGGAAGACGTAGTCGACCGGGATGCCTTTTCGCCTGACGGAGTGTCGCGCCTCGGCGGAGGCCAAGATATCCCGGACGGCGTCGGCCGCGGAGGCGGGGCTGTGCCGCGTCGGTTCCTCGTGGTAGGCCGTCGACGCGGCAGTCGACGCGGTAGCGAGGTGGTGGTACCTCTCGTAGTCCTGGTGAGCCGCCCCGGGCAGGGTTGCCTGAGGCGGGAGCGGGGGCCGGGCCCCGGTGGCGGCGCGCGCCCGAGGCTCTGGGGCGGCTGCGGCAGGGCAGGCGGCCTGACGTCTCGGGGGAGGTGAGGCCGCCTCTGGCGCGGGCCGGGCCTCCCCGGCCTCCAGGGCGTCCATCCGGGCGTCAATGGCGGCGGCAGTCTGTCGCGCCTCGGCGGCAGCCTGGCACTGCTCAAGTTGGAGGCGCTAGATGGCCTCCAGTAGCCCCGAGGTCTCGGCGCCTGAGGACCGGTCCGAGGGCGCCGCGGGGAACGCCGGAGAGTCGTCCCACCGGGGCGTTGAGGATGGCCCCGGGGTGCGCGGGGCGGCGGCCCGGGAGCCCTTGCGTCCTCTTCCTTTTCCTTGAGGCATGGTGTAGCCTGAGGTGAAGCAGCGGTCCGAGGTGGAGAGGGATGAACCCAAGCAGGAAAAAGGGGAGAGAGCTGGAAGGCGGCAGGAGGGCGAGTGCCTGAGGGAAGCCAGCGGGCGACCTTATAAGGGAAGGGGGACGGGCGACAGCAGGTGAGGTGTGAACGCTGCCGGCCCGGGGGAGGGCGAGAGGTGGCGAGCAGCGGGCGTCGGGTGAGGCGCGAGTGCTGCGCGACACGGGGCTAGGGGGAGGTGGCGGCGCACGGCGGCATCGGGCCAGGTGAGAAAGCAGCGCGACAGCGCGGGGCGGGGGAGGGTCTCTTCCTCTCCTCGCATCAAACGTAATGCTACGCATTACGACCAATCCCAATGTTTCTATTTATAGCACCATTATACTGCCGCTTAATCCACACAGCAAAGCTCAGCGCGTAACACTGCACAATCATACTAGGCGGTCTCCGCGCGTACCCGCCCATTCAGGCTCTGCGCGGAGCGGGGCATTTAACAAGTGACTTAATTAATGTGGTGAATGCTTTGAAAACACATTCACATATATATATAATATATATATATATATATATATATATATATACTGATAGTGATAAACCCCGTATCGCGTGTAATAAGGTTTGTAGTGTATTGCTTCCCCCCCTCCTGGGGTGGGGCGTTTCCCAGTACGCTCTGCTCTCTCCTCGCCCCCTCCCCCCTGCGCGGGGCTGCACACTCCATACGCTCATATATATATATAGATTACTAGAGCGGAATTTCCACTGTGTATGAAGCTAAATGTGTTGGTAATGAAAACACTAGTATAGGATATCCTTTGTTTTATATTCACATAATGTATTGTATACCTTATATATGCTATACGCATATGCCATGTATATGCTGTGTGTATATGCTATGTATATGCCATGTATACGCCACATATATGTCAGGTATAGATAGATCTATGCCATAGATACACCATATATACGACTCACATATGCTATATCGATATTATATACTATATAATGCTACACACTCTCGACTATCTTCTGGTTACAGAAAGAGAGGGCGCCCTCCTCTCCGTCTCCGGTTCAAGAATACCATAAAGAGAAACCTGAAGCTGAGAGACATTAAGGCCTACTCATGGACATCACTCTCACAGCAGACAGCTAAATGGAGAGCTACAGTCAAGTAATGAAAGCAGTCTTTGTCGCATCATGACCAACAGCATGATGATGATGATAATGTACATGCTATGCATGCTGCATAAATGCTTTACGGATGTAGTATAGATGATGGGTGCATGATGTATGCATGCATGCTGAATGCATGCATGTTGTATGCATGCATGTTGTATACGATGTATGTTGTATAAAATTCATGTTGTATGCATGCTGTATAATGCTATATGTATATTTTATGCATGCTGTATGCATGATATTTAATTATGCTATAGCTGTGCTATGTGCTCTATATGTGCTATACATGGTATATATGCTATATATACTATATACAGGCAATACATGCTATATGCAGGCTATATATGTTATATATGCTATGTATGATATATATGTGATATATGCTATATATGCGAATATGCTATATATGTTATATATGCTATATTTGTTATATATGCTATATATGTTATATATGCCATATATGCCATATATGCCATATATGCCATATGTGCTATATGTGCTATATATTCTATATATAATATATATTCTATATACAATATATGTCAACATAATATGCAGCAACAACAAAATAATAAAAATAACAATGGTACAACGACGGCCCCAGCAGCAGGCGGGCCCGGCTGAGCCCCACCCGACTACAATCACCACAACTGACGCTGGGATGGGAGATGATACCGGTTGAGACCCTGATGTGAGAGAGGCTTGTTGGGTAATACTGTGGGTGACGCCTTAGTGTGTAGTTCCCCTGACGTCCACCAGGCGGCGGCTTTTTGTGCGGCTTAAAGGACCCGGCGTGCGCTTGGACTGGCATAAAGGCATAATATCGCCCCGCCCCGCCCCGCCCCGCCCCGCCCCGCCCCGCCCCTCTGAATACCCCCCCCCCTCCAAGTACCACCCTCAGGTAATATTACAACATAATAAAACAGCCTTGCGGGGGGGGGGGGCGAGTATGATGCTGCCCCTCCAGTAGAATATTGCTCTCTCTATGAACGCCTGGCATGCAAAGCAAAACACAAGGTTGCCATCTGCAGCAACAGGTTTTGTTTGGAAATTGCCATGTGTGTTTTGGTTGTAATAGACTACATCACGGTTCCGACTGCGCATGCGCTGAAAACGGCGTTGGGAGCAAAGCAAAGGCGTCCGGCCATTGGGTTTGCCAATACGCATAGGGAAAAACTGCCATTTTATTCAAAATAAATAGAAATACATAACAATTTGGCACAAACATGGACAGAAGGATGCAATATAATAATATAATGAATATGTTTAAGACACAACTCTCCATACATCACCATTGATTAGCCAGAAGTAATTCTTGTTCTAAATATTAAAATGTAAAATGTGTCAACAAAAACTTGTTTCAAAGAAATATATAACTAATATCTGATTAACCCTACTCATTTTCTAGTTCTACATATGTCATTAAGCATAGGATATAAATAAAAAACATGAATAAAATAAGTAAAACTGACTCTGGCTATGGCTCTAAGACTAGTCTGAATGCCTAGATTTGTCTAAATCTAAATGCACATGGCATAAGATGTGCTGATTATATTGATGTAAATGCAATGCTGGATAAAAGATTAATATCTTAATTTGTTATATATATTTTTTTAGTTGGTATCCTATGTTTCAAATAAGAGCCCAGCGTATTACTATTAGCATGTGCCATGTGCTTCTCGTGGGTTTGTTTTGCTCTAACGCATCCCAAAATGCACCCCGCCGCTGGAACCGTGATGTAGTCTATTTGTAATGATTGTGTGTTTTGGTTGTAACTTGCTATGTGTGTTTTGTTTTGTAATTTGTAATGTGTGTTTTGTAATTTGCAATGTGTGTCTTGGTTGTAACTTGCAATGTGTGTTTTGTTTTGTAATTTGTAATGCATGCTTGGCTTGTAAGTTGCAATGCGTGCTTTGTTTGTAATTTGCCATGAGTGTTTTCATTGTAACTTGTAATGTCTGTTTTGTTTTGTAATGTTTAATGTGTTTTTTATTTGTAATTTGTAATGTGTGTTCTGTTTGTACCTTGTAATATGTGTATTGTTTTGTAATGCGCAATATGTGTTCTGTTTATAATTTGTAATGTGTGTTTTGTTTGTAATTTGTAATTTGTAATGTGTGTTTTGTTTGTAATTTGTAATGTGTGTTTTGTTTGTAATTTAGATAATGGCATCACATTTTCAAAAGCAAAACACAGCCCTCAGATACAGATGCACTTATTACGCATCTGTCACCACCTAGAATGGAATCTTAGCTTTAGACTTACAATTCCAGGGGGACGAATGTAGTAGTTTGCACTGACCTCTCGGGCAATGAGCCGCATAGACAGATAGGCATGAGTAGGGTGGTGATGTCAGGAAGCCTAGGTGGTGTAATGGTGAGCACACTGGCCCGGAATCTGGGTTCAATTCCCGCTCTCATAGCAATATTTCCCATGTTCACCCTCCCCCCCTCCCCCCCAAACCGCAGCGTCTATTAGAACATCGTCTAGACCTGTCTGGCGTTGATAGACTTCAGCTCTGAACCAGCAGTCCTTGGCATGTCGAGTTGTATAGGGTTTAATGCTCATTTGTTTCCTAAGCGGTTACCAAACCTCCGAGCAGAAGCCGGCGGTGGCTCGGCTTCCAACAGTCGGTGATGCTCTAGGCGGCCCATCATAACACGCTATGTATATCAGAGTGGCCCGTAGAGCCTTCGTAGGTGGGTGCTAATCCCTTAGTGGCATACACGGACATGGGCGGTGGGTTTTGATGGTGGGTGGGTGTGGGGGCGAGGGGGGGGGGAGAGCCCCGCCCACTGCATGCCATGCCTCACCGACACAGCACGGACAGTACCGACACCTGGTGAGCGTAGCCCTAACTAACCCGCTCCCACTTCTCATCACGGTGCCAGGACCGGTGTGGCGGTTTCAGATCTCAGTGGGTTTGGAGTCTTCGCTCGGGGTTCTGCACATGCGCGTATTTTCGACTACCACGACCTGGTTGACTTGGGCAAAGACCCTATAATGCTAAGACGGCTCACTCCCTATCTCTGCAATGGTAATGTAAATTTTGCAGCGCCACCTTGTGGTGGGTTTGATCAGCCAGCTGCTGGTTGGTGTTTCACATGTAAACACATACACTTATATTATACATGAGATAGGTAAGTATGAATACACATCAATATGAAATTGCTATGAACAAATACCCAGCATCATCAGCATCATCATCAGCATCGCCATCATCACACATCTTTCACATTCATATATACATTTATACATATAATATAGCACCAGTTTAACCAAGAGAACAGCCAGCATCGCCATCATCACACATCTTTCACATTCATATATACATTTATACATATAATATAGCACCTGTTTAACCAAGAGAACAGCCAGCGCACCAAGTAGTGGGTTTGGTCATTTTGATTACACACTACAGGCTGAGTGAGCCATCTTAGTATTATAGGGTCTTTGACTTGGGTCACCCGAGTTGCTAGAAATTCAAATAGAACACCATGAGTGGAGTTGACAAAAACAAGTGTCATATGCTAAAAGTATTTTAGCTCAATATAATATATTTTTTAGCGAATTGAAGAGTTAATGCGTTGACCACATTTATGCGTCAAAAAGTCGCGCGGGTCACCCGAGTGGGTTAATCGATCGAATACCCTGAAATGCCGTTTGATTTTGACACATTCGCAAAACCCCGAGGGAAGAGTCCAAACCCACTGAGATCTGAAACCGCCATACTGGACAGTTCAGCGATAATGGAATTACCCATAATGCATTGTAGGTTCCGCGCCTTAATTAGGACGCTGACCGAATTAAACAAACAGCCACACCGACACACACAAAGCCATCGCCGCCACCACAACCACAACTACCACCACACACAAAACCCTAGCTCACCTACTACTAACTGTATACATATATATATCTGCAGGCTATGTCTGCTTTCTTCTTGGGGTTTTACATCCTGGTAACATTTAAGGTAATATCAGCACGGACACCCGACTTATAACAGTGCGCACTTATGGCAACGTTACAGTGCTACCCCACTGGGAGACCAGGTCGTTGGCGTCATGAACCGATTTCCCCACTCAGACACATTATCTGGACACTGAGCTAACCAGTCCTTGCCCTATTCTAGTAATGCCAAGCGCCAGGCTAGATAGCAACAACTATCAATTTTGTAGGTCAATTGTTTGACTCAGCTAGAATTCTACCTCCCGACCTTCCACACGGGAATTCTGCACTCTGGTGGATGTGCCTGCTACAGTAAAACCTCTCTAACCGATCACCATCACAGATGGACCACTCCGCTATATCAATCGCTTTATTTGGGTCCCAAACGATTGCCCATACAATACCATTGTAACGATGAAAAAACCCTCCCTAAACCTCCCACCTCCGTAATTGGACCATTTAAAGTCGGTCCCCTGGTTGGTCGCTTTAGAGAGGTTTGACTGTATATCTAGTGCATACTGGGACTGAGAGTGAGAGTGAATAAAAGAAGCCAGGTAGGTGCTTGCTGGCAGTGGTATGCAGGCACTGACACATTTCAGTCGGACCATCCTTACTAAAGACTACCATGCTAAGCTCACACGGTCACGTGACGCGGTGCATGACGGGAGTCGGATCGAGCAGACATGTGCACATTAAACAAAACACAATCAAATTGGACTAGTGCTGCCCAGCGGTGAAAACAAGTGTTAACACACTTCTATCCGTTATGAGCAAGGTAAATAAATTCATCACAAAAAACAATAAAAAAAAACATTCCGTCTCATCCTTGGGCCCGATACCAGTATAGATAACCGGCATGCCATATGACAAATATATTTGTTGGCGTTTTCCGTCCTAACAACATCTAAGGTAAAAATACCCACTTCTGACAGCGCGCACTCATGTCAATTTTAAAGTGGTGCCCCACTGGGAGACTAGACTGCCAGTACCATGACCCAATATCCCACCGAGTCACATTATCCTGATACTGAGTTAACCAGTCATTGCACTGTCCTATTAATGCCAAAGCGCCAGGCTAGGTAACGACAAGTAACACTTTTTAAAGTTATTGGTTTGACTCAGTTTGTGCTTTGAACTCCCAACCTTCTGAGCAATTCGACTTCTGCGTCTGCTGACATGTACATACTATATAATATTCTATATATGTGGTGTATAACGCATTATGCGAGTATAAAGAACCAAAGGGGAATATTACTTATTATTATTGTTATACTCCGTAAGATGTAACACTGTAGCGGTGGTGCCATCTCGGCCCACCTCTCCTCAACCGGATGTTGACCAGTGTCAGTCACATACTTTCACAACACGTGGCATATATATAAATGCTCAAAATATATATTTACTGGCTAACAAGAGTGATACTGGCCCAGAGCTGCCATGTTACCCGATAGGACCTGGCGACCCGTTCACTCAGTCGCCGTCAGGTATAATTGACTATCTTAGCCTAGTTACAGATCTTTGTCCTCTCTGCATGAACCAGGTACCTCGGCCTCGGGAGAGATACCCTGTGGTTCTGACAGGTGTCACAGAGTATAATATTAATATATATATATATATATATATATAGTATATATCTGTGTAGGGGGGTGAGTATGTGTGTGGGTGGGTAGGGTGTGGCGTTGTGGGAGTGTACATGTGGCATGGGGGGCGTGGGAGTTTGGTGTGGTATGGGGGTGTGTGGGAGTGTGGGAGTGTGGTAGTGTGATGTGTGGGTTGGTGGGAGTGGGTGGGGGTGGGGGTGGATGTGTGTGTGGATGTGTGGATGTGTGTGTGGGTGTGTGGTAGTGTGGTGTGTGGGGATGTGGGGGTGTTTGGGTGTGGAATGTTGGGGATGTGGGGATGTGTAGTGCGGGGTTTAGGGGTGTGTGGTGTGGGCGTGTGGAGGGTGGTGTGGGAGTGTGGGGTGTTGGGGTGTGGGGGTGTAGATGTGTAGGAGTGTGGGCGTGGGGCGTGGGATGCGGGGTGGATGTGTGGGGTGTGTGGACGGGTGGGTGTGTGGGGGTGTGGGAGTGTGGATGTGTGGTTGTGGATGTGGAGATGTGGGGGTGTGGAGATGTGGGTATGTGGGTGTGGGTGTGTGGGGTGTGTCGTGGGTGGAGATGTGCGAGTGTGGGTGTGGGGGTATTGGCGGGGTGTGTGGGGGGTGGCGTGGACTGCTCCTATTGCGCTGATCCTAATTAGGCTCAGTGGCTTCGTCTCCGGTAAGAGGCGGGTCATATTACGGACACAGCGAGCAACTCGCACCCTACCTACCGAGCCGAACCATATATGTGTATATATATATATATATATATATATATGTATATATATAGTGTTTCTTGTGAACAACCTGTCCTGATATAACTGTACATTGTGCCAGGACGTAAAACTCCAACAACCAACCAACCATTTGTGAACAATAGCTTTATTATTGATTATTACCATTGCCAGTTATTACTATTTGCTAATGATCACTATTACTTTTATTACTATTATAACCACCACTACCACTTACCACCATTCCCTTCATCACCACCATTATCACTATTACCACCATTGTTATCATTACTATTTCTTCATTACTATCATTATCACTATTTATACAATTATCATTACCATAACCGTCATCACCACCATTACCACTATTACCATTTCTTCATTGCTACCATTATTACTATTATACAATTAATATCACCATAACCTTTATCACCACCATTGCCACTAATATCACCATTGTTATCATTACTATTTCTTCATTGCTACCATTATCACTATTATACAATTACTATTACCATTACCTCCATCAGCACCATTTTCACTAATACTCCTATTATTTTTTTAATCTCTACCATTATCACTATTACCACCGTTCTCATTATTAGTATATTACCACCATTATTACGACCAGTACCATATTCTCTCCCATAATCACTATGACCACTATTTTAAACAGTACCTTCATCACCACCATATTACCATCATTATTAGTACCATCACCCATGTAATTATGATACAGCGATGATACAATGATGCAGCATTACATCATTAGATGAGAATCTATATGAACAGATTCGGCTAGAATTTTGTTAGGGCGTATTTTTTTTTAAAGATTTTTTTATGCCAAGATTATGTGAAGCTAACAATATTGCGCTCACCAAAGATCAGCTCTTCTTGTCCAGTTTGACCAGGGCAGTGATGATGTAATCACCCCCGTTTGTAGCGCTCTGAGTCAGAGAAAACTCTTGGAAGCCCGAGTGAGAGTCAGAAATTGGAAGCCCGAGTGGGAAAGGCCAGTTTATGCTTGGTTTCAGTGGTTGTGCGTAAGCGATGTGTGAGAGCGAGTTGGTCGTGAATCACAGGAGTTTCATGTCCTGGCAACATCTCAGGTCATATCAAGATGGGCACCGACTTGTGACAGTGGGCACTCATGGTGACTATATAGTGCTGCCCCACTGGGAGACCAGGCCGTCAACACCATGACCAGGGGCCGTATGCATGACGCGGTGTTAGCGAGCCAAAACGGTGTTTGGCGGGAATGCCCCGTGCAGCGGGGAAAAGACCCATGCAAGAGTCAGTGATAGCGCTAACACCACCACCGTAATCTAGGTTACGGTAACACCATTCCATAGCTGGTATAAGGGCGGTGTTAGGTATCGATTAGGCCGAAATCTATTCAATGCTATCATATTTAACAGAATAAAATAATCAAAAAGTGAAATGTGGTCAAATTAACCCCAAAATCAAAGCGATATTAACGCTGCCGCTACATCGATGGCGATATTCATATTGTCAAATGACTAAACAAAACAAATGGCCGCCGATGCGGCGGAGGCATTAATATCGCTTTGATTTTGGGGTTAATTTGACCAATTTTATTTAACAGAATAAAATAGAAAATAAGTGAAATTTGGTCAAATTAAACAATAAATCGAACCGATATTAACCCCGCCGCCGAAATTGGTTCAAATTAAACCCAAAATCGAAGCGATATTAATGCCGCGCCGCCACCGCCGCCGCCGCCGCTGCCGCCGCCGAATCGGCGTCGATATTGGCAAATAGCGGTGCTCGCCGGGAACAGGCTCACGCTGGTGCCAACGGATAACAACAACTTACAGCCGTGCTGCCGGGAACCAGTTACAGAGGGAATCACTATCTAAAAATAACTCCCCGTTTAGCTATCATGAAAGTGTTAGGTGCCTCTACATACTGCATGACCTAATTCCCGACCTCGGGGTTAGCTAAACGGAGTCAGGCTTTAGCACCACGCGACGCTAGCACCGCATCATGCATATGGCCCCTGATATCCCACTCAGTTACATTATCCTAACACTTAGCCAACGAGTCCTTGCCCTATCCTAATACAGTAATGTCGACCATCTAGCTAGGAAGTGACAAGTATACGTTTTTAAGTCATTGGTTTGACTCGACCAGGTTTCAAACCCGTGGGTTCGAATCCCACGATCCACCAAAACAGGAGACGGATGCTCAACTCATTCGGCCATCCCGTCTGGTGGATTACAGGAGGAAGTGAGGTAATGCAGTTAGGGGGGTGTGAGTTTTGATTGTGGCTGTCTATTTGATTGCATAATGTATATAAGTGTGTAGTAGTGGTAGAAAGAATGGGATTATTATTAACAGGTGAAGGCAGAAGGGAAGGACTAGCTATTTGACAGTCGCCAGACTGGGGATCCACTGTGGACAATTGGAATCAAAACACTTCTACAAGTCAGCGATTCGTCTAATCGGGACAATGTAGAACGCCTTATCACTTTCCTTATCATGACCATCAGCATAATCATAATTATCATTCTGGTTCATCATAATAATGCCAGTATTAATTTTCACCATCATCTCCATCATCACCGTCATCACCATCATCACCATTTTCACAATCATTTTCACAATCATTTTCATAATCATTTAAAAAAAATCAATCATGCAATCATTTTCATCATCGTCAGCATAAATTTCACCAAGAATCTTATCAACCAATCAATCAAGCTTGAAAAGTGATATTATGGAGAGGTAATGGAACAATTATTTACACAATTGCACAAGTTCAAAGTTCAATACAGTATATATGTTTGTGAATTGTCTTATATAAAAAAATCGTTCAGCCATCAGCACATTTTCGTGAATAAAGATTTGTTTGTTAGGGTTTAAATCCTGGTAACATCTAAGGTCACATCAGGACAGGTACCGAATTGTGATACTGTTAGTTTGCACTCATGGCAACTTAATAGTGCTTCCCCACTGGAAGACCAGGCCACTGGCACCATGACCCAATAACCCACACAGTCACATTATCCTGATACTGTGCTAACCAGTCATTGTCCTATGCTATTAATGCTGAGTGTCAGGCTAGGTTGTGACAAATATCAATTTTATGTCATCAGTTTGACTCGGCTGGGATTAGAATTCCCGCATGGGAAACCTGAATAAAGGAATACACATTTTAATCAGGTGGTGGATATTCTTAACATTTCTAATGATTGGATGCTTGATTGATTGATGATCGCCTTAAGATCGTGTTGGCAGCAAAGGCCAAATTCATGGCGTTTCTTTAAAAAGTTCTAGGTGCCGTCTAATAGAGCAGTCTATGACATCAATATTTCCTCCATCAATCAGTGAATATTCATGTCTTAATAAATACATGACAACAGCAATAGGCTACCGCTTCTAGGCAATGTGGCTGGTGACTTGGGATTACTTAGCAACAAACAACACAGTTGCTTTCGATCTCAAATCGTCGGAATGCGACTTGGCATCCCGGTTTATCGAACTCACGCACTATCGGTCGTCCGATCGGTCGTACGATTTGTCTGCCCGATCGTCGCTTATCGGGGCCCATCTTGGACTGGGGACGGCGGCGGCTTTGATGCGCGGGTGTTATCAGGAAGGCCGTTAGTTTTAATCAATCTGCAGCACGATTGCGAAACCCACCAGGAAGCCCGCGCAATGCCTTCTGGGAGGGGTGGAGGGTGGGATGGTGGGTGGGGGTGGGGTAGGGGTGTAGGTAGGTAGGGAGGTAGGAGGTAGGGAGGTAGAAGGTTGGGAGGTAGCGAGGTAGGAAGGTAGGGAAGTATAAGGAGGTAGGGAGATAGGGAGGTAGGGAGGTAGGAAGGTAGGGAAGTAGGAGGTAGGGCAGTAGGGAGGTAGGAAGTAAGTAGGGAGGTATGGCGGTAGGGAGGTAGGAGGTAGGGCGGTAGGAAGTTGGGAGGTAGGAGGTATGGCGGTAGGGAGGTAGAGGCTTAGGGAGGTAGGAGGTAGGGAGGTAGGGAAGTAGGGAGGTAGGGAAGTAGGGAGGTAGGGAAGTAGGGAGGTAGGGAAGTAGGGAGGTAGGGAGATAGGAATTAGGGAGGTAGAGGCTTAGGGTGGTAGAGGCTTAGGGAGGTAGGAGGTAGGGAGGTAGGGAAGTAGGGAGGTAGGGAGACAGGGCGGTATGGAGGTAGGGAGGTAGGTCGCCGCACTTGGACGTACTCCGCCCTACAAACACCCACACACCCCACACCCACCCACACCCACACACCCACAATGTATTCCGCCCTTCACCTGCCCACCCACCCACCTACCCATACCCACACACCTACACTGGTCCTTCCGCCAGCCCGCCGATACCGGACACAAGGTGCCACTGCGTCTCCGCCGCGTCACACCCACAGCCCGCGCAATCAGCATTCATTGCACAGACGGGCAGGTGGCGCCACCTCTCGCCAACAGCCCGGCTAAATAGGTTACGGAGTCAGACGCAGGTAGGCCCGAGGCATTATGGGAAGCGGTAGGGATATGCGGCCAGGGAAGGCTTTTTAAATATTTTTTTTATAAGGCTTGTGCGGCTGATTTCGCCTGTGTGTGTCTGTATATCCGTGTGTGTCTGTGTGTGTGTGTGGCTCAGAGGACTTGGATGAGTTTGTGGTTACGTCAGATGGGGCTTTATTTGATCGACGCTTTATTGACGTGGTCTGTATTAATTATTATTCACCCAAGAACGAGATCAAACACAACTGATTAAAACATGTGTTAAATGTAAAATATCTCCCCCCCGCACCCCCCCCCCCCAATCCGAGTCCATGCAACGGAGGAGGGGAGACGCGGCTGAGTTGGGGGGGGGGGGAGAACAGCGTATAAAGGAAGATATGCATGGAGAGACAGACAGTCAGAGAAAGTAACTATTGGTAACCAAATAACTATCCGACTGTAGAATGAACAAACTCACAGAGGTTTGGGGGATGTGGGAGAATGCTTACAAACAGAGAAAGAATGCATGCAGTAGATAGCTACACAACAACTGAAAGTGATAAAACCAAGGGGAGTCAAAAGACTATTACTGTCTAGCGGCGAAAACAAGTAATTAGACTTAACTGTTATGGGCAGCTTAAATACACCCCATCACAATATTTTGTTAATGGAGGATGCATGTGGAGGCATGGCGAGGCAGGCAAGGGGGGGGGGGGGGCGAGGGAGTGACGGCAGGTAGAGGATGGGGGCCGGTTAGCCCCCCGGATGGGCGATCTTATGTAGATATATGGCGGGCTGGTGAGAGCTGAGGTGAGGGATGAGATAGGTGAGAGACATGCCATGAGATAAGTGAGAAGACTGGTAGGGTGCAGGTGAGTGAGAGGAGGTGAGGTGGTAGGGCAGGTGCGGAGTGCTGTATATAACTATGGGTTGTACGTTTAGTAGGACGGCGAGTGTGGTGGGAAATGGGGCATTACGTGGGTGGTGTGTACACAGTTAGTTGCTGTATAACTGTAGAATTCGTAAGGTCACTGGGTGACCTGCTTAACTGCAATCCCGGTTCAGTAGGTGCCCTATTTATCTGCTTCTGACCCTGGTTCACTGTGTGACCCGTTTAATCCATTTCTGACCCTGATTCCACGGTTCACTGAACGACCACGTTATATACTGAGCTTCGTGTCGCAGTGTCACAGAGTGACTACTGTATTTATTGCATACATCCATGGAGTCACTGCTTCATTTATTGCCTGCATCCATGGAGTGGTGACTTCACATACTGCTTGGATCCAGTCACTACTTGATCTACTGCCTGCAATCACAGAGGGACTGCTTCATTTACTCCTTGCATTCATAGAGAGACTGCTCTATCGCGGAGTGAGTCGCTGGGTGCGCGCCGTGTGTGGCACGGAGTGAATGATGTGACTGACGGCAGTGAGGTGGGTTGTGTGGTGAGGTGGTAAGTGTGTGTGTGAGGGGTGGGGGTTGGGTTGGTGGTGGTGTGTGTTTGGGGAGTGGGGGTGGTGGTGGTGGTGTGAGTCTGTGTTTGGGGAGTGGGGGGGGGTGTGAGTGTGTGTGTGTGGGGGGGGGGGGACACCGCCTGGCAGTGAGGTTCAGCGCTGACGGCGTGATCGGGCCGCTCTGTCAACACGCACTAAGCGCCGTGTAACACACGCCGATTACCTCATTGTACCAGGCTGCATGCACGCCTGAGCAGCTGCTCCCGGCCAACCCATCTGTACCCCCCACCCACCCATCAGACCTCCTCCCCACGCCATATACCACCCAGCCACCCCACCCATCTCCCTCCTCCAGCCCAGCCCAGGCCTACTCCATACCCCATCTGTACCACCCCACGCACCCCCACCCTCCTCCAACCCAGACTTACTCCCCACCCCATATACCACCCAGCCTCCCAACCCATCTCCCTCCTCCAGCCAGGCCTACTCCATACCCCATCTGTACCACCCAACGCACCCCCACTCTCCTCCAGCCCAGACCTACTCCCCACCTCATATACCACCAAGCCTCCCCACCCATCTCCCTCCTCCAGCCCAGCCCAGGTCTACTCCATACCCCATCTACCACCCAGCCACCCCCCTCCTCCAGCACAGACCTACTCCCAACCCCATATACTACCCAGCCTCCCAACCCATCTCCCTCCTCCAGCCCAGCCCAGGCCTACTCCATACCCCATCTGTACCACCAACGACCCCCACCCTCTCAACCCAGACCTACTCCCCACCTCATATACCACCAAGCCTCCCCCACATCTCCTCCTCCAGCCCAGCCCAGGTCTACTCCATACCCACCTACACCAGCCCACCCCACCCTCCTCCAGCACAGACCTACTCCCCACCCCATATACTACCCAGCCTCCCAAACCAATCTCCTCCTCCAGCCCACACCCACTCCATACCCATCTACACCCAAGCCCACCCCCACCCCTCCTCCAGCACAGACCTGCTCCCTTACCCCATATACCACACAGCCTTTCCTCCAATCCCCCACCCACCTACTCCAATCTAGGATATGTTCGATATCCGATCTACCACCCAGGCCCCCCCCACACATCACCCCACTCTCCTCCAGCCCAGACCTGCTCCCTACCCCATATACCACACAGCCTTTCCTCAATCCCCACCCACCCTACTCCAATCTAGGAGATGTTCGATCAACCCAGCTACCACCCAGCCCCCCCCCCCACCAGCACTCCTCCGCCCAGACTGATGCCCTACCCTACCTACCCCCCCCCACCCTCCGCCAGCCCCAACCTGCTCCCTACCCATTCTCCCGCCCCCCCCACACCTCCTCCCCCCCCTCTCTCACCCAGCCTCCGCCCCACACCCCTGCCCGGCCTCCTGCCTGGCTTCCCGCCTGCCCTTCCTGCTTTAACCCCACCGGTCCTCGATCACTTCCTCCTGTCCTTCTGCCAGCCCTACCTTCCGCCCACCCTCATCTCTCATTCAGACTGCCTTTCTCAGATCCATTCGTTCCTGCCTAGCCCCACTCATCCCCCTCCCCCCGTCCGCCCCGCGCCCTCCCTGCCCGCACGCCGGCCTGCTCACCCGCCCGCCTATTACTATTAGATACATTAGTACTTAGCGCTTAGTATCTAAGATCATCTCATGATGGTTCTCAACTCGTCACAGTCCCCAGTCAAGGCGGCTTTAGATTGTTACTCCTCTGGGATACCATGCAACCAGCACCAAACACCGATCTTTCTCACGGTAGCATTATCCTGAAACTGATGCCACCAGTCCTTATCACCGTTAAACAACGTGGCTACAAGAATAATATCGCTGAGTCCTAGTTTTGACTCTGGTGGGGATCGAACCTATGACTTGTCACATGAGAAGCAGAGGCCCTGCCAACTCTGCCACCCTTTCCAGATGCACCCACTGACTGTCCAGTCCTCCAGCCTTCCAGTCCACCAGCCTTGCAGTCCTCCAGCCTTCCAGTCCTCCAGCCTTCCAGTCCTCCAGCCTTCCAGTCCTTCAGCCTTCCAGTCTTCCAGCCCCCCAACCCTCCAGCCCTACACCGCTCCACCCCTCCAGTCCCGACCTTACCATTTAAAGGAGTAGTTAAACACAATTCCCAGTGCCCACAAAGGTAGCATCTTAATCAGATAATGCCATTGCCAACAAGGCCATGCACCCACGGTTTAGTCTTTCAAACAACCCCACAATGCTATTCACTACACTCTAGAAGACACCTCTATCTGGTAAAATACAAGGCGATAGCAGCTCATGTGAGCGGAACAATCGCGGATTAAGCAATTAAATTTAGTATTGAAGCCGAGATCCCTTATTGTCTTGTCTTGGAGACCATGGCTCCATGCGTTGAGTGAGATGCATAGTGTCCAGTGTTGAATCCTGCTTGTTTAAGCACCTTGATGGTCCATCTTGCGAGTGTGTCTCTCGAGATAGCTTTATGTGGTTTTATAAAGCTGATTAGTAGTTGTCTGGAATTTCTAATTCTGCGTGACTTGGATATATAAGCCCTAATGGCGGAAACTACACATATTCGTTTATCCTCTGGAAAACTATTTACATGTACTGTGGACAGTGGGTCCCCTGTGCGATTCGATTTTAGCAATGTCTCTAAATCAAATGTCGCTTCATTCTTATCTATTTCTTCTAGTCCATCCACTGAGAGTGACACAATCGTTTGGCCTCTGTGTCCTGAAACTAGTAGTAAAAGAATTGCTAATTTAAATCCTAGTTCCTTCATTGATAAATGTCTATTGCTAGGCCATGACTTGAATACCTTGAAAACTATTGACACATCCCAAAACCTACTATATTTCGGTTTGGGTGGGTTTCTTTCATACACCGATCTAATGAACCAGTGTACCAACTGATGTTTTCCAATCGTTTTCTATCTATTCTTGGTAGAATAATTGATAATGCACATCTCGCTGCATTAATTGCACCAAATCCTAATACTTCATCTTCTAAAATTCTTAGAAATCTTAAGACTTGGGCTATTGTAGGTCTTAACGGTTTGACTCCTTTGAGAAGGCAATTAAGTCCCCATTTCTTTAAATAACTTGTGTATAATTTCGCCGTTCCTTTCCCCCAGGCATGTGAAATAAGCCTTTCTTTCATTATTTTTGTCTAAACCAAATTGTTCTAAATGCTTTCTTAGAAAAGGAATGCCAAAAGGGGTGTTGTCGACACGTCGCCATGGACTGTTAGTGGTCCTTGATGTTGAAGGTTGTTCCTTTCCCTTGGGAATCTGATCACGTCTTTTGCTGCTGATGTTATTGCCACTAGCCATGGTTGTGTTTCCCATGCTGGTAATATGAGTACTGTGTGAGTGTGATCCATCTTGATCTTCCTGGCCACTCTGCTGATAATGCTGAATGGGGGGAATATGTAATAGAACTTATTATTCCAAATTAATGAGAATGCATTTACTCTCCAGGCTTCTGACTCTGGATGCCAAGACACATATTTTGTTAACTTTTTGTTATTGCGTGATGCAACTAGATCAATATCTGGCTTTCCCCATTTGTGACAAATGTTGTCAAAAATATTCTGATTCAAAGACCATTTTAAGTGGTCATGGAAATGTTGGCTTTTCCTGTCAACCAAAGTATTTTGGCTGCCTGGAATATGTGCTACTGTTAGTCATATTTTGTGTTTCTCTGCCCAATCCCAAATGAGTTTAGCCATATAGTTATATGGTTTGGAACAAGTCCCTCCCATATTACGATGTAAGCCATAGCTGTCGTGTTATCTGTTAAAACTCTTACATGAGTTTTAGGGATGTGAATCAAACTACGGAGTCCTAGATAAATGGCTCTAAGCTCTAACACATTGATGTGATCGGAGATTTCATCCTCCATCCAATGGCCACCTGTTGCCTGTTGCTCTCTATGGCCCCCCACCCCCCCCCCACCCCCAAGCCTTCCAATAAAGCGTCTGTTGTAGCCGTAGTGTTAGGCTTTCCCATCCTAATAGGGTTGTGTGAGTCGTTAATGTGTGAAAGCCACCAGATTATATCATTTTGGCCTTCTGGTCAAATTGTCATGGGCCGCTCAAAGTTTCCATTTGTGCGTGCCAGCACCAAGTTTTTATCTATCTATATAGAATAGCTGGTGCGTAGCCTATCATTATTCCTATCAATACTGCGACTTGTCGTATCTTTGGTTTGTTCAAGTGTAGTAATTGATTTACTGTTGTTGTGATTTCATCAACTTTTTGTTCTGTTAATGAAATGGTCATTTCTGTGGTGTCAATAAAGAAACCCAGAAATTTTTATTTATTTGTTGGCGTTAGTACTGATTTATTTTCATGTATGTAGAAACCTAATTTTGTAAACATTTCACATAATTTGTCTCCTGCTGTTTGGCATTGTTGTTGTGTTTGCATGACAATAAATGTATCATCAATGTATGGAAACATAATCTGTCCTTCCCTAGCCATCAGGGAAAAAATTGGTTTAAGTAACCTTGTGAAAATGCATGGACAGCAAGCCAGTGCATTCGGCATACAAGTGAACTCATAAAGTTTGCCGTTCCAACAGAATCTTACATACTTTCAATCAAGTTTATAAATTGGTACTGTGTAGTATGCATCATTAAGATCAATGCTGGCTAGCCAGGCGCCTTGTGTGACTAAGTCTCTTGCTGTGTCTAATGAAAACATTTTTAAATGTTTGTATTCTACGAATTTGTTAAATAACATTAGATCTAAAATTAGTCTAACATCTCCATTTGGTTTCGGTCTTAAGAGAATATCGGAGATGAATTCCCCAGCAACATGTAGTGCTGGTTCTATAGTGCCTTTTTCGCAAAACTTAAGGACTTGATTGTCTAATGCTTCATGTTCTGAATCGTGAAATCTGTAAGGGAAAGAGGTATACTATTTTGAATAGTTTCTTCTATCAATGGGATCCTTACCCCTTCAGCTAGGCTAAGGGTAGTTAAATTATCTGTAACTTTATTCCATTCTGAAAGGGAGTTATTGAGATTACCAGTTTGAAATGTATTGCTTACTGGTGTTTGAGTTGCCCCTTCTATTTGTTCCCTGGTCGGGGTAACGGCGTGAACTCCCTCTTGAAGGGTCTGTCCCCATCGTTCCAGCCGAATGACTGCCTCTGGCCACTTCCCCTGGCCTGGAAGCTGAAGTTTGTCCCGAACCGGCCTCCTTGTCGGCCGGTTCATTGGTTTAGAAAATCCTGCCTCATCTTCTTGAAGCAGTTGGGATTCGCATCCGATGACTTCTTTTTGTCTGTTTCCATGTGTTTTCCGCACTTTGAACTGGTCTCCACTTGTTTAAGCAAGTACTGTAGCTGACCACCAAACATCTTGGTTTTGTCTAGTGGCTTGCCCTTAATGGGCTTTGGTGCAAGGAATAGTGTATATTCATTCATTCCCATCTTTGTCCGTAATTCTGTTAGACATAGCCACCTCCTTGGCTGCATCAATGCAGACCGCCTTGAATACATTCTCAAATCTCCTGTATGAGAGGAAGTTGCTTGTTGCTGTAAGGATTTAGCGTATTTACCCACATGTTTGGTGTCTGAGTCACAGCTCATTGATGAAGAGTCTGACAAAGAGGAAAAGGAAGAAGATTTGTGTTTCCTCCTCTTCTTCATCTTCTTTTTGCTCTTCTTCATGAGGGGATTCTTTTTGCGAGCCCTCTGGTACTCATCCCCTTCAGAGGAGTGGTCTCTTCTCTTATGTTTGCGTTTATACGCCGACACAAACACCTCCTCATCTGACTCGTCGTCAGACAAAGCCTGATCTTCTGATAGATCCCCCCATTCAGACTCCTCAGAATCCAGCGGGACCATAGTCTGCTTTTTCTTGGAAGCAGCCGCTCTTGAATGTAGCATTTCCTCCATTTTTTGTTGAACGAGTCTAGCAACTTGTTCGTCCAGATCAGCTGGACCAGAGCCGGTATCGTACCCACCCCCTACCTCCTCAGAATCCCCTTGTGTCTGGTGAAGGAGACCTTTGTACCCACGCTGGTGATGTTCTGTCTTCATCATCACTGAGCGCATGAGATACCTCTCCCTTACTCTGCTTCGTAGCCATGGCTCCAAGACTGTGAGTAAAAACAAAAAACCATAATTAGGCATTGTCTTAGGCTGAATATCACACAGATAATTAGAGTATAATTATACTAGGTGTGTATTTATGGCATTAAACAAATTTTTAACGTAGGCATATGCCTAACAAACAGTCGCAGGATGACAGTATGGTAAACCAACCGATCCAAACGAGGGGTAGGGACCAGTGTAGCGTTAACCTCCCACACTCTAAGTACCTATAAACTTCTCCCACCTGTGGCTTTTTTCACCAACAAGTTGAAGAAAATACTATAGGTCTCAGAGGTACGGCTTAATGAGAATCATAATTGGAGAATCTTAAAGAAACCCAGGGAATGCACCCCTACCAATGTAACTGGCTCCTGCCAAACATCTCACCGTTCCGCAACGGGCGGCTTGATTCATAACCGAACAATGGAAGCATTGATCTAACGATCATGTCAAATACGATCAAAACTAAGCTGTAAAACAGTAATAACTTATAAAAAAGTTTCAAAAAACTTTGTACGTGAATGCTAACATGAACTGAACCAATGTATCGAGTTTGAAAGATACTAACCTGTCTGGTTTTGTAGTAAATGTAGAAAAACTGTCGGGGCTGCTCACAAGACGTCCTACTGCTGTGAGCTGATTATGCTAATTGCTGGACCCGGATGTGGTTCCTTCTCTCTGGGCTATGAGTAGCCAGAGGCATAGTACCGAGGTAAATAAAAAATATATATACATATAAAATATATGCATATTAAAACTAAAATAATAGGACTTGGTTTCGGTTTGATTTATTTGACTATATTACTGATATTTTTTGAGTATCCAAGTTGCTCTTGCAAATATATAGATGAGAGGGTGAGATTCAGCTCAGCATCTAATGGATTGTTAAAACGCCGTACTGGGTAACACACATTTAGCTGGCACCCAATGCGGGAGTGCTAGTACCCCTGCCTTTCGGGAAGTGACAGTAACAGTGTGAGGGGGCGGGG
The DNA here is from genome assembly GCA_030323885.1 of Branchipolynoe longqiensis. Classification (NCBI taxonomy): domain Eukaryota; kingdom Metazoa; phylum Annelida; class Polychaeta; order Phyllodocida; family Polynoidae; genus Branchipolynoe; species Branchipolynoe longqiensis. Next base: position 60,815,774 of record CM059186.1, on the reverse strand, counting down.
GAGTGAGTTGGGGGGGGGGGAGGATCTGTGTGTTGGGGGGAGGGGCGGGACTCTCGGTTGAGGGGAGGGGGGGGGGGGAGGATCTGCCCGTCGACAATAGGCCTTAATCTGAGCTCTCCCGATGCCAGCTAAGGGGCGCGCCTCATTAACGTGGAGGCTCCACACGCGGCTTACTAACAACTCACCGCCGGGCTCCACACGCGGCCTACTAACAATTCACCGCCGGGCTCCACACCTGGCCTACTAACAACTCACCGTGGGGGCTCCACATGCGGCTTACTAACAACTCACAGCCGGGGCTCCACACCCAACCTATTAACAACTCGCAGCCGGGGCTCCACACCCAACCTATTAACAACTCCCAGCCGGGGCTCCACACCCGGCTTACTAACAACTCACTGCCGGGGCTCCACACCCGGCTTACTAACAACTCACTGCCGGGGCTCCACACCCGGCTTACTAACAACTCACTGCCGGGGCTCCACATGCAGCTTACTAACAACTCACCGTAGGGGCTCCACACCAGGCCTCCTAACAACTCACCGTCTGGGCTCCATGCGTGGCTTACTAACAACGCACCCCTTAAAAACAAAACCATTTCGAGGGGTCACACAGTAGGAGTTAGTGAGCATATTTACAAGGCGATGTACATATTATTACTGTTTGATTAGACTTATTTTCTAACGAGCAATAAAACCAGCCAGCAATGGTGACTAATTGGAAAGGGGTTTGGCTTATCTGTGCTGCCACCTAGCACAGTAGCAGGTGTCCTGAAGTTGGCTCTCAAGAGTTCCAAATCGGGGCTTCACGTCCTACCAACATCCGAAGTGATATTAGACGGGATGCAGTGTGCACTTCTGGTAGCTTTATAGAGTCGCGCATCTGATATAGCTTGTGATGCGTGCTCATATGTGATTATATGTACCTATAGGTGAGCTATGTTCACATATGGTAAGTAATATAGGCTCGATTATGTGACATGTACTCATAATCAATCATATATGGTGACGTGTCCATTAGCGGTGACGTCTGTTCATATTTAATTGCATGAGCTCATGTATGATAACATGTGTCCATGTGATCACATGTACTCATATAACATAATCTTCTCATTTACTGAGGCATGTCAAAAAACTGGGATGTGCGCCCATATACCGTGATGTGTGCACATATGCTGTGATGTCTGCCCTTATACGGCGACGTGTGCCAATATAGGCTGACGTGTGTCCACGTATAGACCTATTTCATATGACGTCAGCATAGCTATCTAGGTCAGTGCGCGCACCTTTTGGCTGCAGGACAACACACTGTCACACTGCAAACTCAATGGCTATGAGCAATCTTCATACAGAAAAAGTGAAATATCTCTAAAGCCACACCACCTAGAAGCAACCCGCTTGTAACACATATAGAAAACATATTCCATGAATAGATTATATTAAATTTATAAGGTTAGGCTTCTGCATTTCTATTAATTTTGAATAAAACTAACGTTTTGCACTGCACGTACCGGCAAACTCAATGCATTGTCAATAGCTGTGAGCAATCTTCATACAGAAAAAGTGAAACATCTCTAAAACTACACCACCTAGAAGCAACCCGCTTGGAAATTATATAGAAAACATATTCAGCGAATAGATTATATTAGATGTATATGGTTAGGGTTCTGCATTTCTATGAATTTTGAATAAAATAAACGTTTTGCACTGCGCATACCGGCAAACTCAGTGCATTGTCTATGGCCGTGAGCAATCTTCTTACAGAAAAAGTGAAATATCTCTAAAACCACACCACCTAGAGACAAACTGCTTGGTACACATACAGAAAACATATTCAACGAATAGATTATATTAAATTCATAAGGTTAGGCTTCTGCATTTCTATCAATTTTGAATAAAATAACCATTTTCCACTGCGCGTACCGGCAACCTCAGTGGCAGTGTGCATTCGTTCTGCAGCCAAGCTGCCCACGCATACACGATGTTTAAAACATTGAAATAGGTCTATGGAAACGTGTAGACATATACGATGATGTGTGCCAATATACAGGGGACGTGTGCTCATATCCGGTGACATATGCTAATATACGATGACGTGTGCTCATATACGGTGACCTGTGCCAATATAAGGCGATATGTGCCCATATACGATGACATGTGCCCATATACGATTACGTGTGCCCACATACGGTGAGGTGTGCCCATATATGGTCACGCGATTCCACATCACGTGAGATGTGCTTATATAGTGTAGTGGTCTGCACTGACCTACCAGGCAAGGAGCTGCATAGACAGGTAGGCGTGGGTAGTATGGTGATATCAGGGAGCCTAGGTGGTGTAATTGTTAGCACCCTGGCCTGGAATGCAAAGAGATGTGGGTTCGAGTCCCACTCTAGGCGCAATATTTCCCATTTTCATCACCCCCATGACACTGGTTGCCATGACGAGGATCCTGTACAAGCTAAGCGCTGTATAGTTGTTGAACCTACCCTGTGTATGTAAGTGCATTGCCTATATGTATGTAATTGTAAGCATTAAAAGACTTACAATTTCAGGGGGACGAGTGTAGTGGTCTGCACTGACCTATCAGGCAAGGAGCTGCATAGATAGGTAGGTGTGGGTAGCATAGTTATATCAGGGTGCCTAGGTGGTGTAATGGTTAGCACACTGGCCCAGAATGCAAAGAGATGTCGGTTCGAATCCCGCTTTAGGCGCAATATTTCCCATTTTCATCACCCACACGACATTCTCATCGTAATACTACTACTAGTAATAATTAAAAACATCCCCCAGAATGGAGTTGCTACCCTTAACCCCCCACATCCTTAGCGCAGCCCCCTTTACCATGCCACCCAGAACCCCATTAAAGAGTGCCATGTGACAACTGCGTTTTAGTCATTTCTTTTTTTATTGGATTTGGATTGGTGCAGGCGCGTAGCTGGAGAGGTCTCTCTACGAGCAAATTGGCAGCTCCCGGTGGAGAAGTGAGGGGAAGGAGAGGGGGTGAGAGGGGAGGAGGGAGGGGAGGCGGAAGGGAGGGGAGGGGAGAGGGGAGGGGGTAGAAGGGGATGGGTAGAGGGGGAGGGGAGGGGGCGGGGAGGGGACGGGGAGGAGGGGGTGGGTAGAGGGGGGGGGGACGGGGAGGGGGGATAGGCAGGGGGTGAGGGGACGGGGAAGTGGGAGAGTGACGGGGGGAGGAGGGGGGGGGTAGAGTAGAGGGAATGGGAAAGGGGGAACGGGGGGGGGGAAGGGAGGGTGGAGTGGGAGGGGAAGGGAGGGAGACGGGGAGTGGTGGGAGAGGAGGGTAGGGGAGGGGGGGTGGAGAGGGGGTAGGGGGGAGGGGATGGGTTGAGGGGGGGAGGGGGGGGGAAGGGAGGGGGAGAGGGATGGTGGGAGGGGGGGAGGGGGGCGTAGAGGGGGAGGGGATGGGTTGAGGGGGGGGGGAGGGGGGAGAGGGAGGGGGGAGGGGGGGAGGGAGGTAGAGGGGGAGGGGATGGGTAGAGGGGGGGGGGGTGACGGGGAGGTGGGAGAGGGAGGGGTGTGGGGAGGGGGATGGGTCGAGGGGAATGGGAGGGGGACGCTCACACCCCATTCACATTGCATCATTAAACGTAAATGCTTATATTAAGTTTTACGCACGCAATCACACAAGTGCGTGCCGGTACACATAACATGTACGCCCCCCCCCCCCACCCCTCCGCCCCCCCCCCCCTGGAAAAAAAAAAGAAGAACACAAATCTGCCAAACTAAACACCCTACCCACATTCAGTGTGGATTTGATAGCATTGCAGCAGTTCACTATGCACTATGTCTATGCATGGCCTAGCAACATGGGGGCGTGTGTGGAGGTAGGGGATGTGGGGGCGTGTGTGGAGGTAGGGGATGTGGGGGCGTGTGTGGAGGTAGAGGATGTGGGGGCGTGTGTGGAGGTAGGGGATGTGGGGACGTCATGGTCTTTTTATTTAAAATATAACTGGACAAGTGCCCACATTTGGAAGGCATTTCTACCACCCACCCACCCTCCCAACCATACCAACACCCCACAACACCTCCACCCCCACCCCACCAACACCCCCAGACCTAACACCAACACCCCCACTCCAACACCCACCACCACCAACACCCCTACCAACACCAACACCCCACCTCTACCGTTGAACCAACACCAATAACACCAACACACCACCCCTGCCAACACATCCCCCTCCACCAATGACACCGTATTACCCATTTAAGTAATTAAAAAAAACCACCAAATAACCAAAACAATCGTAAACTCTTTTCGACAGACAACTCCACGTATTATCCAATTATATGTATTCATTTAGATCCCCTCTCTCTAGTAGCGTTCTAATTCTAATCCACATTATCATCATATCGAGGTGTCGAGAAGGGGGGAGAGGGGGGGGGGGATTTGAGGGCTAAGTTTTCAATTCAGTATGTCTGCTCCTACATTTTAGAGACTTTAGCAATCTTATGCGAATAAGATGGTATAATATTTACCCAATGTTGTGGTTTTTTTTGCCAAGTGCTAAGAGTGTTATATGAATGTTCTCACCATATATTTGTTCTATTTCTCTCATACTGTTTATTCCCAACTTTGTTTTCTTCAGACGACACGTCGAACAGAGCGACACACATGATGTATATATATATATATATGATGTATAACGTATTATGCGAGTATAAAGATATGTAAGGGAATATTACTTATTATTATTATTGTTAGCCTCCGTAAGATACGACACTGTACCGGTGGCGCCATCTCGCCCACCTCACCCCCCCCGGATGTTGACCAGTGTCAGTCGCACTGGAGGATTTCTGTATAAGAATTATAGTATAGAATATTTAGCATAGTTATTAGTTATCTATATTACGTACTAATTGCTACAAGACAATGTATCCTCTTCTTCCTTCCCTTTTCACTGGCAATCATCGATATAATATAAAGGTACAGCATTATATAATAGTCAAGAGGGCAATTTTATACTAGTATAATGCTGTCTATCTGGTATAAGATTAACCCCGGGAATTTACCCAGTGTAGTGTGTTGCCAAGTGATAATCACAAGTAATTTCAGGTCTAGCATTAACCGAGTGTAGTGTAGGGTCCAACGCCATCCAAATGCAGAGTTAAGTAGGTCTGTGTGTAGCCTGTATTAAATGTAATATTGAGACTAGATCTAACTGAGTGTAGTGTTATATGGAGTGGAGAAGGGGAGAAGGGAGGAGGGGGGAGGGGAGGGAGAAAGGGAGAGGGGAGGAGGGGAGGAGGGGAGGAGGGGAGGAGGGGAGGAGGGGAGGAGGGGGGAGGAGGGAGGAGGGAGGAGGGGAGGCGGGAGGAGGGGAGGAGGGGAGGAGGGGAGGAGGAGGGGAGGAGGGGGGAGGGGTGAGGGGAGGAGGGGAGGAGGAGGGGAGGAGAGGAGGAGGGGAGGAGGGGAGGGTGGGTGAATGGATAACAAGATAACAATATGAGGTTGACAATTCTAACCTCATATTCACCACTACGGGGTAACTTTATTGAACAAGCATTAATTTTGGAGCAATTTGAACTGAAAGAACCCAAAATAATGTTGACAACCTTGCCAAAACTCCTGTAGCTATGACCCAGATTGTCATCTCGTGATGACCACGTGGTATAGTTTTATATCACGATCAATAATACCAGAAAACTATGCAATCATTCCCTCTCAGAGCTCTGAGGAGGAAAGATTACCGGGATGACCACATGGTATAGTACATTAGTAGTATATCACGATCAATAATACCAGAAAGCTATGCAATTGTTCCCTCTCAGCCCCCTGAGGAGGAAAGATTACCACGATGACCACGTGGTATAGTAGTATATCACGATCAATAATACCAGAAAACTATGCAATCGTTCCCTCTCAGCCCTCTAAGGAGGAAAGATTACCACGATGACCATGTGGTATAGTAGTATATCACGATCAATAATACCAGAAATCTATGCAATCGTTCCCTCTCAGCCCTCTGAGGAGGAAAGATTACCATGATGACCATGTGGTATAGTAGTATATCACGATCAATAATACCCGAAAACTATGCAATCGTTCCCTCTCAGCACTCTGAGGAGGACAGATTACCTTAGGGGTAATTATCTCTGATCTCAGTATTGTTCTCAGTGACTCTAAGCCAACAAGTTCTCACCCTATTCTAGTTAAGGAACAAATGTTAATTTTGTAATTATTTTTTTAAAACTCGGCCGAGGATTGATCCCACGATATCCCGTACCGGAAGCGGACGTCCCAGCCATTCGGCCACCACGTCCGGTTAGTTGCTCACCATTTAAGACATAGACGTGGAAATGTAACGCTATAACAATGCGAATTTGACTCGGCCTAGAATAGATCCCACAATATCCTGTACCGGAAGCGGACGTGCTAAGCACATAAACACCACGTCCGGTTGATCACCATTGAGAGGTGGAAGTGTAAATATGTAATGCTCTAACAATGCGAGTTTGACTGGGCCGAGGATTGATCCCACGATATCCCGTACCGGAAGCGGACGTCCTAGCCATTCAGCTACCACGTCCGGTTGTTCAACATTGAATGCCTGGACGTGGAGGTATATATATATATCTATCTATATATAACGCTCTAACAATGCCAGCAGTCTGTCTACACCTACGGTGCATCTGTCCTTGGCTGGGACGCAGGACTGGGTGGTGTGTGTTGAACGGGTGTGACAGGAGTGTGGGTGATGGGGTGAGTTGAAGGTGAGGAGGGGTGAGGAGGGGTGAGGAGGGGTGAGGAGGGGTGAGGAGGGGGAGGAGTGGAGGCTAGTGAGGCGGAGTGGTGGCAGCACTAAGCCGTCGTTACTGCGCTCCGAACCCATTACCAGACCGCGGCGACTAACTGCAGCGGCGTGACCTGGAAGTAAAGACCATTCTGCAATTGTAAATAAACCACGGCGCGCACGCGCACACGCCATCTACAATCTGCACACAGTTGTAGGCATAACTGCCGTACACACGCACCACTCTCCTGGACATCCCTGCCTCCCGCCCACACCCGGGGGTAACCACCTCACCCCAACCTCACCCCCACCTCACCCCCACCTCACCCCCACCTCACTCCCACCTCACCCCCACCTCACCCCCACCTCCACCTCACTCCCACCTCACCCCACCTCACCCCCACCTCACTCCAACCTCACTCCCACCTCACTCCCACCTCACTCCCACCTCACCCCCACCTCACCCCACCTCCACCTCACTCCCACCTCACCCCCACCTCACCCCACCTCACTCCCACCTCACCCCACCTCACCCCCACCTCACCCCCACCTCACCCCCCACCTCACCCCACCCCATCCCTCACCCCACCTCCACCCCACCCTCACCCACTCACCCCCACCCCACCTCCACCCCACCCACCCCCCACCTCACCCCCACCTCACCCCCACCTCACCCCACCTCACTCCCACCTCACTCCCGCCTCACTCCCACCCCACCCCCACCTCACCCCATCTCAACCCCACCTCACTCTCTACCTCATCCTACATATGACACCTCATCTCATATGAGACACCTCATCCCATCTGTGGCATCTCTTCCCACATGTGACATCTCATCCTACCTTTAACATCTCATCATACCTGTGACACCTCATCTCATATCTGACACCTCATCCTACATGTGACATGTCACCCTGCCTGTGACACCCTGAGCCGACTGATTCCAGTTCCCCTCCTGCACACCCTATTACTCACGCTCCCTCACCTCACCTCACTTCACCTCACCACTGAGTCCACTGAACTCAGCAGTGTGCTACGACTGTACCAGAATGTGCTGAGTGTCATAATGGATCCCCTCTACAAACTGCCACACCACCAATTGATCTCGGCAGTCTTGTACGCCTACCTCCAACCGTCTCTCATACCCAGACATGTATCACTCCTGTCATATATATCATGAGTTGGGAGTTGGTGGAGGGGAGCTCCGCGCACTGACGGTATATTGGATCTGGAAGCCAGCTGGCAAAGAAATGCAATTTAATTTGGGAACCTTTGTAAATTGTAGATGACATGAATGAATAACTAATGCTTGACCAGAGTGGTTCACTGGAAGCTAAGGTAGAAGTGAATCGGTATACCCCCCTCCCACCACCACCACCACCCACCCCTCTCCCCCGACCGGGTAGCCGAATGAGTTGAGCATCAGTCTCCCGTCTTGATAAATCATGGGATTTGAAACCACATGTTTGAACCCTGGTCGAGTCAAACCAATGAGTTAAAATTTATACTTGTCGCTTCCTAGATAGGCGCTCGGCATTATTAGAAGAGGGCAAGGACTGGTTGGCTCAGTGTCAGGATAAAATGACTAAGTGGGATGTCAGGGCATGATGCTGGCACCCTGGTCTACCAATGGGGCAACACTATAAAGTCACCATGTGTGCACACTGTCACAAGTCAGTACCCATACTGATATGACCTTATATGTTGCCAGGATGTAAAACTCAACAACAACAAATATGTTTGTGGTTAAATAAAACTCAACTCAACTCATTTGCATCTGTAAGAATTGACCAGCAGTAGTAACAAGCAACAACTGCCAACACAAATAACCGCGGTGAAACGCCTTTGTGTGAATTAGCGGCTGAGTCGATCCGACCCGCCTTAGTGGTGGCGGGTGGCCGACGATCGGTTTTCAGCGACCAGTGACCGGTGACCGGGCGGCGGCGGGACCGGTGACGGTGACTCGGTGCCGGTGCTCGGTGCTCGGTGACCAGTGACCGGTGACCGGTGACTGGTGCTCGGTGACCGGCGACCGGTGACCGGTGACCGGTGACCAGTGACCAGTGACCAGTGACCGGCGACCGGCGACCGGCGACCGGTGACCGGCGACTGGTGACCGGTGCTCGGTGTTCGGTGACCTGTGACCGGTGACTGGTGCTCGGTGACCAGCGACCGGTGACCGGTGACTGGTGCTCAGTGACCAGCGACCGGTGACCGGTGACCGGTGACCAGTGACCGGTGACCAGTGACCAGTGACCGGTGACCGGCGACCGGCGACCGGTGACCGGTGACTGGTGACCCACCACCAGCGACCAGCGACCGGTGACCAGCGACTGGTGACCGAAGACCGGTGCTCGGTGACCGGTGACCGGCGACAACTGTTTGTTTGTTGTGATTTACCTCCTAGCAACATCTAAGATCAGATCCGGATGGGTACCGACTTGTGACAGTGTGCACTCATGGCGAGTTAATAGTGCTGCCCCACTGGGAGAACAGGCTGCCAGCACAATGACCCGATATCCCACACAGTCACATTATCCTGATACCGCGCTAACCAGTCCATGTCCTATCCTATTAATGCCGAGCACCATACTAGGTAGCACGACAAGTATCAATTTGATAAGTCATTGGTTTGACTTGGCTGGGATTCGAAATCCCGACCTTCTGCACGGGAGGCATCCGCTCTACCGATTCGGGCACTGCGTCAGGTCGTGACAACTATACTGGTGGCACCAGCGGATGGTTAGGCAGTAGGCCTGGATGGATGGATGGCTTCGGAGGGTTAGTGGATGGGTGGTGACAGAATATGACAATCCGCCACCAGGGGCGATGTGGCGCTAGCAGTCAACGCTTCCGGCCCCCGAGCGTCTCGCCTCGACATTGACTCAGGCCGATCGATCCTCGCCGGAAGTGCCCTGTGCGACGTCTGTGCTGCACCGAATGACCTTGGAGAGTAGTGGAGAGGGGGGTGGGGTGGAGGAGTATCGGGTTAATCCCAGATTGCGCCTCTAACCCGGTCCTGTGCCGGCGGGCGGCACACGGAGAAGGCCGGGGGAGACAACAAAGAAACAGCCGTGGGTTTATGGGAGGTGGTGGATGGGTGGGTGAAAGGCAGATGGGGTGTGTGTGTGTGTGTGTGTGTGGTGGTGTGGGGGGGGGGGGTTCTGTCAGTGTCACCGCAGTCCTGCGTGCGCGCGCACGTGCGCGCGTTCGTGCGTACGTGTGCGTGGTAGATGGCACTATTGATAGAATTTCAGCGGGAGGGATAGTGAAAATATTAATGACAATGTTATCATTAATATTACCATTAATATTAATGATAATGTTAATGATAATTTTGATGACAACATTAATGATACTATTAATGATAATATTAATGATAACATTAATGTTAGTGATAGCATCAATGATAATATTGATGCTAATATTGATGACACTATTGATACATTCGATGATGATGATGATAATAATAAATACCAAAAAAAGATAATATTATTAATAGTAATGAAGGATACTAATTAATATTAATGTCAATAGTAATTACAATATGAATGAAAACATTAGTCATACTGATGCCATCAGTGAAAACAATAATGTTAATATTAATGATAAACACTACAACAAATATTAATAATTAAAATCATAATAATAAGAAAACTAACTAAAATGTTTTAAAATGAAATGAAATAGAAACAATATTTCCCACAAATAGTATTTTTATATTGTTGACACATTGGTTTTCCAGTGCCCCTGGTGTCTAGGGTATAAACAGTGATGTTCAATTATAGCGGTTTGATTATTGATAGGCAACTAACTACATAATTTAATGATGTACTATGTAATTAATTATGTGGATACAAATAACGGCAGCCACCTTAATGTTTCTCTCTGTCAATCTTAACCTCCATGATATTCGCTGCGGAGCGGGCATTCTCTCCTTCCGCCTCCTCCACACTGTGAGCCAATGGTCATTCTGCTCACTTTCAAACTTAATTGAATAATTTGTTTGCACCCCAAACTTGCAGACTAGTTTGTGCTTGGAGGCAATTCCCGGTAAATTCAGGCATGACACTGGAACGGAGAGAAGTGGGCGGAAGTAGAACCCCCCACCCCACCCCTACCCCCACACCCACACCCCGCCCCCACCTCAACCATCACCTCCTGCCCACCTGCGTTGTGCTACTTGATACAGTGTGTTAATTAATGAGGAGCCAACGCCCTAAACTGACTGTGATCATAACAGGTGCGCAGCCGTCTTTATAAAGATGAGCACAATCTCCATTAAAACACATCCACATGCCACACAGACATCGAACTCCAAACACTTGTACACCTTTTCAGCGTGAGCAAGAACACAGTTGCTTTGAAAGTATTTGATTCATCAGAGATGAAAGTGGTCCCAAGCAACAACAAAAAAGCGGAAATCAAGCCGAGATTATTACACCGACCGATGGCGAATTTCCGCGAAAACGGAGATCTTCTCCCATTAAAAAAAATAATAATTTGGGGGAGGGGGTTGTGAACTTATTGACCTTGCTCATAGCGGATAAGTTTGTCAATACTTGTTTTCACCGCTGGGCAGCATTATTCCAATTTGATTCAATTCTTTGGACTTTAGTTTTAGACTTAGCATTGTCTGGGAATCGTGGAAAACTGCCGGAAGTCATGTATAAACTAGCCTTGTTATGACTGTATTATCACCCATACCTAACTCCTTCATGCTTAGGTGTTATGTTCTAGCACCATCTAAGGTCTTATAAGAACGGGATTCGAACCACATAACTGTTGTCATATGTAAAACATTGTTTAATATTAATCGGTCAATATTTAAAAAATCGCTGAAACCCGCGAAACCGCGGAGATATTTCATCCCTGATTTATATTCCCCTCTCTCCGTCTCCCCCCCCCCCCCCCCCCCACAATATTGGTCAATGAAGAGGAGTGGGGTGCTAGGTTCTACATTTAGAGAGAGATGCCAACATTGACCCATATTTAGGAGGAAAACAACGTACTTCCAAATAAGGACAATTCGTTTTCTGGAAAGTTTCTTCCCAGTACACGAAGAAGACCAACTCAACTTAAGCCGTGTTCACACCCACAACTTTAGGCCGAACTAGATAAGGCAAACTAGAGGAGGCGAACTAGCGTCGTGTCCACACACGGAGCGGTTTAAGGCAGAAATCGATATCTGCGCATGAGCAAGTCCATACTAAACAGCACCAGCTCGTCACCACGAGAGAGTGTGGGTTCGACCTAGGTATGTATTGACTGAATCGTATTGTTTTGGAACGGTCAAAACTTCTGCTGGGCAGTGAAACCCTAAAAATAAATGATGAAAAAAATATCTGTGCACCTCTAGCCGGTTCATAGACCAAATTATATTATATAGTGTGACGTGCTTAATCCGCTTCAAGTAAACCGCTACCGTCCACACAAGCAAGGTGGGCCGACTTAAGCTAGTTCGCTTCATCTAGAGTACTTCGTGACATGGTTTACATGCGGCGAACTAGTTGAGGCGAATCAGCCCTAATCCGCCTTAGGGTCACGTCCACACGGCGAATGTGAGCCGAACTATAGGAGGCGAACTAGTTGAGGCGACTTAACGCGCTGATGTGAACACGGCTATAGATAGATTATTCTCAAACAATCAAAAGGAAATTCCTTTGTTAAAGTTGCATAGTTCGATGGCTTTGAGTTTCTATCACTTTTCTTTTATGAAAGATGCATTAGCTTCATCATTATACTTTTCCTTTAGTTTCATAATTATAATTGACCTTATGTTACCTTATTTGAAGTAACTTTTATCATGAAAGGCTCAACTTTGGGGATATTTGAAGTGAAAGCAAATTAATTTAGCCATGCATACTGAAATTCCGACACCATAAGCATTAGCAGAAACAGGTTCTATATATTCCCTTCTATATAGTAATTAATATATAATTAAAAATAAGAAACGCTTGTTTGCCACTATACAGACAAAGAAACTTACTTATTTTGGCCACATCATTCGTCAGAGTTCAATATACCGTACATTGTTGGAAGGGAAGGTGAATGGCAGCAGATGGAGAGGGAGACCAAGAACATCATGGTTTACAAATATTTCACAGTGGACAGGCTTGAATTATTCACAGTCTATCAGAACAGCACACCATCGGGACAAGTGGAAAACCATTGCATCCAACCCTCGACTAGAGGACGGAACTATTGATTGATTGATAGTAGCAAATGCTTAATGAGTGTACCTGTATCTAAGTTGAATATGTAGGATCAAATCTAGCTAAGCGTATGGGTTTCGACAAGTTGATGCATTCATTGGACTATGCAGCTTTAATGAAATAAAATAAACCAAACAAATTGGATATCGGCTTAAGGAGTGAGCAGTTATCAGTTTTAGTGATTACTTAAAATGGCTGCGTTAGAATTATAGAGAGTGAGTGTTAGAGTTTAAATGACTGTGTGTGGCTCAATGTGAGAGCAGCTGTGAGATGCAATAGACCTATTTCAAGGTTTACTAACATCGTGTATGCACGCGCAGCTTGGCTGCAGAACGAAGGCACACTGTCATTGAGTTTGCCGGTATGTGCAGTGCAAAATGTTTATTTCTATTCAAAATTAATAGAAATGCAGAACCCTAACCTTATAAATCTAATATAATATATTCGTTGGATATGTTTTCTATATGTGTACCAAGCGGTTTGTCTCTAGGTGGTGTGGTTTTAGAGATATTTCACTTTTTCTGTATGAAGATTGCTCACGGGTATTGACAATGTATTGAGTTTGCCGGTACGCGCAGTGTAAAACGTTTATTTTATTCAAAATTAATAGAAATGCAGAACCATACCCTTATAAATTTAATATAATCTATTTGTTGAATATGTTTTCTATATGTGTACCAAGCGGGTTGTCTCTAGGTAGTGTGGTTTTAGAGATATTTCACTTTTTCTGTATGAAGATTGCCCATGGCCATTGACAATGCATTGAGTTTGCCGGTACGTGCAGTGTAAAACGTTTATTTTATTCAAAGTTAATAGAAATGCAGAACCCTAACCTTATGAATTTAATATAATCTATTCGTTGAATATGTTTTCTATATGTGTTCCAAGCGATTTGTTTTTAGGTGGTGTGGTTTTAATGATATTTCACCTTTTCTGTATGAAGATTGCTCATAGCCATTGAGTTTGCAGTGTGACAGTATGTCCTCCTGCAGCCAAAAGGCGCGCACACTGACCTAGATACCCGTGCTGACGTCACATGAAATAGGTCTATAAGGAATTAAAGTGACAGTGTGAGGTCTACGAAGTGTGCATTGGTTGATGGAGCGAGCATTTGCAATGAAATTGACTGTGAGAGTGATGGATGAACTGGGAATTTGTGAGTAAAAGTAAGTAGATAATTGACTATGGGTTTGATGGAATGAGCAATTGTGAGTAAGAGTAAGCAGTTAAATTAATTGTGGAATTGGTTGATTGAAAATTTGTGGGTAAGTATACGCAGTTGACTTGACTGTGGGATTCGTGGAGTGAGCTTTTGTGAGTAAGCAGTTAAATTGACTGTGGGGGATTTATGAAGTGAGCATTTGTAAATAAAATTAAGCAGGTAAATTGACTGTGGGATAGGAGTGGGCATTTGTGATCATTAGTAAACAGTTGAATTGACTGTGGGATTGGTGGAGTGAGCATTTGTGAGTAAGACTAAGAGTGAGCAGTTGAATTGACTATTGGTACTACAATGGTAGTCTCTTGGATGCTGAACTAAATTCGGTGTGGCCGAATTTTGTGCGTGAGCACTGTGCCAAGCACACCGTGTGAAATAGGTTAATTGGCTTCTAGTCGATATTGTCTGGTCACTAATTAGCAGTGCCAGTATATACCAATGGTTTTACAAACTGACTCGCTTCCCTGACGGCTACTTTCTATTGACTCTACGAGAGCCACATGTCCTGTACTACCCCAGTAATGCACATGTAGTAGGCGCCAATCTAACAAGGCCAATTAGTCAAGAATATTTATTATGACCACCTTGTTTTCTAATTAATTGCACACTTAATGTTCAGGCCGATTAATTATACAAGAAAAGAGGTTCGATTATAATCACCTTGTCTTCTAACCAATGTTCAGCTCAATGTGCACTCAATGTTCAGCTCAATGTTAAGTTGGACTGTTTGAACAATTGTAAACCTACTGTCACCACTGGAGTCACCACTAGTCAGCGCCAATTTAACTAGGCCGATTATTTATACAAGAAAATAGATTTGATTATAATTACTTTGTTTTCTAATCCATTGTACACTAAACGTTCAAGCTAATGTTCAGTTGTACTGTTTGGACAATTGTAAACCCACTGACTGTCACCACTGGAGTCGCCACTAGTCAGCGCCAATTTAACTAGGCCGAGTATACTAGAAATAGATCTAAATATAATTTTTTCACCCTGTTTTCTAATTAACTGCACTGAATGTTCAGTTGCACTTTTCAACCATTATACATCTATCGTCACCATAAGAGGTATTATGTAATATACATGTATGTATATATCATTTCTGTATGTAATGCCGATGGTTTGTGTTTTCTCGCTTTTACCAATGATGACAGTAATCATACTGTGTGTACGACTATTGGTTTATCTAGAGGTTGATATACAGGTCATGGTGTTGCATACTTATATACATATAATGGTCAGCCACAATATAAACCAATAGTAGTACACACACCATGTATACTTTCATCACTGGTAAAATAGAGAAAACAAAAACCATCGGAATTACATACATACATTGTATTCAGTGCGTACAAACACCCAGCCCTGGCAACCCACCTGAGCGAAAATAGGTGCATCTACCGGGTTGTATTTTGAGGGCAGTCTGGTAAGTAGACCAGCGTGGTTAGACACCGAGCGATGCCTGCCTGTAGTGATAAATCACATTGTAGCTGACGTCTAGTCGATAACTGACAGATAAGAGGACTTACATGGAGTACGACAGCCTTATTTCTTTGGTACTTTTTCAAAATACTCCAAGCCCATGTTATGCTTCAAATAAAGACATCGGTCTTGGTTCTCGAAAATTAGATGTTTGCATCGGACAGCGCAGCTTGATGTCTGCGCCCCCCGAGAGGGCACAAGTTGTGGCCCCACCACGATTTGTGCTTTCGTGTAATGAGGCCAAATTTAAGAAAAGGTTGGTGATCATCCTTTTGAAATAAAAATCAGAGTCGGGCTGGCGGATTTGTATTTCGCTGGTCTTCACACGTGTTCACATTCCCTCCCCCCTCCCCATCCAACACCCTCCCTCTCCCAACCTCCTCCACTCTCGCCCCTGCTCCCTCCCTTTCACCCCTCACCACCACTGCCCTCTCCATGCCCCTCTTCACTCCCCATTCTATTTCTCACCCCATCAACTCCCCTCTCCTTCCTTGAAGATTTATACTGCCTATCATGGATAAGTCTGAATAGACTTGTTTTCACCATTAGACAGTTTGTCGATAGAAAGCCTGAGTATACACTTTTACCGACCCAAGGGATTTTTAATCTCCCACACCGCTTAGACATGGTATGAGAGCAACTGGCCTTTGATGACACTGTAAATTATACCCAGCAGTGGAAATCCAAATTGGCAGAGATGGGGGCACAGGGAATCGAACCACCAACCTTCAGATTAGGAGTCCGACCTAGAAAAAAGTCAGACACTCTAACCACTCCGCCACAGAGAACACCACGACCCCCTTTCAATTGAGAAAACCTAGAAACAATCTTCAATTTCAATTTCTCAATCCACTCATCATCTCCATTTAACAGTTTAAAACAATTTTTGTAATGTTTTAATCCAGGGGCGGAAGATGGAGATTTTGCAGGCACGGGCAGGGACGATCACCAATTATTGTTGTATTTGCCTAATACCGCTATTAGTTCTATGCCCGCTAGGTGTCGCACTGGTCACCTAGGTGTGAAGCTTACAGCTAGACAGTACATAATAATCATGCGGGCATCGTCACTGGGTTGGTGGTCACCACTCCTTACCTCAGCTGATCTCATTATACATGTCAATAAGGCGAGTCCAAAAGGTGCTGAATGCGACCAGAATACAGTAATACTACCCGTGTACGACAGAGGGCGCCACCGTCACTGTCCATCCAAGGACATCGCCGATGTCACCCAATTATTTCTGTCTCAATAGACCCCTTTCAATGTTCATAAACATTGTGTAGGCGCGCGCAGCTTGGCTGCAGAACGATGGCACACTGCCATTGAGTTTGCCGATACGCGCAGTGCAAAACGTCAGTTTTATTCCAAATTAATAGAAATGCAGAAGCCTAACCTCATAAATTTAATATAATCTCTTCGGTAAACATGACCAGACGGGATGGCCGAATGAGTTAGAGCGTCCGTCTCCCGTGTTGGTAGATCGTGGGGTCGTGGGTTCGAATCCTGGTCGAGTCAAACCAATGACTTACAAATTGATGCTTGTCGCTTCCTAGCCTGGCGCTCGGTATTATTAGGATAGGGCAAGGGCTGGTTGGCTCAGTGTCAGGATAATGTGACTGAGTGGGATATCAGGTCATGGTGCTGGTGGCCTGGTCTTCCAGTGGTGCAGCACTATAACAAATTTGCCATGAGTGTGCACTGTCACAAGTCTGTACCCACCCTGATATGACCTTAGATGTTGCTAGCACATAAAACAAAACAAACAATCGGTAAACATGTTTTCTGTATGTGTTCCGAGCGGTTTGTTTCTAGGTTTTGTAGTTTTAGAGACAGTTCACTTTTTCTGTATGAAGATTGCTCATGACCATTGACAATGCATTGAGTTTGCCGATACCTGCAGTGCAAAACATCAATTTTATTCAAAATTAATAGAAATGCAGAACCCTAACCTTATAAATCTTATTATCTTTTTGTTAAATGTGTTTTCTGTATGTGTGCCAAGCGGTTTGTTTCTAGGTGGTGTAGATTTAGAGATATTTTACTTTTTCTGTATGAAGATTGCTCACGCCCATTGATGATGCATTGAGTTTGCCGATACGCACAGTGCAGCACATCAAGTTTATTCAAAATTAATAGAAATGCAGAACTCTACCCATATAAATTTAATATAATCTTTTCGTTGAAGGTGTTTTCTGTATGTGTGCCAAGCGGTTTCTTTCTAGGTAGTGTGGTTTTAGAGATGTTTCACTTTTTCTGTATGAAGATTGCTCACAACCATTGAGTTAGCTGTGTGACCCTGTGTTGTCCTGTAGCCAAGCTGCGCACGCGCTGACCTAAATACCTATGCTGACGTCATGTGAAATAGGTCTATACGTCATAATCGTCAGAATAAAACTGGGCTTTTAACCAACACAGTAATGCAGGGCTTTTAATCAGCACAGTAATAATGCTGGGCTCAACCAATACAGTACTGTTGGGTTTTAACCAACATAGTAATGCTAGGTTTTAACCAACACAATAATGCTGGGCTTTAACTAATAGAGTTATGCTGGGCTTTAACCAACACAGGAATGCTGTGCTTAGCAAACAGAGTGATGTTGGGTTTTAGCCAACACAGTAATGCTGGGCTTTAACCAACAGAGTAATCATGGGTTTTAACCAGCACAGTAATGCTGGGATTTAACCAATACAGTAATTGATTGGCTTTAACCAACACAGTAATGCTGGGCTTTAACCAAAATCCTACCAACCATTCAATTAATCAATCACACTCCCACTAAGCAAATATATTTGGTGAATAACAACGGTCGATTTATACGAGTCCGAGTAGGTATATTCATATACCGTTCCTATTGAGGCTGCTTGTGTTATTTACATCAGATTGTCCAAGTGCGAAATAAGGTATTATTTACGTTAGCTTCTGGACTGCCTCAGTTGGACACTGCCTCAGTTGGACTCTGCCTCAGTTGGACTCTGCACCAGCTGGACTCTGCACCAGCTGGACTCTGCATCAGCTGGAATCTGCATCAGCTGGAATCTGCATCAGCTGGACTCTGCATCAGTTGGACTCTTGCCTCAGATGGACTCGAATGCTGATGGCTGGGTGTGTGATGGCTGGGTGTGTGGTGGTGAAGGCCTGGTGTGCGGTCGCTGGGTTTGATGGTTATGGCTGGATATGTGATGGTGACGGCTGGTTGTGCGTGATGGCTGGATATGTCATGGTGATGGCTTGGTGTGTGAACAAAACTCACAACAAATGTGCTACCCAATCCACATTATGATATCGCTAAGTGACAATTTCGCTATGTAAAATTACCAGCTTCATGGCCCTGTCACACTACGATGCAATGACGTCAGCGTAGGCACAACGTGAAAATAATTATATTACTTCGAAAATCTCGGCGTAATATGCAAATTCGGGATGTCAATGCTGCGTAGTTGACGTGAGCATAACGTCAGTAAAGCATAGTGATAACGTCGTTCAAGGAGAGAGGACAACGTAATTATGCTCACGGTACGTTATATACGTTATTCGATCGCCAGAACTACATTGCGTTACATTACATACGTCATGACATGGTGGTGAAACGCTAAACATACATTGGACCACATTAGGCATACGTTATCCAGACGTATGGCGAACGTAACACCCTTATGTCGATGTTACGTCGAAAGGCTTGGACATGTTGAAAACCTTGATGCGCACTGACATAACATGATGTAACGTGATGTAGCTCGACGTCAGTCTAACATCATTCTAACGTCATCATAACGTAACCCAACGTGCCTAAACGTAATGGCGAAAAGTGACCTATGCCAGGCTTACGTTGGCTCTTACGTCATAGTGTGCCAGCCCTTTTTTTACAAAAACCAAGTCATTCCCCTTCCCCCCACCCCCCAAGCCTATACCAGGGGACAAAAGTCAGCGCCCCCCCCCCCCCCCACACACACACCGAGCCACATTTGAAAACCAAACAATTGCTACCCAACTTTTTTGTCGAACAGTTTGGCCAGTTAAAGCTAGACTTTATTGCAGATGTTCGTATTAGCTTTGCATTGAATGAACTCAAAGGGGAAAAAACATTTTTTTTCCTTTTAGAAAGAAATGGGAGAGGAGAATAAAACAAAAGAGGTGCTGGGATTGTCTGTTGATATTTGAGCACTCCCCTACCCCTTCCTACTCGCCCTCCCCACTACCCCCCCCCCCCCTGCCGCGAGCTCCGTCTCCACCTAACCAGCACTTCCTCACTCGCTGCTCCTCCCTTCCCGCCGTTCTCAGGTTGCCTGCCATATTGCCATTTCTGCTTTTTCTTGTTGCACTTATTTTAATTCAATTTTTTATTGTTCCTTTTTTTTTCTTTCTTCTTTCTCTCTCTTTTTAACAGTTTTTTTTTACATCGTCTGCTACTATAATTGGGATCAGCAGCTGAATTAATTGGGAAATCCAATAGCCAGGTTGTCAAACCAACGCGGGAACCCAGTAGTTGTGTTGACAGCAGCGCGGGTATTCTGCGAGCTGCCTGCTTCCAAGTCATCCCACGCTTCATCATGCCTCCACCAGTTATATGTTTGCTTGTTGGTTTGTTGGGGTTTAACATCCTGCCAACACCTAAGAGTACATCAGAACGAATACCGACCGGTTGATTGGTTGCAGTTTTACGTGCTGGCAACATTTTACGGTCAAATAAGGACGGATACCGACATTGTCACAGTGTGCACTCATAAAGTCATAGCGACTTTATAGTGCTGCCCCACTGGAATGCAGGACCGCCGACACCATGACTCGATATCCCACGCATTCATATTATCCTGATACTGGTCAAACCAGTCCTCGCCATAATCCTAGTAATGCTGAGTGCCAGGCTAGATAGTGTGGTAGTCTTCACTGACCTCTCATGCAAGAAGCCACATAGACAGGTAGGTGTGGATAGAGTGATTGCATCAGGGAGCCTAGGTAGTGAAATTGTTAGCACACCAACTCCGAAATGGCAAGAAGTGTGGGTTCGAATCCCGCTCTAAGCGTAATATTTCCAATTTTCGTCACCCCCCCCCCCCATGACAGTAGCAACAAGTTTCAATTTTGTAAGTCATTGGTTTGACTCGGCTGGGACTCGAACACACGACCTCCCGCACTGGAAGCCAGACAGCGCTCTCACCGATTAGGTCATCTAATCCAGACTAGCCAATATATGATGTTATAGAAATCGTGGATTTAATTTAGATACTACTTCAATGATCACTATCTGTGTTTTTGATTTGTTCCCATGTGAAACTATCAACAATTGCCAACCAGTCACCCTCATGCACTTATCACTTCATTAATACATATTACACAGCGCCATTATCTCAAGGCTGGGCATGCCGCCATTTAAATCAGGCAAAATAATATGGCTTATTAGCAAATCTTTGATTATGTGACAGAAGGCTATGCGGTCAACCGCAAATCTGACTACGAAGCAGTGTATACCATGCACAACATATAAGACGGGAGGGAATCTTGTAGACAGAAAAATCTGAAAAACAGGACACTTTCGACAGCCTATGACTCACAGGCTGTCAAAAGTGTCCTGTTTGTACCTACTATGAGAAAGGCGGGTGTTGCAGGAAGTCTAACTTAGACTCAAAGAAAGTTGATGATAACACCTGACATTCAAATGGGAGCTGTAGACCTATAAGTTCTAGGTGGATGGATATGATTATGAGTGGAGGTGAGATGGGGGGGGGGCACTTATCCTGTCCTCCATATTTACAGCAATATGTTCATGTTACCTGCATATTTGGTTATTGGAGTTTAACATCCTAGCAACATATAGTGTCAGAAGGAACACCAACTTGTGACAGTGCGCACTTATGGTGACTTTATACTGCTGCTCCACTGGGATACCACGTTGCCGGTACCATGATGCGATATCTCACTGAGTCAACTCATCCCGACACAGCGAACAATTTCTAGCAAGGTCCAGGCAATTTAATGACAAACATAATGTTCGAAGTCTTCAATTTGGACTTATTATCCAAATCCTTCGGTGCGAGTGAGGTTTGCCACGTCCGATAATGACGGTGAAGGCCGGTGGCGGCGCCACAGGTCGCGAGTGGCAGGCACAGGTGGGATAACATAGAATAATTTGTAACATATAATATATGTACCATGTTATATATATGATTGATTGATTCATGGTTTCTTTAAGCCGTGTCGGCAGCATAGGCCATATTCACGGCAAGAATTGTTTGGTTTTTATTCAACCATCGCTTTTACAGAATGCAAAAGCACAGAATCAATTTTGTGTCAGTACACTATGGATTTAAAAAGCTCACAGTTACATAATTTGTGGGTAAAGGAAATATAATTTAGATAAAAGTCAAAGGATATATATATATGATGATGTCATCATGTACCTGCGCACAGGCCACCTATCAGCGCCATCTCAGGGCCGCGTCCTTTCTTATCACCTTATATTTGCGCACACCTCGGGTTGGGCCCTTGACAACACTGATAAGCACTTGGTGTGGGTGTTCACTCAAGTCAGACTGAAAGCGTCTGTGCCGGAACAACTGGCTCCAGAACCACATCCTGCTTAGCGCCACGTGTTAAGGAAATCTCTCCCTACTTTTATTACTTATACATGCTGGTCGATGCGGTTTAAAAAAAATTCCGTATGGTTTAAAATTAACAATGCATTATGGGACATGTGCATGAATACACGTGTGTTCTAGCAGGCCATGTAGATTTCTATATACAGTAAAACCTCTCTAACCAACCACCTCCACAGATCGACAACTCCCTTATATCGATCGCTTTATTTGGGTCCCAACAATACCATTGTAACCATGTTCTAACTCCCTAAACCGACCATCTCCGTAAATGGACCATTTAAAGTCGGTCCCAAGGTCGATCGATTTAGAGAGGTTTTACTGTATATATATATATATATATATATATATATATATAGGAAGGAGGGAGAAAGGAGGGGGTATATATATATATATGTATATATATTGTGAAGTATAATTAAGTGGATCCGACTTAATTTATATATGCCTACAATTCACGGGGTGTATATTACGGGGCGTTCATTATTGCATAACTAGGAAGATAGTGGAGCGGGCTCATGTAGAATTATATTGAAGGTTTAAATTTCAATTCACCCCATCCACATGCACATCCTTCGATAGACGCGGTGTTTCCCCACACACAAATCGACACACACATGAGAAACAGGTCAAATGCCACACCCATATATAAATGAGATTCACCGGCACATTTTAGGAACTCCTCCCATCTCCCATTCCTCCATAATCTTCCTCCTTCTCTCCCACCCCCCCTCTTCCCTCTTGCCTACTCCCTCCCTCCTCCTCCCTCCTCCCTCTTTTGTCTACCTTTCTCCCTTCAACCTCCTCCTGCCTACCTCCCTCCTCCCTTCTCCGCCTTCCCTCCTGCGGCCTCTCTTCCCGCTCCTTTCTCCACCCTCTTCCCTCTATCCTCCTCCCTCACCCCTCTCTTTCCTCCTCCCTCTCCCCTCCTTCTTCACTCTCTCCCCCCTCCCTCCTCCCTCCTCCCTCCTCCCTCCTTCCTCCTCCCGCCTGCCACCGTCTTCCTTCCTCCTCCTTCGTCTTGTCCCATCCACCCTCCTCCTTCCCCTTCCCTCCTTCTCCTCTACCCTCTCCCTCCACCCCCCTACAACTTTCTCCTCCCCTCCTCCCTTCACCCTTATCCCCTCCCTCCTGCCCCTGTTACCATTCCCTGTCCCCCTCCCCCAGTCCCACCGACACCCTTCACCACCATAGTTATCACCTGTCTCATTTGCCACCTCTGGTTTACACCTCTACAATGCGCCGCGCGTCGACTCACCCAGGCGCCAACAGCCCCATTGTGAACTAATCAACTCATACCTAAGTGTCTATGGCAGCCGCCATCTTGGATCATGCACCCTGAGCTGCTCGCTGATCAAAATAACCAAAAGCTGGAGCCGTGCTCTCCTCAAATGGCCCCTTTATAGTTGTATATGACGCATAACGTATTATGCGACCAGACGCGAAGGCCGAACGAGTTGAGCATTTGCCTCCTGTTTTGGTAGATCGTGGTGTTCGAACCCTGGTCGAGTCAAACCAATGACTTAAACATTGATATGTGTCACTTCCTAGCCAGATGCTTGGCAATATTAGGATAAGGCAAGGACTGGTTGGCTCAGTGTCAGGATAATGTGACTGAGTGAGATACCAGGTCATGGTGCTGGTGGTCTGGTCTCCCAGTGGGGCAGCACTGTAAAGTCGGCATGAATATGCACTGTCACAAGTCGGTACCCAAAACTCCAAACAACCAACCAATCTCTCACACACTACCGCGCATGAGCTTTAGCACTCTCAACTCACCCACTCACCACCAAATCAATTATATAATATATATATATATATATATAACCTCTATGCTACCCTATTACCAATGAGTGCAGATGCCGTGATTGCATGGCGCAGATCTCACCAGGCACTCCCTAAACGCATTGGTTATGTATAACACATCTTAAAGGAGATCCTATGATCCAGATACTAATCAGTGGGTGGTTGGCTTTTTAAGTCCTAGCAACACCTAAGGTCATACCAGGGCAGGTCTCGACTTGTGACTTGTTAATATATTCAAATAAACATCGTGGCTTATGAAAATAATACGAGTCTTTCAAATGCAAATTCTCCTGATTAACCTCGAGCTGGAACGCATAGTTGGTTCAATACTTGCTGCTTGCATCTATAGTAGAGTCCCGGTGTCTCTGTTAAATAAGCCTACCTGCCTTATGGGCGAGTGTTCTGTGGAAGGGTTTTTAACTGCATAGACCAGTAAGCCATAGACTGTGGTCTTCGCAGACGGCAAGATTAGCCGTGATGTGCCATGTGGCTGCCGCGCCCTGGATGTTTTAGCGTGATTTGTTCGGCAGTCGGTGAGGGTTACTACTTCCATCCACACCCTACGTAGCCCCCCCCCCCTCCCTCCCCCACCCTCTTCCTCCCCGCCCCTCCGCCCCAAACTCGACATCTACCTTCCGGGCGCAAATAACCCCAACTCCACCATAATCCACGCAAATCCATCTAAATCCACACAAATCCAGCCAAATCAAAACCAATCCACCCAACCCAATCAAAATCCACCCAACTTTACACGAATACACTCAAACCCACCCAAATCCACCAACATCAAAACAAAGCCACACAAATCCACCAAAATCAACACAAAGCCACAAACTCTACCCAGATCCAGCCGCTTCCCCATGCCCCGCCCAGCCTCGCCCAGCCCCGCCCCGCCCCGCCCAGCCCCGCCCAGCTCAGCCCCGCCCAGCCCCACCCAACCCCATCCAGCCCCGCTCAGCTCCGCCCACCTCCGCTCACCCAACCCCGACTCGCCCTACCACCCAGCCTTCCCCACCCTTCCCCGCCCCGCTTCGCCCTTACCTAACCTGCCGCCTAACATACCCTAACCTAGATAAAAGATTCACCCGATACTTGTGGTACACGGGTGAATGACAACATAGTCTAAATACAGGCGAAAATAGCCTTAGTATGGAACAACAAGTAGAATGCTTGGCACCAGTGTCAAATGGTTACTTATATCAGCACAGAGTTGGTGAAATGGGAGAGAATGCAAAAAGACAAGATGGTGGCCAGAGAACACCATCGATTTCACTTTTAAATTGCATTAAAGTATATGCTTTATTATATTTTTTCCAACTCAAAAGTAGCGGGTAAACATGAAGACATATAGAAAGAATAAATGTTGCTTCTCAGATTGTGAAATTAGGCTCTCATAAAGACTCAATTCATTCGCCCGATTTTTCGGCCATTTTTATATAAGGCTGGTCTTCACCCCTGTACTGGAAGTACGGGGTGAATCTTTTATCTAACCCTAACCCAGCCCCACCATGCCATCTCTACCCCCCCCCCCCCACCTTCCAACCAATCTAACCCCGCCCCGGCTGGCGCCCACATCAAATCGACTTGCGGTGGCCAACGTGATTCGCGAAGCGAGAACACAACAAAAAACAAGAGAAAAAAAAAGGGTGAGTGGGAGGGAACCTCGGTAGATGGAGCGGCAGAAGTGGGCGGCGGGGAATGGGCGGAGTGAGGGGTTGGAGTGCGGGAGCCACGGGCAGAGACTACATTCTGCATGAGCTTCTCGGGTTGCAAAGCGAGAACCTCTGCCGCAGGCTGGTTTTCCAACAATGTATCTCTCATAAACGGCACGGCATCAAACCACTTGTCTGTGCGAGAAATACAGTATGAGTGTGCGCATCAGCCTATATAAGAACACAGGAGCATGGTAAACATAACCAGGCATATGTGGGACATAGGAGCGGAGGGGGTAAGACTGTCAGTTGATTTGGAGTATTTGTTGGGGTGATGGATGATGGGTTAGTGAGTCAGGACCTTTGCCGGAATCAATGGCGCGCCTTGGGATCCATGAGAACTGTGACAGACATCACACGTGTTGGGCGTGTTCTTTCATTATCGCCCATCCGAGGGGGGCGCCTCGGCGCTTGGGTGATGGGAACTGCAAACCACCATACACTCACCACCCACTCACTGCCCACTCAGCACACTCACCACCCACTCACTGCCCACTCAGCACACTCACCACACACTCACCACACACTCACCACACACTCACCACACTCATCAGTCTCACCATACACTCACCATACACTCACCACACACTCACCACACACTCATCGTACACTCATCATACACTCACTACACACTCATCATACACTCATCACACACTCACCACACTCACCGCACACTCACCATACACTCACCACACTCTCATCATACACTCACCACACACTCATCACACACTCACCACACACTCACCATAGTCACCACATACACATCACACTCACCTCCCACTCACTCCCCTCTCAGCACACACTCAGCATACACTCATCATACACTCACCACACACTCACCGCACACTCAGCATACACTCACAACAAACTGACAACAAACTGACAACAAAGTCACCACACACTCACCACACACTCGCCACACACTCGCCACACATTCACCACACACTGACCACGCACTCACAACACTCAACATACACTCACAAAACACTCACCACCCACTCATCACCCATTCACCATTGCACCCTTGCACCACTCACTTACCACTCACAGCTCACCATTGATTCATCCGCTAATATTGTCAAAGGCTACTCATGTTCTAGCAATCAACACGAAATAAACGCTGATATAAAGCGCAATCAACACTCAATCAACCCTAATTAACGATGCAATTAACACGAAATTCCTCGCCAATTAACATCCAGTAATCCCCAAAGAAAAACTAAACACAATCTGCAAAAGGAAAATACCTTTCAAGTGATGTTTTCTAAGCTCATATGCACCTCATATATATATATATATATTTATATCTATATATATATATATATATATATATATATATGAGATGCATAATGACTTATGCAAGTATACATGAACGGAAGGTTCCTATATGCCATTGATCAGTTTTCTTTAATTAATAAACAGATATAAATATATAGAAGAAGATATAAGGACGATTGATGTAAATACTACGTGATTTCACACATTGTATTTACATCAATCGTCCTTATACCTTCCTTTTTTAAAGCACACTCGAAACTACTTAGATCCTCGAAAAACACCATCCTTATTAAAGTTAGAACTGCCGAGCATCTTTAATCCTACGCACATTATAATTATATATATATATATATATATACACATATATACATGCTCGTAGCCACATAGACAGGTAGGCATGGGTAGTGTGGTGATGTCAGGGAGCCTAGGTGGTGTAATGGCTAGCACATTGACCCAGAATGCAAAGAAATGTGGGTTCGAGTCCTGCTCGAGGGGCAATATTTCCCATTTTCATCACCCCCATAACACTGGTTGCCGTGACCAGGATCCTGTACAAGCTATGTGCTTGTGCTGTATGGTTTTTGAACCTACCTTGTGTATGTATATGTTAGTGCATTGTCTGTATGTATGTAATTGTAAGCATTTAAAGACTTACAATTCCAGGGGGACGAGTGTAGTGGTCTGCACTGACCTCTCAGGCAAGTAGCCACATAGACAGGGAGGCATGGGTAGTGTGGTGATGTCAGAGAGCCTAGGTGGTGTAATGGTTAGCACACTGGCCCGGAATGCAAAGAGATGTGGGTTCGAATCCCGCTCTAGGCGCAATATTTCCCATTTTCATCATCCCCATGACATATATAATATACACCATATATCCACCAGTACCGACCCCCACTTTCCCCACCCCCATCACTACCATCACCCCCTATAGAGCTATTATTATTAATCCCGCTCGGTGCGCGTATATAATATATACCCTGCTGAGATCTTGTTGCTATGCTACCGCACGTTGCTATGCTACCGTACGCGTGTGTATGTGTGGCAGATTCAGGCCCTAGGTATGGGCGATAATCTCTAGGCTTTATAAGGCGGTGCTAATTTTGATCTAGGATCGATGACAAGATAGATAGGGGCGGGCGGCGCTGTCTGCCTAACCGCTTATCGGCCACAAGCCTCCGCGAAAATGTGGGCGATAATAGAGGCTCTACTCGGTGTCAAGGGCGATAATAGGGGGTATACTAAGTGTCACCGCGCCCTGACACCAGGACGACCTTTGGGTGATGAATGTCAATAGGTAAGCCCTACTGTCGCCCACGGACACCACCTTAAGCAGGTATGGTCACGTGGTCTTACCATCTATTCCTTCTATGGACATTGACAAAATATTCAAACTATAGAAATATTAACCGCATTGCACTCAGAACTACCAAGAATAGCCACAGAATATTTGATCTAATGAGTTTGAACAGATCAGTCCCTAACCACTGGGTGCAGTCCATTCCGTAAGAAATATGATTATTCGATCATGATAATTGGAAATGAGTAAAATTGTATGCACCAAACATGGTAGGTGAATCGGTAGAGCATCTATAGATAGGCTTCCTGTGTGGAAGGTCGCGAGATTGATTCCTGGTTGACTCAAACCAATTACCTATAATAATGATACTTGTCGCTAGCTAGCCTGGTACTTGGCATTTCTAGGATAAGGCAAGGACTGGTTAGCTCAGTAATAGGATAATGTGATTGAGTGGGAAATCGGGTCATGGTGCCAGTGGCCTAGTCTCCCAGGGGGCAGCACTATAACGTAACCATGAATGCCCACTGTCATAAGTCGGTACCTGTCCTGATATGACCTTAGATGTTGCCAGGACGTAAAACTTCACCAGGCAAACAAACACAGTTGTATGGTCATGATACTGTCCCTTTAAGGTGGCCATGTGTACGTAAGTATACCTTTAACTTGCTCACTACGGGGAAAGCGGGGTAGGCGAGGGGGCTGGGGAGGGAGGGGCGGGGGGGGGGGGGGAGGGGAGGGGGGGAGGGGGGAGGGAGGGGAGGGAGGGGGATATCACTTCCACTTCAGACGGGAAACGGCGGACTGTCTTTCCGGCACCCCAGGTTGCCGTTCTGCTCTATTAAAGGCAGGTCCTGATATGAGCTTAGATGTTGCCAGGACGTAAAACTCCAACAGCCAGCCAACTATTAAAGGCGCAGTGACATCACGGCAATAGAAGGTTACCTTTACACATATATTCACAAGTGTCTATCTAGATTAAATATAGTTATGGTTTGTTTGTTTCTTTGTTGTTTTACGTCCTAGCAACATCTAAGGATTACATCCACAAACGTACATATAAAAATATAGCTATTTATTGTTTCCATATTCCGAATTATACATCCACAGGTACATGGACCAAATGTGACTTCATAGTTTCAATAAATTGGCCATTAACTATTCATGGACAGTTATTTCTGGTATTTTCCTAATGCTAGGTACACACCTACCGTATACGATTCGCGCACTAAAACTCGTGACTCGACTCGACCCGCTTAAAACTGAAAACGGGCCGATTCGTTTTTCGAATCGCGAATCGCAATCGTAAACGGCCGCTTTTAGCACTAAAAACTGAGTTTTATGCGCGAATTGCAATCGCTAGGTGTGCGCGGGGGGCGCACACATAGCGATTTTTGTGCGCGAAATGGGCAGTTTTCGATCGTAAACGGGAGGTGTGCGCGCACAAACGGTAGGTGTGTACCGGGCATTAGTTCGCCGTGTGTTGGGCATTGGTAAAATTCAGACCATCTGCGTCAAACGATTTAAGAAAAACAGTCAGCAATAATGACCATCCTTGGTGAAATTATCTGAAGAAATGATGTAGCGCACACATACAGGTTGATAAGGTTGATAAACAGCACTGAAATACATGTAGGTTCAGAGGGCATTACTTATAGACGCGGATTATAAGTTAATATCAACGAGCACTCAATGTAAGAACAGAGGCATTGAGAAAGGCAATAAAAAGCAATCTTTCAATAAATGTGAATTTCCTGATCCTTAAAAAAAAAAAGTTTAGTTCTAAGCTGGTTTATATATATAACTATAACTAAAGGCATGTGGATATACTTTGTGTGTGTGTGTTTCAACAAAATAATTATTTATTTTAAAACATACCCCAAAACAACAGAAACAGGACCTTTCGCTTGGCCCACCATGAGTAGTCTACATTAGTACCATAGCGACGTCACCCGGTGACGTCATGCTGTACCGCGCGCTGCTGTTATTGGTGGCTATCGCAATGTCTGCAATGTACACCCAACCCCGATGGCATCGACTGCTATTGGTTAAACCCAAAGAACTATCCATAGCAACACAGCCGCAGCCAATATGGAGGTCAGACTATATTTAGACATAGTTATCAAGTAACGCTTAGATGACCTTTAAGGGTAGAGGTCACGTTGAGAGGGCATGAAGGTGGGTTGGCGGGCGGGAATTAGGCTGGGTGAGACTGGGGTCAGGTTCAGCGTGCAGCACTGGTATGTGTGGAATGCCCCATGCTCTATTGTGTGCTACCAGATTAATATGTAACGTCAAACAAAGAATCACCACACTGAGGCTCCACAGTGTAAGAGGCCCGCCACTCACAGCGTGTGTGAGGAGTGTGTGTGAGTGAATGTGTGCGCGTGAGTGTGTGCGCGCGTGTGTGTGCGTGCGATGTGTCTATGTAAATGGTGTGAATACCTGTGTTAATCACTTAATGTGTGTGAGAATGCATGTGTGGATGCGTGTGCGAATGTGTGTGTAAATGTGTATCGATGCATGTGTGACTGCTTGAGCTACTGGGTGTGTAAATGTGTGTCGATGCATGTGTGACTGCATGTGTGAATGTGTGTGTGACTGTGTGTGTGACTGTGTGTGTGACTGCTTGAGATACTGCATGTGTAAAGGTGTGTTGGTGTGTGTGTGACTGCATGTGTGACTGCTTGAGTTACTGCATGTGTAAATGTGTGTCAATGTGTGTGTGTGAATGTGTGTGTGATGGCACATGCGACTGCTTGAGTTACTGTGTGTGTAAATGTGTGTCGATGTGTGTGTGACTGTGTGTGAATGCGTGTGTGACTGCATGTTTGACTGCTTGAGTTACTGAATGTGTAAATGTGTGTTGATATGTGTGTGAATGTGTGTGTGACGGCACATGCGACTGCTTGAGTTACTGTGTGTGTAAACGTGTGTCGATGTGTGTGTTACTGTGTGTGAATGCGTGTGTGACTGCATGTTTGACTGCTTGAGTTACTGCATGTGTAAGTGTGTTGATGCATGTGTGACTGTGTGGGTGAATGCGGGTGTGACTGTGTGTGACTGCTTGAGTTACTGCATGTGTAAGTGTGTGTCGATGCATGTGTGACTGTGTGTGACTGCGGGTGTGACTGCATGTGTGAATGCATGTGTGAATGTGTGCGTGACTGCTTGAGTTACTGCGTGTGTGTGACTGCACGTGTGACTGCCTGAGTTATTACATGTTTAAAGTAGCACCACTGCCAATGTACCATACCATCTACTACCACTTGACCATACATGTGTACCATTTCTTCCTAAGGGGTTCACTGAACTAGTTTTAACAATAACACAGGGAAACCACACCTAACATCATATAAAAATTATTATACTTGTTATCAGATCTGCAACGAAGTATATGATTTAACTGCTTCAAAGTCTACTAACAGAATAGCTTCATATTGACCATGTTTATTAATTAGTACAAAGATACCCTAACCACGGCACTGACAATATATAATTTACAGCTCGTTATCTCTCAATGCTGTTGGGTAATGGCACTGTTCTTCTTTTTTTCTTCTTTTTTCACTTGTGTCAAACTCATCTTGATGTTAGACTATTATATATATGTGAATGAATGTAACATAACATGGCCGGAAGACCAGTGCCTCAGCGCTGAAAAAATACCTTTATTCGCTCAATAAAATGACCATTTACCACCATAAAAAGTGTCGATGCATGTGTGACTTCGTGTGTGACTGCTTGAGTTACTGCCTGTGTAAATGTGTGTGATTGTGTGTGCTAATGCATGTGTTAATGTGTGTAAATGTGTTAATGATTGTGAATGTGTGTGAATTCATGTGTGAATGCATGTGTGAATAGGTGTATGAACGCATGTGTGCATACATGTGTGGTTGTGTGTGTGAAGGAGTGTGTGAATGTGTGAACGGATGCTTGTGCATGTGTGTGTTTGTGTGAATGGGTGTGTATGTGGTGTGCATGTATTCATGGGGGAGGGGTCTGGTGTGTACG
Source organism: Branchipolynoe longqiensis (assembly GCA_030323885.1). NCBI lineage: Eukaryota > Metazoa > Annelida > Polychaeta > Phyllodocida > Polynoidae > Branchipolynoe > Branchipolynoe longqiensis. The sequence goes on along the minus strand of CM059186.1, from coordinate 60,783,406 downwards.
AGTGGGGCTGTGTTCAGGAGTGTGTGTATGCATGTGTATGAGTGCAAGCTTACGTACGTGACGATGTCCGAATGAAGGTATGCATAAATGAAAATATGTGCATGTGTGCCTGGAGGCATGTATGTGTCCACGTAAGGGGCAGCGACATTGATAAGTATTGTACTTCCTGCGCTGGTGGGTGAGTCTGTGGGATTATATTATCACACACCCAGGGTCTAGGAAGCCTAGATTCAATGGGTGTAGGTGTGGGTGTGGGTGTGAGCATGAGGTGGGAAATGGGATGCATCGAACAGTGTCCAAAACAAAACAAGTATCAACAATTTGAGCGCGTACACATACACACTACACACACCACACTATGCATACTACACACAATATACACACTATACATACAACACACACTATACACACCACACACTATATACTGACGACACACACAATACACCTCCTTCCACGCGCACACACCCGCGCACACCTTGGCCCGGTTAGGCACCTTCGCGCCTATAAATGGCCTATATATATATATACGCCCTCCAGCCGGGAATGTGACCCGGCTGACCTGACAGGCGGAACTCAATGCCCTCGGGTAACCAGCGAAGACGCCCGTCTACCTCAGCTGGAGGATGAGGGGGTGGGGGAGGGGTAAGGGTTGGGGGGGGAAGTGAGGAAGGCGGAAGGGGAAGGGGGAGGAGGGAGGGGAGGGGCGTGGGGAGGGAGGGAAGGAGAGGGAAGCGGGAGGGGAGGGAGAGGGAGAGGGGAAGGGGGGCAGGGATGGGAAGGGGAAGGGAAGGGGGGGGGGGAGGGGGGAAAGGGGAGGAGAGTGGAGAAGGTGGAAGGAAGAAGGGGAGGGGTGGGGGAAGGATAGGGGGAGGAGGAGGAGGGGGAGGGGAGGGGAGGTGCAGATGCCCCAGAAAGCCACATTCAATGACGAGTGAATAATGTGTGTGGATGAGTGTGTGTGTGTGTGGAGGGGGGAGGTGAGTGGATACATGAACAGTGTTATCGGCAATGTGTATACAGAGGTGAGAATGGCGTTTTTAGTGATAAGTGATCATTGGACTCGCCAAGAAGGTATCGCCTTAGCCGGTAACTGTAGCTACACTCCAGTCTGCTTCCTACACTAGGTCCACATATGGCTGCCACCAAAGCACCGATGTGAGAAGAATTGTTATATTCTACTTTAGACTAAAGCTGCATAGTCTGATGAAAACATCAAAATGTCAAAAACCAAATCGCTGACCTAGATTTGATCCTACATATTCCGAGTTAGAGACACGTGCACATATTAAGTATTTCTTATTGCATAGAAGGGGATACTTAGTACATTCAATAGACCCGGTTATTTCTGAAGCTTATATGGTTGGAATTTGTATGTGCTTGCCAAAATTAATTTGGCATGTTTTCACTCCAAATGTCTATAAGGCTAGCCATTTAAAACAAATCATTAAAAACAATAGCAAAGTAGATTATAACGACCAATCTAACGTATTTATCTCAGAAAATTTACGTGCGACAAGTATCAATTTTGTAAGTCATCAGTTTGAACTTTGACTCGACCTTCCACATCGGAAGCATGTGTTCTTAGCGCTTTAGCCACCACGTCTGGTTCACTTAAAGGTGCATAGTCCGATGAAAGCATCAACACCAAAACATTGACATAGATTTGATTATATATGTTTAACTTAGATACTGATGCACTTATTAAGCATATATTGCCACATGAAAAGGAATGCCAAGTCAATTTAATAGAACATGTTAATGCAGAAATCTAGGGTGTCATGAGTTTAGTCTTGCTTGCCAAAATTAATTTGGTACGTTTGCACTTCAAATTTCTCAAAAGTTAGCCATTTAAAATATAGCATTACTTCAAACTAAAGTAAGATAGATTATGACAATGAACCTCAGAAAATGAGAAAGTCCCAAAACCATAGAACTATAACTGTAATGATAAGTTCCTTGTCTATATAATTTTCTTTCAAAGTGTAGTATATTGCAGTTGTGACCATATGGCACCGCACAGGCAAATATGGCCTATACACTACCATCTTATATTACTTTCTACAACAAAAACGTATGCCAACATACTAAGAATAAGATGCTACTTGTTTTAAGTTACACAATATATACTTTATTACTGTTGTTGAGCAAGGTGTTGCCTGAAGGTCGCTCCTTCCAACAGTCCAATGGTAGATACCTGTCTGTATACTACATACAGCATCAATCAGTGAATCCCATTTCTTAGACTCTCTCCCTGTGATATGCAGGTGCAGTGATAGCCAAAGACATCTAGAGATTTGATAAGAACCACACAAGTTATTATAGCTGTAAAGAAAACTGAACCAGAAATGTAACATTAAATGGCTTGGTTAATCTGGCTAAACATGTCTTCAGAGATAAGGAATGTGGTTGCTAAGACACTCTGTGTAAGAAATATACTGGTTGTGTGATGTGCTCAGAAGAGAGCAATCTCTTTTAAATTGAACATTTGCTCCCCCCACACCAGCCGCAGTGGCCGAATGGGTAGAGCGCAGGCCTCACGTGCGGGAGATCGGGAGTTCGGTTCCCGGTCGAGTCAAACCAATGACTTATCAAATTGATACTTGCCGCTTCCTAGTCTGGCACTCGGCAATAATAGGATAGGGCAAGGACTGGTTAGCTCAGTGTCAGGATAATGTGACTGAGTGGGATATTGGGTCATGGTGCCAGTGCCCTGATTTCCCAGTTGACCTTAGATGTTAACAGGACATAAAACTCCAACAACCAACCAATCCTCCCCCCCCCCCACCTCATGCCCTTGAGTAAGAATGAGTAAGAAATAATTAGGTATCAAAATAATGTTACCTTAACTGACACTCAGCATTACTAAATATTAACACGATGGCAAAGATTGGGTGCGTTAACTAGTGAAATAGTGTCACGGAATACTTGGCTTCTTTTTTTATATCCCAGTGTGACAGCACTATAAAGCTGCCACGGGTGTGCAGTGTGTTACATACAAGTCACAAACCCCCATGACATGACCTTAGATATTTCCTTGGAGATCAAACACTCCAATCACTCATTCAGGTTTGCCATGTTCTCAACATCTGCCGAGTGTTTTGTGTATAGCAGGCTCCCTTTACGCGCAGATCTCGCAGCGTATGTAACGCCCAGCACTAGGAACTAAATGTCGTCTGCCAAGCAAACAAACGTGCGGGAATGCACCAGTGAATATTTATAACGTCAGAGGTCAGTTTGTAAATATTAGCGAGGACACGAGAAGAAGAAAGGGTGTTCTCTGATCTAATGCTGGGTCTTAACCAAATCGGACGAGCAGACGAAACAACCGAAAACAGTCGAAGGCTGAGCAAATAAATAGGATATTTACCGCCAATATATGCTGACTGCCTATTGCCAATTGGCGACCAAATACAGAAGTAAATATGAACTCTAAGAGTGGCTTCACCGATGAAAATTTATCGTGAGATCACTGACTTGAACCGCGTCGGGCATAGCCTGTTTGGTCTGCGACCCGCATGGCTCGAGTCCCATCCCACTTTTGGCACGGGCCGCTGCTGGTAGCCGCACGCCCGGAAGCCTTTTGGTCGGCCGCCGCAGCGCGCGTTCAGGTAACCATGGCACTGTCGTTGTCGTCTGCTTGGGTCACACACACGGCGCCCAGCGTGGAGGGGGGAGGGAGGTTAGGTGGGAGGGAGGGGGGGGGGGAAAGTTTGGCACCCGGCCCACAACCCACATCTGGGCACCGTCCCGCCATAATCACCTATCTACATTAGAGGCACGATAGCGACCAGAGTGAGTGAGTGAGTGAGTGAGTGAGTGACCCAGAGAGTGAGCGAGTGAGTGAGCGAGTGAGCGAGCAAGCGATTATAGTAATTGGGGTTTTGCGTTCAAGCAACATCTCAGGCTATTTCAAGACAGGTACCGACTTCAGCGACCCCTGTGGTCTGCGAACATCTGCCATCGTGAAAACAAATTATTCAATGTAGAAAAAACTGTCTTTGTTTCATTTGATTGTCTCTCCATGACAGGATACCCAGTAGGTCAGGGATTAATATTGGTCTGGATGCAAAGGTGTTGCTTGAAGACACATACTAGGCCGATTGTACCAACGGATTGTGCGCATTTAATTCCACTACACATGTATATTGGCAGCGGTCGGGTGTCGGCAACACTGTATGTTGACAGGTTGGTTGGCTGGTTGTTGGGGTTTTAAATCCTGGGAACATCTAAGGTGATATCAGAAATGGGTAACTACAGAGCACACTCATAGCAACTTTATAATGCTGCACCCCCGGGAAATCAGGTTGCCAGCACCATGAATGGATATCGCACCTAGTCACATTATCCTGACACTGAGCTAACCAGTCCTTGCCCTATCCTATTAATGCTGAGCGCCAAGTTAGCGAGTGACACGTATAAATTTTATAAGTCATTGGTTTGACTTGACGGAAAACCGAACTCCCGATCTCCCGCACGCGAGGCCCGTGCTCTACCGATTCGGCCACCGCACCCGGTGTATGCCGTCAGACGTACCTGGCGTCATGGGCAAGGCCTGCTTTGAGGGCCAGTATCTGATGTTAGGGGCGGTGCCTGGAGTCAGGGTCAGGACCTGATGTCATGTGTATCATCTCATGTCAACTAGTATCCTCCAGTGGTATGCATTGTCGCTCATATGAGGGGTGACAGGGGCATTGCCTGATGTGTAAACAACCACCCTCTATTGGCAGAAGGGATTAATTAGTGTCAGAGGTATTGTCTTGTAACAAGACTATCATCTGGTGCTGGCCAGGTGTGTAGACCTTTTCCGCGGAGCAAGCACGGGAAGCTGCAGCACTACTTCTTGCCACTGCCACCAGAGGGCAGCTTGGTTTGATGGTGCAAAACCTCAATAAGACCTTTTTACACGGAACAGGTTGATTGTGGAGTTTCACGTCCTGGCAACATCTAAGGTCATATCCGGTCGGGGTTTATCCATGTTGCAAGGTGTTTACCATTCGTTAGTTCTTGCACTGCCGTCTGAGGGCGGGTTGGAGGCCGGGCTGACGGCCTGGGTCTGGTTTGGTGTCACTGTCAGGGGTAGCTTCCATCGTCAGCAGTAGCTTATTGTATCAGGGACACGGTCTGGTATCAGGGGTATTGCACGCGTTGCCGGGGGCATTGCCCAGTGAGACGGAGCTATGGTCTTTGTTGGACTATGGCTTTTCGACCTTGGATTCTATAATGGGACCCTCATTTAAAATGGATATTTATAAACACTTTTTATTTTAAACACGTCTACTTATAATTACATATACACAACAAAGATAATCACATATCAACAAACAATATTTATGTTCTCCAATATTAAATACATATTTCTATCATAAACAGTATGGTAGTAGAAACATTGCCAATAATAAATCACAAAATAGACATAAATAATAAATACATGAAAAGTAGAAAACTGAATAAATCGCTGTACTAAAGGAATTAGAATTGCATATCATGTATCAACCTACGCTGGAGTAATCATACAAAATGCACATTTTTGAGCTTTTAATACTCACCACATGCAGAACTTTCACAAAAAAACGCCAACTTACCTAAAAAAGAGAGAAAAGAGAACATAATTTAAGACAGCAGTTCACATATATCTTTCACATGTGTTATGGCCGCAGTAGAAAGTTGTGAAAACTACGCATCTATGTATAAGCATTAACGTCGAGCAAACACATGCCCTCCTATGTATCTACATGTATTGTGATTGTAATCCATTGCACATTTTGACAAAATAAAGTTTTTCTGCCACTGACTAAGTTAGGGTGAAGCAGATTTAAAAGCACCTGGTTCACCCAGGAGGACAATTGCATACGTATATTCCCCATAGCTCTTATTCGCTCCCCTCCTCCCCTCACCCCCGTCACCCCCTCACCCCTCCCTTCCTCTCCCATCCTATCTTACCCTCATCCGCACCATTCCTTCCTTCGCTTTCCACCCCGCACCTTCCTCTCTTCCTCCCCACCGTCTCTTGCTCTACTCTTCCACTCCTCCACTCTCCACTCCGCGACTGCTCCACTGCTCCATTCCTCCGCCACTCCTCCACTCCTCCACTCCTCCACTCCTCCACTCCTCCACTCCTCCACTCCTCCACTCCTCACTACTCCCACTCCCCCATTCCTCCACTCCTTACTCACCCATCCCACTCCTCCACTCCTCCACTCCCCCATTCCTCCACTCCTCTACTAACCCATTCCTCCATCCTCCACTCCTCCACTCTTCCACTCCACAATTCCTCCACTCCTCCACTCCTCCACTAACCCATTCCTCAACTGCTCCATCACTCCTCCACTCCTCCACTCCCCCACTCCTCCACTCCCCAACTTCTCCACCACTCAGCCACTCCTCCACCCCTCCACTGCTCCACTCATCCACTACACGAATCACCCACTCGCCAAATCACTCATTCCCCCAATCACCCACTCACTCCCCAAATCACCCACTCATTCTCCCAACCACCACCCACTCACTCCCCAAATCACCCACTCATTCCCCCAATCACCCACTCACTCCCCCAATCACCCACTCACCCACCTCCAGCAGCCCGCTCCTTGTCTCCATACACGCAGGACTACAGCTCCCACCCCTACCCCTTACCTGGCCCACGCACCCCTGTGCCTCGTTATGGGTTTTGCGCGCCCCACCTGGCGGCGGTCGCTACTCGCCGCGCCACCTCGCAGCCGGGGCCCTGGGGGTGGGGGGTGGGTGCATTGGGGGGGGGGGGCCCGAGAGAGGGGAAGGAGGGTGGTAAACACGGCGCGCGGCCCGCGATGAATGATTCATGACCCCGGCCCCGCTCGAGTCGCTCGCCGTAAGTAGGTCAGTCCGTCGAGCATGCGCCGCCCGGCCCGCCCGCCCGCCAGCCCTAAGCAACCGCAGCCCGATGTCGATTCATTGACGGCACCAGCGCCATTATTGCCGGCCGTGCCGGCCCATCCCCGGGGCCCCGATGGTCGGGCTAGCCCCCCCCCCCCCCCCCCCATCGGCTGGGTCGGTCCTGGGTCCTCCCACCGCCCGATCCCCGACGACGAGCTGCACAGTCCGCCCCTCCACGCCCTTCCCCGGTTCCTCTCTGCCCAGCCTTCCCCGTCCTTTTATCTCTCTCATCCCTCCTGTCCACCCCGAATCTTGCTAAACTTGAAGCTCCGCGCCTACACTATCACCGTGACCAACAATATTCACCCCCACCCACCTACACACACACACCGCGCGCCATCTCTCCAGGCAAACTTTACTGGCGACGATCAATGTTGATAAAATATCATCAAGCATCGACCAGGTGGGAGGTGGACTTCCTGTCTGGGTGGCGGTGGCAGCGGCGGCGGCAAGGGCGGCGGCAGTGGCGGAGGCAGGCGAGGGGGTAGCGGCGGGGGTAGCAGCGGGGGTAGAAGCGCGGGAAGCGGCGGGGGAGGCGGCGGGGGAAGCGGCGGGGGGGTAGCGGTCGGCGGGCGAGGACAAACCCGGACCCATTACATGTCCATTGTATTGACCAGAGTTTTCCCGCATGTAACCGACTCGTGTATTATTTAGCGATTGAACCTTTTCTGTGGGCCGAAGTCCGCCGAGCCCCCCCCCCCCCCCCACCCTCACACACCCTCCTCCCTCCCCCCCCTCCCCCCGACGCCCACACTCTCCCACCCTCCAACAGTCCAATAGACTACATCATGGTTCCAGTGGCGCGGTGAATTGTGGGATGTGTCAGAGCGAAACAAACCCGCGAGAAGCACATGGCACATGCTAATACACTGGGTGCAGCTATGAAATGTGCTAGTTTCAGCTCATCTCAGCTCTTGTTTGAAACATAGAATACCAACTAAAAATTAAATATAATAAATTAAGATATTAATCTGTTATCCAGCATTACATTTACATCAATATAATCAGCACATCTTATGCCATGTGCATCTAGATTTACACAAATCTAGGCACTTAGACTAGTGTTAGAGCCATAGACAGAGTCAGTTTTACTTATTGTATTCATGTTTTTATTTATATCCTATGGTTAATGACATATGTAGAAATAGAAAATGAGTAGGGTTAATCAGATATTGGTTATATATTTCTTTGAAACAAGTGTTTGTGGACACATTTGACATTTTAATATTTAGAACAAGAATTACTTCTGGCTAATCAATGGTGATGTAAACATCAGTCTGTAAAGTGACTGAAATTGTATGTTTCTTAGCTCAAAATGCTTAATTATGGAGAGTAGTGTCTTAAACATATTCATTATATTATTATATTGCATCCTTCCATCCATGTTCGTGCCAAATTGTTATGTATTTCTATTTATTTTGAATAAAATGCCAGTTTTGCCCTACGCGTATCGGCAAAGTCAATGGCCGTAAACCTTTGCTTTGCTCCCAACGCCGTTTTCAGCGCATGCGCAGTCGGAACCGTGATGTAGACTATTGGCGGCTGGGGTCAGCCATTCAGAGTAGGGCACTGCCCAAAGAGGGGCGGGGGGGAAGGGGAGGAAGGGGGGGAGGCCCGGGGTAGAGGGGGCGGGGGGGGGAGGAGCGGGGTTGATGGGGGACGGGAGAGGGGAGGGAGGCCCGGATGGAGCGCGGGGGACGGGAGAGGGGAGGGAGGCTCAGAGGGGGCGCGGGAGACGGGAGAGGGGAGGGAGGCCTGGAGGAGGCGCGGGGGCTGGAGGCACGAAGAGGGGGCGGTGCTGCCTCGGGGCAAGGCCAGCGGCAAATGAAACTCACCTGCCGCGGGCACCAGTCCACTCACGTTTTCTTCACTCTGCTTGTGCCTGGTGTTAGCCAGCTGCTTGTCTGCACATACAAACATGCAAGAACAAGAATGGAACCTGCACACATTATGTACACAAGGGACCAGAGAGAGAGATAGAGGGAGGGAGAGTGAGAGTGAGAGAGAGGGCGAGCGAGAGCGAGAGTGAGAGTGAGAGTGAGAGAGAGAGGGCGAGTAGAGTTAAAGAGAGTGAATAGAACTTGTAAGTCCCATGTAGTTTGTTCCCACTCCATGGGCTGTCGTTATGAGGTTGGGTAGGGGCGGGGGAAGGGGGGAGGGCTGTGCCATTATTAACCCAGGAGGCGCTGCTCGGATGGCCTTCACACACGCGCACACGCACGCGCACACGCACACACGCGCGCACACGCACACACGCACAGGCCACCATGCCTATCCGAGCCACTCCAGCCCACACCACTCTCTCAAAACACACAACTCTGCAAGCCCCCAAAACCAGCCCTGTGTGTATTTTCGATATGGGGAGTGGGCGTGTTAGCTTAGTGACAAGTGTACTTATTGACATTTTTTTCGCCCATTTTTCATCTCACCAGTCTTCGTTTGTGTTTGTGTTTGAGTGTGGTAGGATGTGGAAGGTGGGAGGAAGGTGGCGTAGAAGGGTTGTAATGTGTACTGGGGTTGTAATGGCATTGGAAAGGGATGGATAGAGAACTATGGCTGGTGCAGTGACGGCAGTGTTGATGAAGGTGGTGATAGTGGTAGTGCTGGGTGGAAGTAGTGGTGATAGTGTTGGCGCTGATGGTGTAGACGATAGTGATGGTGGTGGTGGCATTGTTGATGGTAGCGGCTAGGTCTTGGAGTTTACTGGTTTTGAGGTGATGGTCATAATCGTAGTGGTGTTGGTGGAGTTGGTGGTGACGATGGCAGTGGTGTTGTTGGGGTTGTATGGGGGGGGGGGGGGAGAAGGGGTACGTGATTCTAGTGGTTGAACGTGATTGTAAGGGTTGTATGTATTTGTAATCGTTGTATGTGGCTACATATGATTGTATGTGGCTTTACATGAGTGTAGTGGTTGTAGGTCATTGTATGTGAATTGTATGTAGTTGTACGTGTTTGCAGTTGTTGTTTGTGGTTGTACGTGACCCGTGCGTGGTTGTATATGGTTGCATGTGGTTGCCTGTGGTTGCATGTGGTTGTACTTGGCCATATGCAGCTGTACGGGGTTGTCAGGTTGTATATGGATCAATATGGTTTTATTTGGTTGTATGTGGTTGTACGTGGTTGTACATGGTTGCACGTGATTGTATGTAATTATACGTGGTTGTACATGGTTGTACATGGTTGTATGTAATTCTAGGTGGCTGTATGTGGGTGAATGTGATTGTACTTAGACGTATGTGGTTGCACCTTGTTGTATGTAGCTTTACGTGGTTGTATGTATCTTAATTCGTTATATCATATGTGGCTTAAATTGGTTACATGTGGTCGTACGGGGTTGGGGTGAAGGAGTGCTAGTAGTAGTGGCTGATGGTTGTATGAGCAGATGGGTGTAGTGCTGGGTAAGATATAGTGCAAGGGGAGTAATGTGAGGATGGGAGTCGTTGGATGGACTGAGGTGGGGGAGGTAATGAATAAGTCTAGATAGCTTTAGGTACGGGCTGGCCTACCAGCCTCACCTTTCCCAGCCTTACACCCGCATGTCATGTGTAGGGGTGGGTGATCTGCTGGAGTGGGAGGCTGGTTGGGGGCGGGGGGGGGCGGGCTGAGGGGGGGTAGCGGGCCACCAACCTAATGCTGGTGGGGGTGAAGGTGGGTGCCAGGGATTGTGAGGAAACTGGGCTAGATACAATAGATGAAGATGGTGAGGAGAATGTTGTGGGGGTAACCAAGGTAAGTCATGTGTGAGGTTGTGATGGGAATGTTGTGAAGGTAATATGGGTAAGTCATGTGTGATGTTGTGATGAGAATGTTGTGAGGGTAACATGGGTAAGTCATGTGTGATGTTGTGATGAGAATGTTGTGAAGGTAATATGGGTAAGTCATGTGTGATGTTGTGATGAGAATGTTGTGAGGGTAACATGGGTAAGTCATGTGTGATGTTGTGATGAGAATGTTGTGAAGGTAATATGGGTAAGTCATGTGTGATGTTGTGATGAGAATGTTGTGAGGGTAACATGGGTAAGTCATGTGTGATGTTGTGATGAGAATGTTGTGAAGGTAATATGGGTAAGTCATGTGTGATGTTGTGATGAGAATGTTGTGAGGGTAACATGGGTAAGTCATGTGTGATGTTGTGATGAGAATGTTGTGAAGGTAATATGGGTAAGTCATGTGTGATGTTGTGATGAGAATGTTGTGAGGGTAACATGGGTAAGTCATGTGTGATGTTGTGATGGAATGTTGTAAAGGTAACATGTAAGTCATGTGTGATGTTGTGATGGGAATGTTGTAAAGGTAACATGGTAAGTCATGTGTGATGTTGTGATGGGAATGTTGTGAAGGTAACATGGGTAAGTCATGTGTGATGTTGTGATGGGAATGTTGTGAAGGTAACATGTAAGTCATGTGTGATGTTGTGATGGGAATGTTGTGAGGGTAATATGGGTAAGTCATGTGTGATGTTGTGATGGGAATGTTGTGAAGGTAACATGGGTAAGTCATGTGTGATGTTGTGATGGGAATGTTGTGAAGGTAACATGGGTAAGTCATGTGTGATGTTGTGATGGGAATGTTGTGAAGGTAACATGGGTAAGTCATGTGTGATGTTGTGATGGGAATGTTGTAAAGGTAACATGGGTAAGTCATGTGTGATGTTGTGATGGGAATGTTGTGAAGGTAACATGGGTAAGTCATGTGTGATGTTGTGATGAGAATGTTGTGAGGGTAACATCAGTAAGTCCTGTCTGAGGTTGAAATGGGAATGTTGTGAAGGTAATATGGGTAAGTCATGTGTAATGTTGTGATGGGAATGTTGTGAAGGTAACATGGGTAAGTCATGTGTGATGTTGAAATGGGAATGTTGTGAAGGTAATATGGGTAAGTTATGTGTGATGTTGTGATGAGAATGTTGTGAGGGTAACATGGGTAAGTCATGTGTGAGGTGGTGATGGGAATGTTGTGATGGTAACATGGGTAAGTCATGTGTGATGTTGTGATGAGAATGTTGTGAAGGTAACATGGGTAAGTTATGTATGAGGTTGTGGTGAGAATGTTGTGAGGGTAACATCGGTAAGTCATGTGTGATGTTGTGATGGGAATGTTGTGAAGGTAACATCCGTAAGTCATGTGTGATGTTGTGATGGGAATGTTGTGAAGGTAACATTGGTAAGTCATGTGTGATGTTGTGATGGGAATGTTGTGATGGTAACATGGGTAAGTCATGTGTGAGGTGGTGATGAGAATGTTGTGATGGTAACATGGGTAAGTCATGTGTGATGTTGTGATGAGAATGTTGTGATGGTAACATTGGTAAGTCATGTGTGATGTTGTGATGAGAATATTGTGAAGGTAACATGGGTAAGTCATGTGTGAGGTGGTGATGAGTTTGTGAGTAAGGTGACAATGCATGGGGATAGGAGGCTCGCTGATATTGCAAGACATTGTGGGTAAGTTGCGATGGGAATGGTGGTCAGTAGGTGTGGTAATCTGTGTGGCTCGGTGGAGTGTATGGTTGTTATAGGTAAGCTAATGCAAGGGTGAATCTGGTGGGGGTGAACCTGTGTTGAGGGGTCGGGGCCTGAGGAGAATGAGGTAAGTCGGTGTTGTGGAGGTCGGGGGAGGAGGAATGATGGTGGTGAGGTGTGACGAACCTGGATTGAGGAATGGGGGCCTGGGGGGAATGAGGTAAGATGGGGTGGTGGAGGTCGGGGGATGGGCAATGGGGAATGATGGTGGTGAGGTGTGACGCATCTGGGTTGCAGGCTGAGTGGTAGCGGAGACAGTCGGGTAGCTATATGACTGATCAAGGCTCAAGGAAGGGGTGTAGGGTGGGGTGGCTGTGGTATTGATCGGACAAAATTGTGCGCCCTCTCCACCACGACGAGAGCAGCTCCTATGACAATGAGCAGCTCATCGGGTTATCTGGGTGCACCACTGCCCGCTGCCTGCCACTCGCTATCCGTAGTAGCGCTGTCAAGCCCAGCCCTGCCCAGCCAGTGGCCGCCATTGTGTGGGAGCTGCGCAGGACCCGTCACGTGACCACACTGCCGTCGCCAGTGGGAGTCACTCTACTCGGCATGCTGGAACAAGAGGCCCGTCCACGCCCACGTGTATTCACCATGTGTAATATTCACCACCTGTAATATTCACCATGCCCAATATTCACCATGCCCAATATTCACCACGCCTAATATTCACCATGCCTAATATTCACCACACATAATATTCACCACACCTAATATTCGCCATACATAATATTCACCACATGTAATATTCACCATGTCTTATGTTCACCACATGTAACATTCACCAGTGCAATATTCACCATGTGTAATATTCAGCACATGCAATATTCACCACGTGCAATATTCACCAAGTGCAATATTCACCATGTGCAATATTTATCAGACTATTCATCGGAATGTCAAGTGCAGTCAATTTAAGTATACACCAACATGCAATATCAACCAGAACGCAATATTGGAAATGCAATATCCACACTTAAAAGTATCAAGCAGAACCCAATATTCACAATGCAATTTTAACCACAATGCAATATTCAACTAAGGGTAATATCCACCAGACAGCAATATTTGTCGAAATGCCATATTCACAAACACGTAGTATGCACTCTAATTACAATATCATAATGCAATATTCATTCAAATGCATATTTATCCAAATGCAATATTCCACAAAATGTCGATTGCATGACAACCAAATTGTCGTAGCTTTTTTTTTGGGAGGGGGGTTCTCTTCTCTCTTTTTTCTTCCTTTAATTTTTAGAACCGATTTTCTGTCCTTATTGGGAGTTTGCAGGTAACTCGTCAACTAGTCTGACGCCACACCCTATTGCATGCCTTATGTGCTATTGGAATTATCTTCTCACCGTGACTAGTGTTAAAACGAGGTAATTTAATTTGAAAAGAATTTGAAAGGAGATAATCCTTTAGAATTTGTTTTGTTTTGTTATACCCCTGTCACACTACGACGTAACGAGCCAACGTGAGCCTAACGTGGTCATTTTTCGTCATTACGTTGGGGTACGTCATGATGACGTCATAATGACGTTAGAATGATGTCGAGCTACGTCACATTACGTCGTGCTACGTCGAGTTACGTCAAGGTTTTGGACATGTTCAAAACTTTCCACGTAGCTCGAACGTAAGGGTTTACGTTCGCCGTACGTTCTGTTCACGTTCAGTGAACGTCAATGACGTTAAACGGACGTTATTCCAACGCTGCTCACTACGTACCACTACGTTCCACTACGTTGACCCACATTAAACCGACTGCAAATGCCTACGAGGCTTAATGGGAACGTCAGGAGAACGTCAGGAGAACGACAGGAGAACGTGCATTCAACGTACGTTCAACGTATCATGACGTGGCTAACGTCACGTAACGTTCTTCTGGCGATGGAATAACGTTCATAACGTTCCGTCAACGTAGTGACGTTGTCCTCTCTCGTTGAATGACGGTATCACTATGCTTTATCGACGTTACATTCTCGTCCACTACGTTGCATCCATGTTCAACTTCTGCCCAAATTTGCATACTACGCCGAGAAGTTCAACGTTCTTCACGTTCTCTCTACGCTGACGTCATTACGTTCTAGTGTGACAGGGCCATTAAAGGTCATGCACAATTTTGGAAATCTATTATTAGCAAGCTCTATTTTCCATTCCAACCAGTGGTCCACAACTGGTCCATCAAATGGTGTGGTATGTCTGTGGGAAATTCCATATAAAAGACCCCTTGCTGCTTATCAGAGAGAGTCGCCTATGTGGTGGCGGCAGCTGGTTTCCTCCAAAAACAAATGTCAGAATGATCATATGCTTGACGTCCAGTAGCTGATGATACGAATCAATGTGTTCTCGAGGCGCCATTAAATAAAACAACGTTTACTTTTATTAGTAAGCTATGTATTGTAGGCCACTGTTTATTGGCAAGCCTTGTTGACGTGCATAGTCCACTTGCTATCCGGACCACACTCTGTCCACACCTCTCTCTATCACCTCTCCACCGGCCCGGCTCCTCCTTGATATGTCTAAAAAGAGTTCCAGAAGGGGGGAGCCTGCTGGCATTTTCACTTTCTACTCTTACTCTGTCTGTGTCTATGGCTCGCTGGATGGTTACCATAGAGCAAATAGACACGGTCCTTTGACTCAACTCTCCTCATTTCTCTTCCCTAGATTCTGCCCATTTCGATTTCTCCCAGGCACACTTCTTCCCCTGACCAGGGTAGTTGTGTTCTTGGGTGGGGCCCTTCACCTTTACGATTTCTCTGTCTGGTTCTTGTTGCTGGAACGACCACTGCTCCCACCTTTGCCCGCCTTCCTCAAACCCCTGCTGCTGACCGGATTCAAGTGCTACACTACACTACACACACCTACAGCTCAATTACATGCCGGTGTGGCAGTAAATCGCAAACCCCTGGAAATTGCACACCCCAGGGTTTGCGATTTACTAGGAAATCACAAACCCCCCCTGGAAATCGCAAACCCCCCTGTGTTTTGGGACCGATTCGGGCCAAATCTATTCAATGCGACCATATTTAACAGAATTATATACTCAAATCGTGAAATTTCATTAAATTAACCCTAAATTCGAAGCGTTATTAAGGCTACCGCCGCATTGGCGGCGATATTAATCGCCGAACGTAATGTAAACAAATCGCCGCCGCATCGACGTCGCGTTCCATACTGGCGGTGAAAATCACTGCACACCTAGAGTATCGACACAGGCGGCGGCGGCGATTTGTTTACTTTACGTTCGTCGATTCGAAAATATAACTAGTAATATCGCCGCCAATGCGGCGGTAGCCTTAATAACGCTTCGAATTTAGGGTTAAATTGGTAACCAAATAAGTGAAATTTGACCAATTTAACCCTAAATTCGACGAACGTAAAGTAAACAAATCGCCGCCGCCGCCGCCGAATGGGGGGTTTGCGATCTCCAGGGGGGATATGCGATTTCCTAGGAAATCGCAAACCCCCCATGCCCATATATGGCATGGGGGTTTGCGATTTCCTAGGAAATCACAAGTGGGGGTTTGCGATTTACAGGGTTTGCGATTTCCTGCTACACCGGAATGAAGAGATTCGCTGCCGCCCCGACGCTCCGCCATCACTACGTCATGAAGATGTCCCCAGCTTTCACAACACTCCCTTAAGTCTTCAACCACAGATTGGGCCGATTTATCGGAGCCTCTCTACCCAATGTTGCAGTTCTGCAACCGGTAACCGTCGTAAGGTTAGAAACACCCCAATTGATTGATGTGCATAGTGCCGTCGGTTATCTGGTGGTAGCTGTGCATTCAATCCGGAACCAGGCTCAATTTCTGGTCACCTAGCTACCCCCCCCCCGCCCCTCCCCCACACAGACACACACACATACGCGTACACATACGCACACACACGCACACGCAGACACACGTACACACACGCATACACACACGCTGGTAACCTGCCTCTTTCAGATAGAGCCGCTGACGAGGCCACTCCGTCGCCGTGATTAAGAGCGTCCATCTGTGTTGTGTATCATATCAGCCGGCGTCGTGGCGGGCAGGCCGGTGCGCATGCGTTATGTAACTACGGCGCGTGCACAGTGGGACCCCCCGGGGAGAATGGGGGAGGGGAGGGGAGGGGAGGAGATGGGGGAGGGAGGGTGCGTTTTAGACGCCTAGGATTATAGTAGTATAGCGAAAGTTGACACCTGCAACCCGGTCACCTGACAGAGAAAATGCTGTCATGTGGTCATCAAAGCACGGTCGCTTATCTAACACACACACACTACACTACACTGCACTACACTATGCCACACTGCACTGCACTACACTACACTACACTGCACTGGACTGCACTACACTGCACTACACTAGACCACTACTTGTCAGTCTTGTGCAAGTGTATGCACGCGTGTTTATTTGTGCCCACATACGCACGCGTAAGTATGTGTGTATGTCAAGCCGTCATATCAATGTTGATAGTTCGATACTAAAAGCAGCATGGTGGGTTTTTCTTCTCTCTGTCTCTCTCCTCTCTGTCCGTCTCCCATTTCCCTCTCCCTCTTCTCTATCCTCTATCTATTCTCTCTGACTCCTCTCTCCGCTCTATATACTATCTGTCCTCTCTACGCTCTCTATCCTCTCTGCTCTCTCTCTCTCTATTCCCCCTCTCTCTCCCCGCATCCACCTCCTACCAACTGCACTCCAGGGTGGGTTGGGTTGGACGGGCGGGGATGGGGTTACAGAAGGAAGGCTTGTTCATTTGAAGGGCCCGACCAAAGACAGGACTCAGCAGGCTGAGTGGAGGGGGGGGGGGGGGGGAGGCTCTCGGCGTTTTTACGGCGTGTTGTTGAAAAAGCGGGTGGCCCTCCCAACCCACACGGGCTGGGGAGCGGGGAGGTGGGGAGAGTGGGGAGATGGGAGGTAGTGGAGGTGGGGAGGCGGAGGGAGGTGGAGAGGTCAGGAGGTGGGAGGCGGGGGGCGGGAGGCGGGGAAGCGAGGGAGAGAGGGAGATTGGGAGTGGCAGGTGGAGAGGTCGGCCGGTGGCGAGGTGGGGAGGCGGGGGAGTGGGGAGAGGGCGGGGAAAGCGGGGAGGGCGGGGAGCGGGGAGGCGGGAGGCGGGGAGGCGGAGGCGGGGGAGAGGCGGGGAGGGGGGAAGGCGGGGAGGCGTGGAGGCGGGGAGGTAGAGAGGTCGGGAGGTCGGGAGATGGGAGGGGGAAGGTCGGAGATGGGAGGTGGGAGGTGGGGAGGTGGGGGTTGGAGAGGTCGGGAGAATGGGAAGGTGGGGAGGTGTGGGGTGGGGAGGTCGGGAGATGGGGAGGTGGGGAGGTGGAGAGGTAGATAGGTGGGGAGGGGGGAGGTGGGAGGGAGGTGGGAGGGGAGGGTGGAGGGAGAGGTGGAGAGGTCGGGAGGTGGGGAGGTGGGGAGGTGGGGAGGTGGGGAGGTGGAGAGGTGGGGAGGTGGAGAGGTGGAGAGGTCGGGAGGTTGGGAGTCGGGGAGGCGAGGAGGCAGGGAAGCGAAAGGTTGGGAGGTGGGGTGGTAGGGAGGCAGTGAGGCAGGGAAGCGGGGAGCCGAGGTATTGGAGTGGCGGAGAGGCGGGGAGGCGGGGAGGCGGGGAGGCGGGGTGACGGGGCTCTGTGCATCTGGTGACACTACATCTGGGGCTTTTGATGTCGGCTGCCGGCCACTCTCAGCTAGTTTAACATTTACCGTTGTGCACCACACCCTGGGAAGCCAGACGGGAGGAAAGGAGCAGTGTGTGTTTGGGGGGGGGGGGGCTGGATAGTGTGAGAGAGCAGAGTTGGGGAGCGAGGGGGGCAATGGGGAGAAGGGACTAGAGGGCAGACACTTGCTATCCGGACCGCACTTCGTCCACACCTCTCTCTATCTCCTCTCTGCTGGCCATGATATTGTCTGAAAAGAGTTCCAGGAGGGGGAGCCTGCCAGCATTTCACTTTCTACTCTTACGCTGTCCGTTTCTTTGGCTCGCCAGCTAGTCACCATAGAGCAAATAGACACGGTCCTTTGACTCAACTCTCCTCATTTCTCTTTCCTATACTCTACCCTTTTTTTTTGTCCACAGGCTTATTTCTCCCCCTGATCAAGGGAGTTGTTTGCTTGGGTGGGGCCCTTTACCTTATCGTTTCTCTCGCTTTGCCCGTCCCTTCCTCCTAAACCCTTGGTGCTGTCAACTGGATACGAGTGCGCTGCTACCGCTGGACCAGAGACATTTGGGGGTGCCCCAACGCATCACCATTGTGAATGTTGTAAAGACATCCCCAGCTTCGACAACTGTCCCTATCTTCAACCAAAGATTGGACCGATTTATCAGGGCCTTTCTATATTGCTGCAGTTCTGCAGCCGGTAACCATCATAAGGTTACGAACAACCTCAAAAGCAAGGGACAAGAAGGGTTAGGAGTGATAGGAATGGGGAAGGCATTGCAAGGAAGATAGCAGGAGAGGGAAGTGAGAAGAAGAGTGAGAGGGAGGTGGGGGGAAATAGTTGAGACTGACTGAGAATTAGGACATTGGTAGAGAGGGAGATGAGATATGGTGGATGGGGATGGGAGGAAGAGAAGAATAGGTTGAACCGATATCAGAGGGAGGAGTTCAGAATGGAGGGCTAAAGGGTTAAAGTAATGAGGGTGTCTGGAGGAAACAGTAGTGGAAGAGGAGGGGAGGCAGGTTATGTGATAATACTGGCGATGACGATGTATTGATTTGGAGGCAGAAGCGGGAGGAAGAAAATGAGGGCAGAAGAAGGAGAAGGAAAAAGAAGAGAATGAGGAGGAGAAGAGGGAGGAAGAGGAGCAGGAGGAGGAAAATGAGGAACGGGAGGAACAGGAGGAACAGCAGGAATAGGGGGAACAGCAGGAACAGCAGGAACAGCAGGAACAGGAGAATAATGAGAAGGAAGAAAATAAGGAGGAACTGGATGGAAGGGAGGAAGCGGCAGAAATAGGAAAACTATTCGTTAGAGGAAAAGAGAAGAAGGATGTAAAACGGAGACGGAGGAGGGAAAAGAAGAGGTATGAGAAGTAGACAGAAGATAAAGTGTAAAGTAGGAAGGAATGGGCGATGTTGGGATACTTACTGTGCGAGGTGGGGCTGTGATGTGAGCAGTGGATGTTTGTTGTTTGTTGTTGTTTTACGTCCTAGCAACATCTAAGGTCATATCAGGACGGGTGTGAGCAGTGGAAGAACCCTCAGACCTAGTCACAGGTGGGTGGGTTCAGACCGTGAGAGGGCGCCACCAGTAGCAGTGGCTGGTTGGTGAAGGGCGGTAATGGGGTTGTGGTTGTGGCTGAGAGGTGGGGAAACACCCCCTTCACTGCATGTCCACTCCATCCCACCTGGTGCAGGCCCATATTGACGGGACGATTAGATATGTATTCGCCTGAGGGGTGTGTGGGGTAGCCAGAGTGCACCGGCCATAACGTAGGAGGAGGGAGGACCGGTGTTACTGGTAAACCACCAAGTAAACTCCCATCAAAGTGGTCAAATTAATTAAGTGAAAGTAACTGCACACACATAAATTAAACTAGTGTCCATGGTATATTCATACTGGATACAATATAGCATATATGAAGTCAGCTCAATACTGATTGTGATGGGAGCTTCTTTTTTTGTCAACAGAAAAGAACACCGTCGGGAGGAGAGTTTGCTTTACTAGCTTATTTAGTGAAATGGTTAGCAAAGCGTTAGTAGCACCGGTCAGGGAGCGGAGCCAGTCACCCGTGCACCAAGAAGTTGTTGACGCCGCGTCCCATCTGGGCTGTTGGTTGTTGGAGTTTTACATCCTGGCAACATCTAAGGTTTGTTTGTTTGTTTGTTGTTTGACATCCAAGCAACATCTAAGGTCATATCAGGATGCGTACGGACTTGTGACAGTGCACACTCATGGTGACTTTATAGTGCTGCCCCACTGGGAAATCAGGCTGCCAGCACCATGACCCGATATCCCACTCAGGCACATTATCCTTACCCTGAGCTAAGCAGTCCTTGCCCTATCCCATTTATGACGACCGCCAGGCTAGGAAGTGACAAGTATCAATTTTTGTATAAGTCATTGGTTTGACTCAACCGGGAACCGAACTCTCGATCTCCATCATAGGAGGCCTGCGCTCTACCGATTCGGCCACCGCGCCTGATACGCATCCGATGTGAGATTAATTCGCTCTGAGGCAGGCACTGTTTGCTGCACACTAATGCCCATGATCCGACAAGGCACACTGCCAGCAGCACATCAACACCTGATTAGCTAATAGGGCTGTCACACAACGATGTAACATGGTAGCATAGTCTGACGTCGCTGAAATTTGGTCACTATGTCAAGATACGTTGAGGAACGTTGAGATACGTTATACGTTCCTTAAACCTACGTCAAGGTATGTCGAGATATGTCGAGTTACGTCGAGATACGGTGACACCTGTCAAGGTTTTGGACATACCCAAAACTTTGGACGTAGCTCGACATACAGGCTGTTACATTGGGTTACGTTGGGCTTATGTTGTGCTCATGTTAGGCTTACATTGAGATACGTTAGACATTCGTTAGAGCTACGGCGGTCTACGTTGAGGTACGTTGACGTATGGTAGACTGATGGAGAGCTGCAAGGAATGTGCAGCCCGCGTGCTGCCAAGGTGATGTTACCGTATCTCGACATAGGTCTAACGTGTCTCTGACGTGTCTCTGATGTGTGTCTAAAGTTAGTCTAACATAAGTCCAACATGTCTTAACATATTCGTCATAGTTGACAAATGGCTGCCGCGCACATGACATATGCAACATGTGCCAACGTTCTTTGAACGTAAGCGAACATGCTGTGAACGTGGTGTGAACATTTTGCCTTCGAAAATATAAAGGCATCCATGTCGTGCACATTGAGCATTTGCTGTCCTTACGCTGAGCACGCTGGACTGTTGTTAGACTGATGCTGCTCACTAGCGGGCCTGACATCGACTCACTTTACGGATCACGTCAGAGTCACACGTAGCTACGTTAGGGCAGGTGTAATTATGCGAGTCCTACACTAAGCTGATGCTAAGGTTTCGCTAGGCTGATGGCGCCCGCACTGGAGTCTCGTTAGCCTTATGTTGAGCCGGGTTTTTTTTACGTTCTAACTCGTTGACACACATTACAACTAAGTTGGACCGACGTTTCGCCGATGTCCACTACATTGCACTGACGTCCAAATTGGCCCTGCAACACCAAGAATTTCGACATATCTCAACGTAAATAAGTGATTTCTATGTTCCGCACTCATGGGCCAGTTACGGCATAGTGTGACAGGGGTATAAGTCAAGTGGTTACAAAACACTTTTTGGTTATTCTTCAGAACGAATTCTTGTAGGTAATTCTGGTCATTGCATGAGGCGAGGATAGATGACTTCATCACCCCCTCCACACACACACACACAGACACACACAGACACACACGCACGCCGTCCGACAGGCTCCCTCTGGCGGCGCGTGTGGGTGTGTGGCGAGCGGACACCTGGTGGGCGAGTAACAAAAGGCGGTGTGATATGAGGGCGTCTTCTGAGCGAGTGGCCGCGGGTCAACTACCTGCAGTGTGAGGTCGTCCTTACAGCAACCAACAACCCGGCACCCGGCACACGGCACCCGGCACTCGACAGCCGACAGCCACCACCACCCACCACCCGCCACCCGCCACATACACCACACATCACCACCCGCAGTGTGAGGTCGTCCTTCCAGCACCCAACAACCCGACACCCGATACCCGCCACCCGGCACTCGCCACTGAACAACCCGGCATTGCCCCGTCAACAGCTAACCGCCATTCGCACCCCCCCCCCCCGCCATCCCCCAATCACTAATCAACCAAAAATCAGCCAGTAACCGACACACAACCAACCTCCAACCACAAACAAACCACCAACCAAACATTAACCAATCCCCCACCAACCAAACACAAACCAACTACTAACCACCTACCAACCAACCACCAACAAACCACCAACCAAACATTAACCAATCCACCACCAACCAAACACAAACCAACTACTAACCACCTTCCAACCAACCACCAACAAACCACCAACCAAACATTAACCAATCCACCACTAACCAAACACAAACCAAACACAAACCAACTACTAACCACCTTCCAACCAACCACCAACAAACCACCAACCAAACATTAACCAATCCACCACTAACCAAACACAAACCAAACACAAACCAACTACTAACCACCTTCCAACCAACCACCAACAAACCACCAACCAAACATTAACCAATCCACCACCAACCAAATACAAACCAAACATAAACCAACCACAAACCAACTACCAACCACATACCAACCAACCACCAACCAACAACCACGCAGCGACACGGGAAGAGTACCTGCCCTCCCCTTCCAGAAATAGAAACGAGGCTGCAACACCGTGGCCGAATTGGTGAGAGCACAGGTTTCCAATGCAGGAGTTAAAAAATCCCGGCCGAGTCAAACCAATGACTTACAAAATTGGTACATGTTGCTACCTAGATAAAGGTTTCACCCGGTACTCACAGTACACGGGTGAAGACCAGCCATATATAAAAAACGGTTGAAAAATCGGGCTAATGAACTGAGTCTTTAGGAGAGCCTAATTTCACAATCTACGAAGCAACATTTATTCTTTGTATATGTCTTCATATTTACCGCTACCATTGAGTTGAAAGATATAATAAAATATCTAGTTTAATAAGATTTAAAAGTGAAATTGACGGCGTTCTAGCACCGCCATCTTGTCTTTTTGCATTCTCGCACATTTCACCCACTCTGTGCCTATATATGTAGCCATTTGATCCTGGAACCATAGTTTCTACATCATGTTCCATGCAAAAACTATTTTCACCCATATTTACACTACGTTGTCATTCACCCGTGTACTACAAGGGTGAATCTTTTTATCTAGTTGCTACCTAGCCTGGCATCTGCCATAACTAGGATAGGGCAAGGACTGGTTATCTCAGTATCCGGATAATGTGAATGCATGGGATATTGGGTCATGGTGGCAGTGGCTCTGGTCTCACAGTATGGCAGCATTATAAAGTTGCTACGAGTGTGCACTGTGACGAGTGAATACCCATCCTGATATGACCTTAACTGTTGCGATGACATAAAACCCCACCTAACAAACAGCAGACCGTGGAATTACCAGTCGGCAAAGGCTGATTTACTAAGCCGTGACTTGATGATCACGTAGGTTCGTGTGCGTGTGTGTATGGGGGGTATTTTTTAATGGGGAGCTCTCTTTGTTAGTGTTAATAAACACCTGGCGATTGCTTCGTGGATGATTGGCTTTTGAGTAGCAACAGCTGTAGAAGATGCAATCCCTTTGGGTTGGCATAGGCGGATTGGCCGTTAAGTAGGTCGCGGTGGACAGGTAGGTAGGTGTTGGTAAAACTGACTTCACGCAAATATCGCTTTTCATGGCTCACATAGGGCGCCACCGCTGCACTGAATACAGTCGGTTCCGCAATATTCCGCGTGTCATCATATCGGAACTGCCTTAATGTGAGTGAATGTTGGTTCTTGGAGTTTTACATCCTGGCAACATATATGATCATATCAGGACAGTACCAACTTGTGACAGTGCGCACTGATGGCGACTTTATAGTGCTGCCCCACTGGGAAATCAGGCCACTGACACCATGACCCGATATCTCACTCAGTCAGATTATCCTGACACTGAGCCAACCAGTCCTTTCCCTATCCTAATAATGCTGAGCGCCAGGCTAGGAAGCGACAAGTATAAATCTTTTAAGTCATTGGTTTTACTCGACCAAGAATTGAACTCCCGACCTTCCACACGGGAGGCCTCCAATCGACCTATTTGGCTACTGCGCCCGGTTTATCGATATAGAGAGTACTTGCTGCAGAATTGAGCTGCTACACACAACATTAGTTCTTCCACTGACGTCTGAGGTAGGGAGGGTTGGTTGCGGTGGAAATTGACATTGGGGCACAATAATCATTGATGGGTCAATTAAGTGAATTAAAGACACATCTCGGTTAATAGAATGATTCGAACAAAGAGTTGGAAGTTGTAAAAGGAGGAAGTTAATTTGACATAAGGTGGCGAGCAGCTCAGTGCTGAGTGGGTTTTAATGGAGGCCAATGCTGTCACCTACATGCATTAAGAGTCTTCAACCTGACGGAGCCAGGAAGGGTTATTTGGAATCAGGTATCACGTGATCTGTGAACCCCATTTCTAAAACGGAACAGCTCTTGATGGAGGAGGGACAGCTGGAACTGGGGTTTGTTTAGAGATGGGAAGTGACCGTGGTAGGTACCACGGGTTAGCATGTGGTTAGTTTGTTAAGTAAGGCACAGGTGGCAAAAAGCTTGTTTTATTTAATGACGCCTCTAGAGCACATTGCTTTTCGCATCATCGGCTATGGGAGGTCAAACATATTGTCATTCTGACATATTTCTTTGCGGGAAACCGGCTGCCGCCACATAGGCTACTTGATTGATTGATTGGTGGTTGCTTTATGCCGTGTCGGCAGCATAGGCCATATTCACGGCAAGAAATGTTTGTTTTTGTTCAAACGATCGCTTTTACATGTAAAAGCATACAATCAATGTTGTGTCAATAGACACTCATGAATTTTTTAAACTCACAATCATATAGTTTCTGGTCAAGCTAAATAAAATTCTAGATGATACTATTATTCACTGATGAAATTTGTTTAAAAAGCTATATGAAGTGGTACAAACCAGCTGCCCTCGAAAAGGCTAAAATGTTTCTTGTTTTACTTTAGTAAAAAGGTCATACATGCTGTTTGCAGTGTAAAATTGTTGCCGCAGGGCCATGAAATCCACACAGTTTAATAAAGTGAGTTTTAATGTCAGTGGGGACTGACATCCAATACATTCAGGGGGAGGGTCCCCCCTGAGCAGAAAAACGTGTGCCACGAGTGGCCAATATGGCATCTTGTTAAAACAACCTGGTTGTGTCGCCCTTCCAGGCGACTCTGAAGCAGTCCATTCACAGAGGGGGTAATTCTATGGAGTTTGTTGTTTGGGTCTTCATCTCATTCGATCTGCCATAGGTTTCAGATGTATTTTTGAATGGTAGGTTTCAAATCAGAGTGGGGAATATGACAGTGTTCCAAAGGAGCAGTCAGGGCTCGAGTGGCGGCTTGATCGGCTCTCCCATTTCTTGGGATACCCAGATGACTGGGCACTAAACATAGGTGAATGTCAAATTTTGCTATTGAAAGAGAGTTTAGTTTAATGAGTACTTTAAATAGTATTGGGTGGTCCAGTTTCCTACTGTTTAAAGCCTGAAGGCAGGAAAAAGGGTCAGTGAAAATGATGAATTTATGACTGGCTGAGATTTCGATGCACTCTAACGTGAATAGGAGTGCTCATGCCTCAGCAATAAAGATGGAACTCTGATCTGGAATATGCGTACCTATTTCCTGACCATGGACGATTGCTGCTGGAGAGACTCTGTTGTCTGTCTTTGACCCATCAGTGTAAATACAGGTGGGAACAAAAAGCACTTCGCACATCGGTAAAGCTTTCATGATATGAAAGTGGGCACGTTTGGGATTTCTTCAACATGGCCAGCTGGAGGATAATGTTTGGTTTCCTCAGCTGCCAAGAAGGAACATCTGAATATTGTTTGGGTGCTATATTATGTAGATTTGCCCCCAGGGCCTCCAAATGAGGCTTTATTCTGAGGCCTAATGGCTTTATGCATGTTGGCCTTGCTTCATAGAGGTGTTCATATGGTGGCACAAAAATGTATGCAGGATTTAAAATATTTCCTTATAATTTGATCACATATTGCACAGACAGTTTGAGCCTTCTACTCTTTAGGGAGGGCTCTCGGACTTCAACATAGAGGCTCTGGATGGGCGAGGTTCTAAAAGGTTCTGAAGGCCTTGATGGCGTATAGTGTCTAACTGTGATATGTATCATTTTCTGGCTGAACCATAAACAATACAGCCATAGTCCAATTTTGAATGTACTGATGTTCTATATAATTGGAGCAGGACAGTGCTGTCTGCTCCCCACTGTGTGTGGGCTAGAACTTTTAAAATGTCCAGTGCCTTAAGGCATCTGGACTTTAAATACTTTATATGGGGGATAAAAGACAATTTGTTGTCAAAGATGACTCCTAAAAACTTGGGTCTCTTTAACGACTTTGATGGGATCATTTCCAATTGTTAAATTAGGGTCATGGTGCAAAGTCTGTAAAAGACAAAAGTGCATGCAAACGGTTTTTGATTTGGAAAATTTAAACCCGTTTTAAATTGCCATTGAGGAAAGGCTATTTATGTTTAATTGGAGCTGCTCTTCTAGTGTTCATATTTTTACCTTATAACATATTAAAAATTCATCTACATAGAGACTGCAGGATACAGTACTCTTTATGGATTTTACTATATCATTAGATTTAAAGCCAAAAAGGCTAACAGATAGAAAGCTACCCTGAGGTACTCCCATCTCTTGATCAAAAGGATCAGAGAGGGTAGCATTGACCCAAATTCTAAAGTTTCGGTTTGATAAAAATTTAGAAATGAAAATGGGCAAGCCCTCTCTAAACTCCATATTGAACGAATCCTTCAGGATGTCGTACTTCCATGTCGTGTCATACACCTTTTCAAGGTAAAAAAATATGGACACAAGATGTTCTTTGTTTATGAAGGCATTTCGAATGAATGACTCCAATCGGACCAAGTGGTCGAGGGTACTCCTCCCCTGCCTGAAACCACACTGGAAGTCGGTAAAATGGTGCTCCGACTCCAGGATCCAGATGAGGCGATCGTTAATCATTCATTCGAAAGTTTTACAAATGCAACTTGTAAGCGCTATCGGGTGGTAGTTCCCGGGCTCGCTATGGTCTTTCCCCTGTTTGGGGATGGGAATAATGATGGCCTCTCGCAGGATGTTGGGATATCTCCCGTGCACCAGATATTATTGAAAAGGTGCAGAAGCAGTTCTGCTGGTGGTGGGAGGTGTTTTAAAAATTGGTAGTGTATTTTATCTGGACCTATTGCAGTGTTGAACATCCTATTTAAAGCATGCTTTAATTCAACTATTGTGAAGAAACTATTGTAGTGCTCAGTGTTATTAGATTTTAAATTGATTGAATATTGCTCCAGATGCAACTTCATCTGCGCAAAGGCTGGAAGGCAGTTTTGCACAAATGAGTTCTGGGAAAATGTGGTGGCAAGAAGATTGGCTATGTCAGTTATGGAAGTTAAAAGAATGTTATTGTGTTTTAGGTATTGGACCGATGATCCAGCAGCTTTATTTTCCAGATCATGGTCCATACTTTAGAAAGTGGGGTGTGAGTGGTTATGCCAGAGATATATTGTCTCCAACACAGCCTCCTCGCCTCCCTAATAGTTTGGCGAGCCAGAGCCCTTAGAATTTTAAAGCGAACGTGGTTCTCGGTGGTAGGCCACCGGAAGAAAACACGTTGCGCTTTTTTCCGTTCATTGATAGCATTCTTACAAGTTGCATTAAGCCAAGGATTTGTTATATGTTTTGGAAATGCAGAGGTCTTAGGAATGGTTTCCTCTGCAATCGATCCCAAGATCTCTGTGAATGTTTTCATTGCAACAAGATCATTGTGGGCTACTCCCTCAAATCTGTCATGGGCGAGTGACTGGAACAGTGACCAGTCGGCTTTGTTCAGCTGCCAGCTCGGTTTCTTCCAGTTCTGAGCTGGTCCCTTGGTCGTAATCACGATAGGGAAATGGTCACTTCGACAAAAGTTGTTGCAGACTTTCCATGAGAAGTCCAGCAGAAGACCCAGTTGCAAAATAGTGAGGTCGATTGCAGAGGAGATCCCTTACCCAGGATGAACATAAGTATCGGACCCATCATTCAGAAAGCTTAAAGCGCGATTGTGTAGGAAATTCTCAACTCCCCTGCCCTTGCTCTTTGTGTTTGCACTACCACACAGGGGGTTTTGTCCGTTGAAGTCCCCAATTAAAATGTAGGGGAAGGCAACTGATCCATTAATGTTTTCTAAATCTTGTGTTGAAAAAATGGAGTTAGGGGGAATATATATGCAGCATATTGTAATGGTTTTATCCAGACTAATTCGAATGGTTATTGCTTGAAAAGTTGTATTCAAGGTTATGGGGGTATCTATCGCATCTTCATGCACCAGAATGCACCAGTGGCTCGTTCCCCATCTGGCAGGTAAGAGTGATACATATTGTAATGTTTTACGGAAATCTGATCACTAGCCTTTATATATGTTTCTTGTAAGCAAAGGGCAAGAGGGTCAAGCCTCTCACAAAGCAATCGCACTTCATTGATGTTTGCTCTAAAATATTGGCAGTTCCATTGCATTATATGAGTGCTTATCATATTGGAGGCGTGACAGGCACAAGTTCCACAAGTTTCACCTTGGGGGACATGCTACGGCCACGGCTCGGGGGAACCTCGGCCATACCAATGATTTCCAGTGGGGATGGGGGATGCTGCCCCCTTGGGCATACTGCCCGATAGTGGTCTTTCGCACACTAAAGCGCTTTTCTTTGTTACTTCTTTTTTCCTTTTTTCAATTCTTTTGTGTGTAGAATTTGAAGCTGCCTCTGTCTGAACAGAGGCAGACTTCAGTTCAGTTCTGGGTCGGTGAGCAGGCCGTGGGCCTCTCTCCCTACAGCCATGTCAAATCAGTCTGGCAAGCGATTGTCCTGGTAATGGGCTTTGCCACTGTGGCATAGCTCTTGGCAAGTGGTGAAGGGGTAAGCACCCTCTACCTGCTGCCGAGCTTCCAGGTAGCTTATCCGGTTTTTGGTTTTAACCCGCTGGATTTGTTTTTCTTTCATCCAAACAGGACAATCCTTCAATATAGACATATGGGGACCCAGGCAATTGGCACATTTTGCCTGGTTCTGACAATCAGTGTTGTCGTGACCCGCATCGGAAACAGGTTACCTCATGAGTGCAGTTATCCTTTCCGTGTCCGAAATTTTGGCATTTAAACCAGCGAAGAGGATTCGGGATAAGCATCCACGCCAACACTGAGGTAACCAACTTTAAGTTTCTGGGGCGGCACTGGTGTACTAAACGTGAGGATGTAGGTATTTATTTTTATTTCCTTACCTTCTTTCGGTATAGTTATCCTTCAAACATTGTGTACACCTTGTGGTTTCAGCTCAAGTGCGATCTCATCCTCAGTGACCTCACGTAGATCTCTAGTTCGGACTACTCCTCTAGTAGAGTTCAGGGTACGGTGAGGAGAGGGCTTTATACCAACACCTGCCAATGTGTTTGCACATTGCAGGTTGTCGCCCTGGGCCTTCTTTGTGCACTGAACCAGAAAAATCACCAGACTTTTTTTATGACCTTTGTGACAGTTCTCGCTATCGCCTTGATGCCCTTATCAATGGTAAAACAAGAGACCATGGCAGCCAAGTCAGTGAACGCAATCACAATGAATCACTGCCAATTATTTTTCATTATGGGATCGTTGTTTTCCGAGTCCGAGTTCTCAGCCATCTTTTTTGGCGGGTAGTCGTTTGCCATATTTGTTTACTCATTTTTCATCATCCTTGATCCCCACCAACTACGGAGTCCTACAAGGGGATGTGCAGAGCTGCGGTATCCGTCAGATGCACCCCAGGGATACAAGAACGGTATACTCAAATAATGAGGCAAAGAAATCTGCAGTCATTACTTGATTGACCCATTAGCCACCGCCTTCTAGGGATAGCTTTAGTTCACGGGTTGTGCAATAACCATTTTCACCAGAGTAGGTTTGATCTGTTGTGTTTTTGTGAAATAGCCTGACTATCCTAGGCCAAGGCATGACCAGATGATTGATTGGACCGGGCCAATCCAACCCCTCATCTAGGTGAAGTCGGGGCCAAAGTGCAGCGTTGGATCAGTGAGAGCAATCACTGCTCACCGTCCTCAAGCACCAGGATTCCTTCCTCCACCGACACGAGTTGCGACTCACGGCAAAAGACTCGCCCCATTTGTCGCCTTTTATGATCTGCAAGGGGGTGCAAAGGAACTATTCTACCCCGGTTCCACACGGGGGACATAGGCTAGTCTTTCTGATAAGCAGTAAGGGCTCTTTTATATGCACTTTCACACAGATAGGACAGCACATACCACAGCCTTTGATGAACCAGTTGTGGCCCACTGGTTCGCATAGGTGGCGTGAAGCTGATTATGGTGGAGCGGGTACCTGGTATATAAAGATAGAGTGACATTGGTGAGGGACTAGCTGCTGCTGGTCGGATGAGGTGGTTCAACAGAGGTGATGGAAGGTTGTTGGCTAATTAGGATTGGTGAGTGTAGTTTATGAGGTGAACCGGCCTGGTTACTGTGATGTGGTTTGTGAGGTGACATGACACTGGTCCAGCTGTAGCTGGTTATTGTGGATGAGTGTGGTTCGTAAGGTGGAGTAATGCTGGTCCCACTGTATCTGGTTACTGTGGGTGGTGAGTGATTTGTGAGGTGGAGTGACAGCTATAGCTGGAGAATGCGGGTGAGTGTGGTATGTGAGTGGGGTTTGTGAGGTGGAGTGATGCTGGTCCCACTGCAGCCAGTTAACATGAGTAAGCATGGTTTATGAGGTGGAGTGACACCAGTTCTGCTGTAGCTAGTTACTACGACTATGCATGGTATATGAGGTGGAATGGCGCTGGTCCCGCTGTAGTCATTTACCCTGGGTAAACATTGTTTATGAGGTGGAGTGGTGCTGGTACCACTGTAGTCAGCTACCATGGGTAAACATTGTTTATGAGGTGGAGTGGCGCTGATACTGCTGTAGTCAGTTACCATGGGTAAGCATTGTTTATGAGGTGGAGAGCGCTGGTCCCACTGTAGTCAGTTACCGCAGGTAAGCACTGTTTATGAGGTGGAGTGGCACTGGTCCCACTGTAGTCAGTTACCACGGGTAACCATTCTTTATGAGGTGGAGTGGCGCTGGTTCTGGTGTAGTAAGTTACTGTAGGTAGGCATTGTTTATGAGGTGGAGAGCGCTGGTCCCACTGTAGTCAGTTACTGCGTGTAACCATTGTTTATGAGATGGAGTGGCGCTGGTCCCACTGCAGCCAGTTACCACGACTACGCATGGTTTATGAGGTGGTTGTGGTGCAGGTGTGACGCTGTGTACAGAACCAGAAGCTTCTGATTCAGGCGTGGCCTCCTCTGGTTACTGGCGGCTGGTGGAAACCTGATCCGCCTCCACAGCGAGTTAAAGGTAACCTCGACCGCGCCCACATTAAAGGGGGAGGGGAAGTGGCTCCGGTCCATGGTGTCAGACCCTGAGATCTGCTACACCTGGCTGCTAGCTGGTTCTATCAGCCAGGGTCCAAGGCGGCCCTGTCAGGAACTAACATTTTCTGGCTGATGGATTTTGTGTCAGTCATTATGGAGGTGGGGCGTGGAGGTGGAGGGGGTTGGGTACGACTGTTGCATCAGGCACTAACATTTGCTAGAGTTGCTCAGATTGTAGTGTTCCTTAGGGTTTTTTCACATTTATTAACATTTTCACAAGCATACAGAACGCACAGTTTTTCATGAACCCCGTCCATTCCACCCCCGTCCTGATATAACCTTCGATGTTGCCAGGACGTAAAACTCCAACAACCAACCAACCATTCCACTACAAAATGTACAATAAAAATGTTGATATTGTAATATTCTGTACTGACCTCTCAGTTACCTAGATAGGTAGACGTCGATAGGGTGATTGTATCAGGGAGCCTAGGTAGTGTAATTGTTAGTATGCTAACCTCGGAATGGCAAGAAGTGTGGGTTTGAATCCTGACTCCTTTTCTTTGATCAGTTTTAGAAAGCATACGGTGGATCTTAACCCCCTCATCCCCCAACGTACGGTTTAAATGCTTATGTAAATGTTGATTTTGGGTATGCAGGTATTGCAACACCTCAGGGAGTTTAACGCCCCTGCCCTGCAGAGTTGTAAACCACTGCCTTGTGGTACAGGTTCTTGACAGAACCGAAGGCTAAGGGAGCAAACCCTAAACAGAAAACCATGTCACTGTGGCAGCATTAAGGTCGGTTGATGTATGGAACTCCCAACATCTCCCGACCAGACACTGCAGGGACAAATAGTTTTGCGCCTGTCTTGACATGTTCTTGCCGGTGTGAAACCTCTATTTGCTCCCCGAGAGAGTGCCGCTGGTAACTTGCAAAAGCCAGCAGCACTTCCAACACTTTTGCAGGCAGCCTTCATGAAATGTTGGAGAGCGGCGGTCAAGTAATGAAAGCAGTCTTTGTCGCATCGCGACTGACAGCATGATGATGATGAAATGTTGATAATGGTGAAGGACCCTTTAGCATATCCCAATAAAACTGCTACTTTTCGCTAAGGGTTCACATCAACTAAATATTTACATTAAACAACCTAGCAACTCTTCCCCTTAGACTGTTATCAGAACCTTGTTTTCTTGAGGTCCGTTTCTTCAAGTTGGATGCTTGTCAACTCACGTAGCTTTTTAATGCAAATTGTATAAAGTGAAAAGTTCGATGAAAGCATAACATTTCCTATACCAAACCTCTTACCCAAATTTGATCCGACATACACAATTTAGATGCTGATGCAGTCATGTAGCATGAATTGGTGTACAGAAGAAATACAAAGTCAATTTAATTGAATATGTCACTGCTGAAACCAATGGTGTCCAGCATTTCAACATTCAGGCCAAAATGTATTTATCATATTTTCACTTAAAAAATTTCAAGGTTGACCCTATAAAATAGAAATCACCTGAACAGAAAGTAAAGTAGGTCATATCAACTGAAGGATATCGAAAAATTCAACCAACGCTTATCTAAAAATTACGGCAGAAAATCAAAGCTTTAAACTAGTGAAATACACTATTGTTCCCTTTTCCTAAGACAAAGGTTTGTCAGCAGTCTTTAGCCGTTCATTTAAACACTATTTTATTTGGTATAAATTGTCTGTATAAATTAGCAGTGAAGATAATGGATGGTTTCAGTAACCTTTGTGTATGGTGTATGGAGATGGGGCTAAGAATAGTCGGTTAGATATTGCAATATTTCTTCTGCATCATGACAGCTATTATGCAAGCTAGGGGGATTTTAATATAAATATAATTTCAAATTCTATTGGACCGAAATCAGGAATCTTGCAAACGTAGAAGTCCACACAGTAGCTGTTGACTGTTTCACAGGTCTAGAAGGTTCAGAAGATGTCGTGAATCATGCAGGTGTATGTATGTCCACTATGTTGCCGATTGTCATCAGTTGGAAGATGACAATTTACACTTATCGGCCTCAGCTCTGCTTATCGGCATTAGCTGTAATGTTTATGTTAATGTCAATGTTCATGGTGGTTCGCCAACATGGGTAATTTGTGCGCGAACGGGGAGCCCTACAGTGACATAACCTGGGTTCGAATCCTCCCCACGGCCCCCTACCGGTCTCGCCCAGAACCAGCCCTCATGAGACTCTGACATCACGATCCCCTCTGATGTTACGAACCCATCCTCAGAAATCAGGGAACCTCCATGCATCACTTCCACTCCGGCAGCCCGACGAGCAACTCACCAACTCAACTCAACCGCCCACCCAACCCTTCAAACGAACATTCAAACGCGTGGGGTTGAGGGCCTGAGTCGAACATTCACACTGATTATAACTCCTACCTCTCTATTGTACTTACTATATATATCAACTTGTGTTCATTAAAAATTCCATAACATGGGCTCCACATTCGCATTGTAAATTGTAATGTTAATGTCAAAGTTGTACAATCCTATGGTTTTGAGTTTCGGCCATTTTTCTGAGATAAATATATTAAATTGATTGGTATAATCTATGGTCATTTAGTTTGAGGTCTTCTTTACCTTAAATGGCTAACCTTTGAGATATTTGAGGTATAAACATGCCAAATTAATTGTGAGATAATTTAATAGAACCTATTACTATAGAAGCCTATGATGCCACAGTTTTTGTGTGCATGCCACCATTAATTTTGCATGGTTACATTTCAAATATCTCAAAGGTTAGCCATTTAAAATTAAAGTTACTTCAAACAAAAGACAGATAGATTATAATGATCAACCTAATATATTTATCTCAGAAAATGACAGAAACTCAAAACCACCTGACTCTGCAACTTTAATAAGCGAGAATACAGTTAAGGACACCCCACCCACACGTGTAGTTAGTGAGAAGTGATTTGAACACCAACAACCCTGACTGCCATATTGGATGATGACCATCCCGGCGTAATACTATCTAATATTTTCACAACTGTGGGTGTGGCATTGCTAATCGTGTGTCAGGGAATTTGAACTGCCACCGCCATTCCCTTGACAGCCAGTGTTCCCCCATCAGAGCTAACAGGGACCATACATCCAACATGTCCACATATCCTTTCACTCTTGTTACATTAAAAACGAAATTGGACAAACATGTTACCAGGTGCAATACAATGGGGAATGGGTGGACCAGACGCGATGGCCAAATCGGCAGAGCGTCCGCCTCCCGCTCTGGTAGATCGTGGGATTCGAATCCTGGCCGAGTCAAACTAATGACTTAAAAATTGATACTTGTTGCTACCTGACCTGCGCTTGGCATTACTAGGATAGGGCAAGGAGCAGTGGAATGAGGGAAACCAATTGTCCGCGATTGAAATTTCCCCTGCTTAAAGAAAAAAGGTCCACCAGAATGCAAGCCTCTGAAGCAAGTCTGTGCTGACAAAATTCACATTCTCTGCATTTAGGTCTAAAGAATTCTAAAACTGGATAAATATAGATTTTGACTGTATCGAGAGTTACTAATTTTGGAACTATTTGCTACCTGTGTTTATATTCTTGCTGAAGAAGCGAGGACATCAAATACCGATGGTAGCTTTTATTATTTTGTTAAAAGATGATTATGTATGGGAAGGTTCAATAATGATTGCCTTAAATCGAACGTATGTGCTCCCGATTAGACTATTCAATCACTCGACAATTGGAACTGGCGAAGTGACCACGAGACAGAGCTGACATGTAAGATGTGTGCAGTGTGTTTAATTCCCCATGAGCCTTGCAATGTTTCTGGTGGCAATTAGTTAACTATCTTTCAAGCATATTAGTCAGTAAGTTTCTGTCAATCATAGTCAGTATGTTTGCATGACGTATAACACGTATGTTGGGCTGAATCATCAGAAATCCGCGAAATCTTTCATCCATGTAGTAACTAGGCTGGCAGAAGAGCATTGCGTAATGCGCCTTGTGTTTTATGTGATGTGTGATGTGTGTTCTGTTGTATTGTGTGTATTGTGTGTGTGGTGTGTTCTGTACAGTGTGCTTCAGCTTGTGTACCGTGCGAGCAGTATTAGACGTACATCTTGTGAAAGGAATGCGATGGGTGAGGTGATGGTGAGGCGGGGCAGGGAAGAGGTCAAGGCCACTCGTTAGGTCGGAAGATGATGAGCGCTCGTCACGCCACCTGGCGCCCCTACCAGCCACTACAAAACGTCATCACTAGTTGTGCACATATTCCAGTCCCACATACTGACCAGAGGGTGGGCGGGGGGGTGGGCGGAGACCAATCGGCTGTCAGACATTATAGAGATACGGACAATGGGAGGAAAGAACAGCAGTGACATGTAAGGGCACTGATTCATCGACATGATATGATGATACCACAAGCAGTGTAATACTCATTATGTATCAGTATTGACTTTACCTACTTGAAACGCATTAGTCATTAGTCGTCCGCAAAGAATTGATGGAGTTGACAGTTGGGTTGGCTGTGTATGTGTCTATGCAGTTGGCAATTTGTTTGGCTATGTGTCAGTCTACACAGTTGACAGTCGAGTTTGTTGTGTATGTGTCTTATGCAGTTGACAATTGGTTTGGCTATGTGTCAGCCTATGCAGTTGACAGTTGGGTTCGTTGTGTATGTGTCTATGCAGTTGGCAATTTGTTTGGCTATGTGTCAGTCTACACAGTTGACAGTCGAGTTTGTTGTGTATGTGTCTTATGCAGTTGACAATTGGTTTGGCTATGTGTCAGCCTATGCAGTTAACAGTTGGGTTCCTTGTGTATGTGTCTATGCAGTTGGCAATTTGTTTGGCTATGTGTCAGTCTACACAGTTGACAGTTGGGTTCGTTGTGCATGTGTCTATGCAGTTGACATTTGGTTTGCCTGTGTGTCAGCCTATGCAGTTAGCAGTTTTGCTTGGCTGTGTGTGTGTGTTTGTGGAGGTGACAGCTGGTTTAGCTCTTGATGCATGTGGAGTTGACAATTGGCTTAGAAGTGTTTGTGGCTGTGTAGTTGACAGTTCATTTAGCAGCGTCTGGTCATATAGTTGACAGTTCACGTAGCAGTGTGTGTTTGTGTAGTTGATAGTTCATGTAACAGTGTGTGCCCATGTAGTTGGCAGTTCATTTAGGAGTGCATAGATATGTAATTGACAGTTCATTTAGCAGTGTGTGCCTGTGTAGTTGACAGTTGGGTTGACATTGTATGCCTGTATAGTTGACAGTTCATTTAGCTGTGGTGTGTAGAGTTGACAGCTCATTTAGGAGTGTGCCTGCATAGTTGACAGCTCGCTTAGTAGCATGTGTCTGTGTAGTTGACAGTTCATTTAGCAGTGTACCTGTATAGTTGACAGCTACTATAGCAGCATGTGCCTGTGTAGTTGACAGTTCATTTATTAGTGTGTATCAGTGTAGGTGGCAGTTGCTTTGGCCTTAGTGTGTGCCCCTGCAGTTGACAGTTGCGTTGGCAGTGTGGCCTGGGTTGAGCCTTTTGCCTAACACAGGCGTGTGTGTGTGAGCGTTTGATATTAATGTGTTGATTGTGTCTCCACGATACCGTCAAACTTGGACAACACTGCCACCTGGCGGCGTGGCGTTGGCCTCGATAAGGTGGCGATTGATCGAGCTGCCTGGACTGAGCTGCTCACTGGCGACATGGGCGTGAACAAGAGCAGGTGGGCATGAAGCATGTGTCAACAGTGTGTGTGTAGTGTAAAGCCCCTCTGCATGCGCACAATGCTGTTATAATAATAACAAAAATGACAAAAATGACTAAAAATGACAAAAGTAACAAAAATAACAAAAAATACAATAAAAATGTTCACAGAAATAATGAAATAGTAACAAAATATTAAAATAATAAAAATAAAAATAAAAAATGAATAATAACAAAAATAAAGATAAAAAATAATAACAACAAAATAACATAAATAATAAAAATTAAGAATAAACAAAATAATGAAAACAGAATAATAATAATAATAATAATAATAATACAAAAATAATACATGCCGGCATAAGCAACACTTCTCCAACCATTTAGTCTTTAGTAATGACGCTTAGGAATCAGTACCTATTTGTGCTTAAAGAACTCACAGCCAGAGAGCAACGAAAGGTTGTGTTGACATGGTTTACCTGCTGAGAGATCTAAGCGAGGTCTAGTGTTGACGGGAGTGCGTGTCTGCGTATGGGTAGGGGATGGGGGAGGGGGAGGTGTGTGGGTGGGGGGGCGCTTTCCGTGGGCAGTGAGGAAGATGATGTAGGGCGTATAGATAGATGTATGTTATGAGGGTGAAGGATAATATAAAGGATATATATGTTAATATATGTGTGTATATGTCTATATAGGCTACAACAGATACATATAATACATATAGATAAGCATCGATGACAGGAGAAAGATTATCTATGCATCTCAGTTATGCATATTTCGAGATGTACAGATGATATTGGTTGGTTGCTGGAGTTGTACGTCCTGGCAACATGTAAGGTCATATCAGGACGGCGTACAGATGAGATATAGAGATGAACTATATGTGTGAATATATGTGACGTATAATGAATTATGCAAGTATAAAGATACATAAGGGAATTATGATCTTTACTGTTATACTCCATAAGACGCAACACTGTACCAGTGGCACCAGCTGGGGCCTCCTCGCTTTCAGCGGATGTAGATCAGTGTCAGTCACACTGGAAAATTCTTTCTTTTTAGCGGCAAGGGCCTATAATCCTTTGCCAGAGATTAAAACTACTCAACCCACTACCTGTTTGTTTCTTCCTCATTTGTACTGGAGCTATTTTTATATATATAATATTATATATATGTGTGTGTCTGGAGGAAATATATATGTAGAGTAAAGACGTATATTATGCAGACACTGCATGTGTATGTGGATGAAGGGGAAGCCGTGTGTATGGCATGGTGAACCCCGGGTGTACCCCGCAGCTCTCCCCCTCCAAACAATCAGCCTCGTGATGACTCTGACCTGACCTTGACCTTGCCCTCCTGGACAACCATGAACTGTCCGCGGTGCAGCATGCGCCGGAAGGAAGATGTGGAGTGCTGGTACTGGCGGTAGTGCACCCCCGCCGCGGCCACGACCACCACTCCACCACCCCGCCGCGATCACCACGACCACTACCACCATCACCCCACCTAATACTACCACCACCACCACCACCACCACTACACCACCACCACCACCACCACGACACCACCACCACCACCACACCACACCACCACTACACCACCACTACACCACCACTACACCACCACACACCACCACCACACCACCACCGCACCACCACCACACCAACCCCACCACACAATCACTACACCACCACCACTACACCACCACCACACCACCACTACACCACTACTACACCAACACCACACCACTACCACCATCACCCCACCTAATTCTACCACCACCACCACCACCACTACACCACGACCACACCACCACCACTATACCACCACACCACCACCACACCACCACCACACCAACACCACCACACCAACACCACCACACCACCACTACACCACCACCACACCACCACTACTACACCACTACTACACCACCACCACTGCCATCACCACCACCACTACACCACCATCACACTACCACTACACCACCACTACGCCACCACTACACCACCACTACACCGCTATTACACAAGCACTACACCACCACTACACCACCACTACTACACCACCACCACACAACCACCACCACCACACCACCACTACACCACGACCACACCACTACCACACCACCACACCACCACTACACCACCACTACTCCACTACACCACACCACACTACACACTACACCACCACTCACACCACCACACCCATACACCACCACTACACCACC
This sequence comes from Branchipolynoe longqiensis, assembly GCA_030323885.1. Lineage (NCBI taxonomy): Eukaryota > Metazoa > Annelida > Polychaeta > Phyllodocida > Polynoidae > Branchipolynoe > Branchipolynoe longqiensis. Next base: position 60,743,854 of record CM059186.1, on the reverse strand, counting down.
ACTACCACTACACCACTACACCACCACACCACCACACCACCACACCACCACACCACACCACCACTACCACCGCCACACCACTACCACACCACCACTACACCACCACTACACCACCATTACACCACTAGTACACCACCACCACACCACTACACCCCCCACACCACCACTACACCACTACCACACCACCACTACACCACCACCACACCACTACCACACCACCACCACTACTACACTACCACTACACCACCACCACACCACTACCACACCACCACTGCTACACCACCACTACACCATCACTAGACCTGCACTACCACACCACCACTACTACACCACCACTACTACACCACCTCTACACCACCACTACACCACCACCACTACATCACCGCCGTCACCGTTCATAATCACTAATAATAGAACTAAAAACAAATGCTCCCCTTTCCTAATGTATTATACGAAAAGAACAAACATCTCAATTTATTCTGAAGCCAAAATTAGTCAATCCGCAGCGAGCCATCAACATGTTTGACAAAGCATCGGTTTATCCTTTGAGCATTAGCAAAATCAATTGTCAAACCATTTCACTCAACTTTGTTCCTTGTTTGTTTGTTTGTTTGCTCTTTGTACATGTATATTTGTATATATCTGTGTATATATCTCTCTGCATATATACAGTAAAACCTCTCTAAATCGACCGACCTTGGGACCAACTTTAAGTGGTCCATTTAGGGAGATGGGAGGTTTAGGGAGTTAGAATATGGTTACAATGGTATTGTGGGACCCAAATAAAGCGATCGATATAGGGGAGTGGTCGATCTTTGGAGGTGGTCGGTTAGAGAGGTTTTACTGTATATATATATATATATATATATATATATATATATATACACAGTAAATCAAAGCCAAAGGGCACGGCCACCGACCACCTTACACATTACAGTTCCACCGAACACCACCTACAGATCTGCCAATATTATTTCAAAAGCTCCGACTACTAGGATTACGAATGTTGTGTGTAAGGTGAAGCTCAAGCGGCCTGGGGTTCACCATGTTTGCATTAAGGTAAGTAAACACCATCCCGAAGTGGTCACGGTGGGGGGGGGGGGTATGAGATATAACATAACCCATTTGAAAACTGACTAAAGACATAAATCTTCTCAATAAATTCGATTATGAAAAATTCATGTGTTAAAAAAAATCACCTCAAGTAATATGTGGGGGGATCGTTTTCGCCCAATAGGACAGAAATAGTCGGAATGATTCCGCAGAAATCAGAATGGTCTGCACTTATAGCTATTGGCAAGACACCTTGACCCCTAGATCCGATGGACCTTCAATGACACCCCCTCCACCTCCACCTCCACCCCACCCCCACCCCCACCTCCACCCCTGCAAAATACCCAACGGCAAATGTGTTTCTTTCCGAAATCAACAATTTACAAAAGCAGAATTAAACCAAATTAAAATTAAGTGGGGGCGGGAGGTGGATGTTGGGCCCAAAGTTACACCGTAATTTAAATATTAAACAAAATCATACCATTATAAATATTAACCAAAATCCCAGCATTATAACTATTAACCACAATAACCATACACACAAAAATAGACTGACGTGGTTCGTTTGCCTTTGTTTTAAATTTCCTTCAAATTATTTGCTGTTGATTTTTTAAAGAAGATAATAATAAAATGCTTAAAGTATAGATTGTAATACAAAAGCCGGCGATCTCTCATCTATGGAGTCCCGGCACACCACGCGAATCTAGTTTACCGGAAGTCGCTGTTGAACTCTGCGTTAGATGTGCACACATGGCGGCCATGAGCCCGGATGTTGTTCATCGGAGTCACGATGAGGGAGATTGTGCATGTGACTTCTTTATTCGGAGTTGGAGGCGCGAAGGGGGGGGGGGGGCGGGGCGGGGCGGGGCGGGGCGGGGGGCGGTGGGGAGGGGGGGGGGGCAGGGGAAGGACCGGAAGAGAGGCAGTTGATAAGGTTATTTCTGTGCAGTGTGCACAATGGAGGGAATCAATTTGTACGAGTCGCTCCCGGGACTACCGGGGTTGGGGGGGAGGGGATCGGGCATCGCCGCCATATTGGATGTGAGATGGTCTGTCAAAGTCAGATAGCAGAGAATAGGCTGTGCCAAGGTCAGGCGAACGAACCACTGTCTTAGTACGCACGCATGGTATCCCGGTGTGCGATCCTTCTTGGGGCACCTCATATAGTTTACTAAATAGATTCTATCAATTATTAATATAACTTTTCTTTTTCTATGGGAATTTGTTTCCCTTGACCACAAATATATGATTGTGAGCTTTCTAATTTAATGAGTGTCTATTGGCACATAATTGATTGTCTGCTTTTACATGTAAAAGCGATGGTTTGAACAAAAAACAAACATTTCTCGCCGTGAATATGGCCTATGCTGCCGACACGGCGTAAAACAACCACCAATCAATCAATCAATCCTTCTTGGGTACCGGATGTGGTGGCTGAATCGTAGAGCGCACGCCTCCCGTGCGCGAGATCGGCAGTTCGATTCGTGGTCGAGTCAAAAGAATGGGTAACAAAAATGATACTTGTCACCAGGCATTAATAGGATATGGCAAGGACTGGTTATCTCAGTGGCAGGATAATGTGAGACATCATATCATGGTGCTGGCGGCCTAATTTCCCAGTGGGATAAAGTCGAAGAATGACAGTGAGGAGCTAGCTACATTTGATTATAGTGACAGAGAGCAGTTGTATACCTATCTAGTTCAAGCGAACATAACCTCACTGTGTAAAAAAAATTGTTTTATTTAGCGACGCCTCTAGAGCGCATTGATTTTTATTATCAGCTATTGGACATTAAACATATGGTCATTCTGACATATTTCTTTGGAGGAAACCTGCTGCCACCACATAGGTTTCTCTTTCCGATAAGCAGCAAGGGGTCTTTTATATGCACTTTCCCACAAACAGGACAGCACATACTACAGCGTTTGATGAATCAGTTGTGGACCATTGGATGGAACAGAAAATAGTGCAAGCTGCAAATGGGTCCACTGAGCAGAATCGATCGGATGAGAACCTCACTGTGTAAAGCTAGGATTCCTTACACGCGGTATGCGGTATGCGAATGCGAATGCGAATGCGGCAAAAAATCGAAAAGCATCTAAGTCAATGGGGGTGATTCCTTACACGCGGTATGCGGCATGCGAATACTGAATCGGTCCATGTACCGATCGGTGCGGCATGCGAATGCGAATGCTGCTGCGTTTGCCATAGAGAACAGTGGTGAGGAAACCTGACACTGTGTGTGGGTGTGTGTGTGGGTGTGGGTGAAAGGACCCATCCCGTAATCACGCCGCACGCCGCACGCCGCATGCCGCATGCCGCATGCCGCATGCCGCATACCGTGTTTAAGGAATCCTAGCTTTAAGCTGAGATTCCTTCTACGCGGTATGCGGCATGCGGTAGGCAGAAGGGAATTCTGAGGCAATTAAATAGAACATGTTACTGCAGAAGCCTATGGTGGCAGAATGTTGTTGTGCTTGCCAAAATTAATTTATCATGTTTCTACTTCAAATCTCAAAAGTTAGCCATTTAAATTAAAAATTACTTCAAACTAAAGCAAGGTAGATTATAGCGATCAAATAATATATTCATCTCAGAAAATGACATCAGACTATGCAACTTTATGTAGATCTATTAAATCGCTTCACTTTCAGGTTAACCTTTACACTGATAAGTAAGTCATGGGAATTATTTCAAAACCAATACATTGTGATTAGACAGGGGCCTGGTAAAATAGTTCACTAAGATCAATTTAACACCAATAACTCTGCACTGAGGTTAGATTATTGGTTAAGCAACAATTCTATAAGATTACGCTCTATACTGCTAAGCATGTCACCTATAACAATTATAATAGACTACCACATTTCGATGAGGTTGCATGTAGTGAAGTAATTCAGAGGGATTGCTATACAACAACAACATTTCAAAATTGAACACACACACAAGCAGGGAGAAAAATAACCCTTTAGAGCACTTATGACAGGCTAATTCAAGACCAACACAATTAGACTAGTCTATGTCCAGTTAGACAAAATAAACAAGGAATTAATTCAAGACTAAAACCCTCAGGTTAGGCCTAGGCGTTACTATCATGTTTCCGCAGCGAGGCTGGGCTAGCAATTAAGGGGCAGCTTCGCTCTCGGTAATTGAGCTTGTTTCGTTGTATTCAATTTGTTTAATTAGACCGACTGCCCAACTCGCCAACCTTCAAAATCAGAAGCAAAACAGGGCGTCGTTGCAGTTCCAGTGAACCGTAGAATGCTCTGCAAGCCCCATAGACATGTACCACACACACAGCTACACCACACACACAGCCATACCACACACAGCCATACCACACACACAGCCACACCACACACACAGCCACACCACACACACAGCTAGACCACACACACAGCCAAACCACACACACAGCCATATCACACACACAGCCATACCACACACACAGCCACACCACACACACAGCTACACCACACACACAGCTATACCACACACAGCCATACCACACACACAGCCACACCACACACACAGCCATACCACACACACATATATACCACACACACAGCCACACCACACACACAGCCACACCACACACACAGCTATACCACACACACAGCCAAACCACACACACAGCCATATCACACACACAGCCATACCACACACACAGCCATACCACACACACAGCTACACCACACACACAGCCATACCACACACAGCCATACCACACACACAGCCACACCACACACACAGCCATACCACACACACATATATACCACACACACAGCCAAACCACACACACAGCCATATCACACACACATCCATACCACACACACAGCCACACCACACACACAGCTACACCACACACACAGCTATACCACACACAGCCATACCACACACCCACACCACACACAGCCATACCACACACACAACCACCACACCACACCACACACACAGCCATACCACACACACAGCCACACACCACCACACAGCCAAACACACACACAGCCACACCACACACACAGCCATACCACACACACATATATACCACACACCACAGCAAACCCACACACAGCCACACACACACCCAGCCATACCACACACACAGCACACCACACACACACAGCTATACCACACACACAGCCACACCACACACACAAGCCATACCACACACACAGCCATACCACACACACAGCCCATACCACACACCAACACAGCCAAACCACACACACAGCCATACCACACACACACACAACACCACACACACTTACCCACACAGCCTACCACACACACACTATACCACACACAGCCATACCACACCACAACCATACCACACAGCCATACCACACACACAGCCTACCACACACACAGCCACACCACACACACAGCCATACCACACACACAGCCATACCACACACAGCCATACCACACACACAGCCACACCACACACACAGCCATACCACACACACAGCCATACCACACACACAGCCACACCACACACACAGCCATACCACACACACAGCCATACCACACACACATCTATACCACACACAGCCATACCACACACACAGCCATACCACACACACAGCCATACCACACACACAGCCATACCACACACACAGCCACACCACACACACAGCCACACCACACACACAGCTATACCACACACACAGCCATACCACACACACAGCTATACCACACACAGCCATACCACACACACAGCCATACCACACACACAGCCATACCACACACACACCCAAACCACACACACAGCCATACCACACACACAGCCAAACCACACACACAGCCATACCACACACACAGCCATACCACACACACAGCCACACCACACACACAGCCATACCACACACACAGCCATACCACACACACAGCCATACCACACACAGCCATACCACACACAGCCATACCACACACACAAACCACACACACACCAACCACACACCAGCCATACCACACACACAGCCACACCACACACACAGCCATACCACACACACGCCCACCACACACACACCACACCAACACACAGCCATACCACACACACAGCCATACCACAACACCAAACACAGCCATACCACACACACAGCCATACCACACACACAGCCATACACACACCAGCCACAACCACACACACAGCCACACCACACAACAACCCCAGCCATACCACACACAGCACACCCACACACACACCACACACAAGCCATACACACACACAGTCACACCACACACACAGCCATACCACACACAATCACACCACACACACATAATAGACCACAGCCAAACACACACACAGCCATACCACACACACAGCCATACCACCCACACAGCCATACCACACACACAACACCAACCACAGCCATACCACACACAGCCATACCACACACACAGCCACCACCACACACACAGCCACACCAAACACACAGCCATACCACCCACACAGCCACACCACACACAGCCATACCACACACACAGCCATACCACACACAGCCATACCACACACACAGCCATACCACACACTCAGCCACACCACACACACAACCATACCACACACACACATCTATACCACACACACACAGCCAAACCACACACACAGACATACCACACACAGCTATACCACACACAGCCATACCACACACACAACTATACTACACACACAGCCATACCACACACACATCCACACCACACACACAACCATACCACACACAGATCTATGCCACACACACAGCCATACCACACACTCAGCCATACCAGACACAGCCATACCACACACACAGCCATACAACACACAGCCATACCACACACACACACAGCCATACCACACACACACATATATGCCACACACACAGCCAAACTACACACACAACCATACCACACACAGCTATGCCACACACAGCCATACCACACACACAGCTATATCACACACACAGCCATACCACACACAC
>CM059186.1:60054067-60134849 GCA_030323885.1 Branchipolynoe longqiensis | reverse complement strand
TATGTTGGTGTGTGCTGATAATGTCTCTGCTCAACCTGTGCGCCATGTGTCCTGTGTACACACATATAACAGCACATCCCAGGTGATGGCATTCCCTAAACACAGGCTATTTATTGGATTTGAGAAGCGCAGAACCCCACCAACCCACCAACCCCCCAAAAAAACACACACACACAAAACCAGAAACACACACAAAAACAACAAAAAACACACAAAAACATACACACAAAAGACACAGGGAAAAAACCCAAAACCACCAGGCCTGTCAGTGTCAGTGAATGTAGAGAAACCCCTGAGGTCAAGTAGTTGGGAGTCCTTGAGTCTCTTGAACCATGAACACGCGCTAGGCTTAGTGTGTTAAATCGACACCAGGGGGCAGGGGACAGGGGGCAGTAAAGCTGGGTGTCATTACAGTCGCGCAGAATGACCCACTGCAGCAGCAGCTGTAGAAGTACTACGTACTAGTAGGTTGTTTGTTTGGGTTTTACATCCTATCAAGATCTAAGGTAATACCATGACGGGTACCAACTTGTGACAGTGCGTGCTCATCGCATTATAGTGCTGCGGAACTGGGAGACCAAGGCTGCCAGCACCATGACCCGATTCCCCACTCAGTCACATTAACCTGAATTTTGTCAGTCATTGGTTTGGCTCAACTGGGATTCGAACTCCCGACCTTCCGCATGGGAATCCTGCGCTCCTACCGATTCGGCCACCAAGTACTATTAATACTAGTAGCGACGGTAGTGGTTGGTGATGTCGCTTGAGATTTTACGACCTTCCAGTTTTTACCACCGAATTCTGAATTTAACCTGTCACATTAACCTTAGCTCTGTGATCAGACTTCCAATCTCAACAAACTCTACGGGAATCGTTGCATTAATATGCATTCTGATTTCATCAAGACATCTATGTTGCAGTTTTTAATTTTTTAAATGAGCTAGCTAGAACCGGGAATGTTACAGTAAGTTCCGGTGCGCAGGCGCATCTTCATCTCCCTTGAAACTAAACTTCCGGTAGTCGGAAGGTGAAGAGATGATCAGATTTTAGCCAGTCAATTATAGGTGACATCAGAATTCTGTAGACAGTTCCGCCCTCCCCCCCCGCATTCTTAACCCTGGCGATAATTGGAATGATCTTGACCTTATTGAATTGTGCCAATCAACCTGTTTCATTCCAAATTATATGCGACATTTTATCAAATTTGGCCATGTGACTGGTCTGTTTCTTTATTGCATGCAAACAACGCCGTCTGTATTAAATTAAGGTTGTGCATAACACTATAAAATCTGCACTCACTACCACATAATAAGAAGGTATGCGCAGGCGAAAACTGGTTCAAACACTATGTTGACATTGAATTGAGTGCACGTTTCCAGGTAGGGAGGATGTATGGGGGAGGGAGGATTGGTGGGGTAGGGAGTGGGGGGGGGGGGAGGAGGGGGCAGTGGGAGAGGGGAGGGAGGGGGTGTGAGGGGGCCGATGGGAGAGATGGGGAGGGAGGGGGAGGGGGGAGGATGGGGGGGGGGGAGATAGGGGAGGATGGGGTAGGCTGATCCTGGCATTGTCCAAACTCACCCAGTTTCCGATTTGAAATCGGCTAAGAGAAATAAACATGTCCTCACAAGATTTAAAAGCGATCAATTTGTGAAGGTTACGCGGACGGTGTGTGATTGGGTGAGTGGTTGCTGAGTGTAGATCACATCGGGGATGAGTGTAAGGGGGGAGATGGGGGAGAGGAGGGCGAGAGGATGGGGGGGGGGGGGGTGGAGTGGAGGGATGAGATGGGGGAGGTCTCAGTGGGGGTTTGGGTCACTGGCGACATAATGTATGTGTGATGACTGGTGATTGGTGGGGAGGCGATCGGGGTTGAGTTATGGAGAGGGTGTGTGTGTGTGGGGGGGGGGGGGCTTCTTAAGTCATGTGCACATGGAACATTTCCCATTTTCCAGTTTGAAGTGAGTGTAGGCTGTAGTTCAGTGTAGGCTGGGCTTAAAGCTGCAAAGTCCGATGAAATATCAAATTTTCAAAACCAAACCAATTATCTAAATTTGATTTTACATATCTTACATAGATACTGATGCACTTATTAAGCATTTGTTTCTGCATAGAAGGCAATACTGAGTCAATTTAACAGAACCTGTTACTGCAGAAGTCGATGGTGTCAGAGTTTTGGCAAGCTTGCACTCAAAATATCTCAAAAGTTTACCATTTAAAATAAAATAACTTTGAACTGATGTAAAGTAGATACTAGTGATCAATCTAATATATTTATCTCAGAAAAAAATACAGAAACTAAAAATTATTAGACTATGCAACTGTATGAGATCCAGTATAGCCTGGGGTAGGACAACCCAGTGTAGGCTGGGCTTAAGACAGTCCGGTATAGCCTGCGATTAAGACAAACCAGTGTAGCCTGGCATTAAGACAGCCCAGTGTAGCCTGGGATTCAGACTGCCCTGTGTGCACCAGGCTTGCAATGATGGCTCAATGTGCAGTGTGATTAACTCCAGACGGCGCAGTGTAGCGTGGACTTAATAGTCGTTAGTGAGGCGGCGGGAGGCGGCAGAAGTGGGGGGCGGCAGGGCGCGGCAAGGGGACGGGAAAGCCACGGCTTCGGCATGAAGGCCGGTGTGGCGTACTCAGACGTCTCCCGTGCTCAGCCGTGTCCATCGCCTCTGCGCATGCGTGGATTTATTATTGTTTTTGTATCTCTATTTCCTACTGCAGGAATTCATCACACTTTTATTTATCTTTTCTTGGCTGGGGGGAGGGGTCTAAAATTAGCCTACTTAGGCCACGGTTGTAGTGAACATCCAAATAAGTCTTAGTGAAGTGTCTTAGCTGACAGCTTGAATCTGGATGGATTTTGACACATGCGCAGATGATGCTGTTAGATTCTGACGCATGCGCAGAAGCGATGGACACGGCTGAGTACGGTACAACGTCTGAGTACGCCACACCAGGGAAGCAGGTGACCACGAGGAGGGTAAGCCGAGCCTGGCCGCGCCGACATTCCCGCACACGGACACAATGCCCCGAAGCCCCCCGGCACGGCGGGACCGGGCGGTTTATTTGGACATTTGTCACCCGATATGGACATTGCGCCAAGTTTATTATCTTAGACAGCTGTTACCGGCGAGCATGTAGCAGACCATAGCATTCCACAGACCGGCTATTAAAAAAAAAAAAAAGTTTATTTAATTTTTGTTTAAAGAAGCATTTCGAGTTTCACAAGAGAAAAAATGCAGGGGGTTATATGTCAAGCAAATTTGCAACATAATGGCCATCTTTTGTGTTGAGCAGTGCAATGGCCATACCATAAATGTGGGGACATGGGATATCCGAGGCTCTCTATTCACACCGTTCGAGAAAGTGTGAAACAATTGACTCAAAAGCATGCGCAGCCGAATTCCATCCTATCAGCTTAATTCAGGGCTTTAACGAAACAGAACACGGCCGACTGAATCGGCACCAATCGGCACCAATCGGCGAAAGGGGGAGAGGAGGAATGGTAATGGGATTCTCAAGTCTTACATGGATCATGTTGCTCACAGAAACAATTCATCATTGGCTATTTATGATAATGATTCTCACGGCTTTACTTTGTTAACTCTCTCTCTCTCTCTCCGGTCCCCCCGTCCTGATATGACCTTAGATGTTGCTAGGACGTAAAACAACAACAAACAAACAAACTCTCTCTATATATGTATATATATATATATATATACATATATATACATATATATATATATATATATATATATATATAATATATGTATACATTAAAACATCTCTAAATCTCCTGACTTTGGGACCGACTTTAAGTGGTCCATTTAGGGAGGTGGTCGGTTTAGGGAGCTAGAAGATGGTTACAATGGTATAGATGAGATCACGTTCCGAGTGTGCATGCACTGAAAAGGGCGTTGGCAGCAAAGCAAGGGCGTATGGCCACTGAGTTTGCCGATACGCATAGGGGAAAACTTCGATTTTATTCAAAATTAATAATAATACATAACAATTTGGCACAAACATGGATGGATGTATACAATATAATAATATAATGAATGTGTTTAAGACACAACTCTCCATAATTAAGCATTTTGAGCTAAGAAACATACATTTTCAGTCACTTTCCAAGCTGATGTTTACATCGCCATTGATTAGACATACATAATTCTTGTTCTAAATATTAAAATGTCAAATGTGTCGAAAAAAACTTGTTTCAAAGAAATATATAACCAATGTCTGATTATCCCTAGCCATTTCCTAACCAAACAAATTTCATTAACCATAGGATATAAATAAAAACATGAATTAAATGAGTAAAACTGACTCTGGCTATGGCTCTAACACTAGTTGAGTGCCCAGATTTTTCTCAATCTAATGGGGCTGTCACACTACGACGCTTCTCGCCGGCGACCGGTGAACGTGCGTTGATTTTGGGCGATAAAAAGTGAAAAGTCGGGACGTGCTGATGGCGCGTTACGCGCGCGTCGGTACATTTCACTACACGTCGGTACACGCTGATGGTCGGCGCAAAACGCCGTCGCGCGCTCGTAGTCGCCCAAGGTTTTAAGCATGTCAAAAACAACCAAACAATAAAAATAATAAGATGCTGGGTTGTTAGAGTTTTACCTCCTGGAAACATCTAATATCATATCAGGACAGATTTAAATATATATATATAAATTAAAATGAAAGAGGAAGAAAACACTGCATGTGATCCAGCCGGCCGTGCAGTGTGTCTCTGAGCTTCCCAGCGTTCCCCGCTTCCCATCCGGTGTCGCAGTTTGAGCGCCCTGCCAGTTTGAGCGCCCTGCCAGTGGTTGTATACTTTTTTTGTAAAATAGGTTTAAAAGCCTTCATTGGATCGATTAAAAATATCTTAATGCGCAATTGAAGAGGAAGATCTGAAGTATTTAATGTAACCTAAGAGCAATTTACTCTGAAAGTATTAAAACAGAGATAATAGTGAAAGTTGGGATATTCTGAGTGTCAGTGCCAGTGTTAGCCTAACCAGATCATGGCCTCAAAAACTATTTTCGAAAAATAAATTCAAGAACTTCCAATTGGCTATTAAAAAAAAAGCTGAATGTGAAATTGTAGAGAAAGATCTGAACTATTTAATAGAAACAAGAGAAATTTGCTTTCAAAGCACCACACATCACACATTACTGTGATAGTTAGGGTGGTTTTAATGTTGTCTCTATCCGCGCATGCGCAGAAGCAACAGAAGGGCGCTCAAACTGGCAGGGCGCTCAAACTGCGACACCGGCTCGCTGCACCGGGCCACCCCGGCCACACCTCGGGCTGCGGGGGCGGAAAGCACCCTAATCTTACAGCACCGGGAGCTCGGGTTACCGGGCCGCCGACTCCTTATCCAGTGTCATCGGGGGTCACGTGATCCTGCCGCGGGTCGGGTGGCGGCTGGCCGACCACCATTGACAGATGCCCGAGTCTGCGTGGGCACACCCCGCGTCACTTACCGCCGCCTTCCCCGGCACCCCCGACCGTCACTTACCGCCCCTCCTCCCCGGCACGTCCCGCGTCACTTCCCGCCGCTTTCCCCGGCCCAAGAACCCGTCACTTAACGCCTCTCCTCCCCGGCACCAGGAACTCCGGGACCTATGTGTCACTTACTGCTTACCGCCCCGTCCCCCCAGGATCCCGGGACCCCCATGTCACTTACCACCCCTCCCCCCGGGATCCCGGGACCCTTGTGTTTGTTGTTTTTTGGGGAGTTTTCAGTCCCTTTGGCGGGGTGAAGGCTGCAAATCAGCAGCACTGTATGGGCACTGCTGAAAGCGGCCCCGTGTGGCCAGGAGTTGGCTTCTGATGGGTAGTGGTAAGAGAAATCGGGGGGATGGGGGGGGGGGGGGACGGAGGAGGGAAAAAGGCAGCCTCTGAGGCCAACCCCAGTCCTCTAAAGGGGCAGGGGAGGCTGGTTGGTTGGGGTAGTTTTACACCCTATCAAGACCTTAGCCCATACCAGGACAGGTACTGACTTATGACAATACACACTCATGGTGACTTTATAGTGTTGCCTCACTGGGAAATCAGGCTGCTGGCACCATGACCTGATGTCCCACACATGTTATTATCCTGACACTGTGCACGCAGTCCTTGTCCTAACATCGTAACTCGAAGCGCCAAGCAGCAACAAGTACCAATTGTTTCAGTCATTGGTTTGACTCGACCAGGATCCATCGGCATGGAGAGTAGGTCCGGCTAAGGCCGAGGGAAGAAGTGAAGTCGCTTATTCTCCCCCCCCCCCTCCGCCTCCCCCCCCCCCGGTACCGCGAAACCCCGGAACCCCTGGGTCACCCACCACCCCTCCCCTTCGGACCTCCCCCCTCCCTTTCCATGTCACTTACCACCCATCACCCAGGAACCTCCTCCCTTTGGCCAGTACCTTATGTGGCTGTCACACTACGACGACAAGCGGCGACGACAGCCCTGCGACAGCGACTTCCGGTCTGTCGTCGATTGTCGTCGATTGTCGCGCAGGTGTCGCGCAGGTGTCGCCGCAACACCTCCGCGACACCTCCAGTTTCTCCACTGTTTCTCTACTGTCGCCGGGTTGTCGTAGCCTTTTTGGACATGTTGAAAAAATTCGACGACAGCCGATGTCGGTCTGCTGTCGATACGGTGTCGCTATGGTGTAGGTACAGTGTTGTCGTTGTCGCTAAGATGTCGTCTTGTGGTTAAGCTGTCGTCGCTTCTCTCTCCATAGGAGCTGTATGTGTGTCTCGGTGTATGTGTCTCTGTGTGTCTGTGGCTATGTGTGTGTCTGTGTCTATGTGTGTCTATGTGTGTCTATGTGTGTCTATGTGTGTCTATGTGTGTCTATGTATGTGTCTCTGTGTGTCTGTGTCTATGTGTGTCGATGTGTGTGTCGATGTGTCTGTGTGTGTATGTGTCTGTGTCTGTGTCTCTGTGTGTCTATGTCTGTGTCTCTGTGTGTCTATGTGTGTGTCTCTGTGTCTGTGTGTGTCTGTGTGTGTCTGTGTCTCTGTGTGTATGTGTCTCTGTGTGTCTCTGTGTGTCTATGTGTGTCTATGTGTGTGTCTCTGTGTCTATGTGTGTGTCTCTGTCTCTGTGTGTGTGTCTCTGTCTCTGTGTGTGTCTGTGTGTGTGTGTCTGTGTGTGTGTCTGTGTGTGTCTGTGTGTGTGTGTGTCTCTGTGTGTGTCTGTGTCTCTGTGTGTGTCTGTGTCTCTGTGTGTGCCTCACTCTGACTCTCAGTCTGACTCTGTCTCTGACTCTGACTCTCAGTCTGACTCTGACTCTCAGTCTGACTCTCACTCTCAGTCTGACTCTCACTCTCACTCTCAGTCTCACTCTCAGTCTGACTCTCACTCTCACTCTCAGTCTGACTCTCACTCTCACTCTCACTCTCAGTCTGACTCTCACTCTACCTCAGTCTGACTCTCACTCTCACTCTCAGTCTGACTCTGACTCTCACTCTCAGTCTGACTCACTCTCACTCTCACCCTGAGTCTGACTCTGACTCTGACTCTCAGTCTGACTCTCACTCTGACTCTCAGTCTGACTCTGACTCTGACTCTGACTCTCACTCTCAGTCTGACTCTGACTCTGACTCTCAGAGACACACAGAAACACAGAGAGACACACAGAGACACACAGAGACACACAGAAACACAGAGACACACAGAGACACACACAGACCCACACATAGAGACACACAGAGACAGAGTCACACACACAGATACACACACAGAGACACACACAGAAACACAGAGACACACACACAGACACACACATAGAGACACACACAGAGACACAGAGTCATACACACAGAGACACACACACAGACACACACAGAGACACAGAGACACACACACACATAGAGACACACACAGAGACACAGAGTCACACACACACTGACACTGTCGTCCCGCAGACACACAGACACTGTCGTCCCGCTGTTGTCCCGTCTGTCGTCCGTCTGTCGTCCGATTGTTGTCCAACTTAGCCCGAATTTGCATATGTCGTCGTGTTTTAACCAAATCCCAGCCGCCGGGCTGTCGTCACCCCCTTGTCGTCGTAGTGTGACTGCTACATTAGCGATACCCCAGGTAACCATGGGTCAACGACCCAAATACCACAATAAACCCTTCTCCCCCTACAACCCATTAAAAAGACCTTCTACTATTTAATCTAAAGTAGGATCTCTAAGCTATCCGCGTCCAAATATGGCCAACGCTTCTGTCTTATTAAGTTATACATGTACTATACCACGTTACTAAAACCACAATCAAGGAGTTGGTAGTTAATCAGGGTACTCCAAAGTCGGCGTATACGGTGTCCGCAGCGCGAAATTTGACCTATTTTAACCGTTTTAAAAAGGCTTGAATCTCCACTAATTCTGCTTTGTTTGAAATAAACATTATATCAAATTAAAGCTGGTTCTTTTGCCTTTTAGCCTGTGTGATTTTTAATCATCATTATGAAAGAAATCACAGTCAATGGACACTTGTTGGCAGGTACCATCGGCAGCTCTGAGCATGCTCGCCGATTTTGTTTTCATCCAGTCTGAGCTACTCCCTTCCCTAAACTTGATCGCTTGGTGAGTACATTGATCTGAGCTAAAAATAACCACCAGTACAAGATAGAGAAGAATCTAGGCTTCATTAGCATATCAAGCATGAGTGTTTCTGTGTGGGAAACCTGATTGAACTGAAGGAGTGAAAACATTAAGACATTAATCCTCCTTGAAAATTGATCAGGATCGTTTTGAAAATTATATCATCAAAAGCTTAAGTCTTCCTCTACCTAACCAGAACAATATTTGGTTGAGATTTATATCATGCGCATCAAGCTTGGTCTGAGAAGTGACTGCTGCAAGAATTTGGCTATTGTCAGCTCGCGATGCTTAAAAGTGAATGTTGTCTTTCTTTCTCTGATCAGTTAGAAAATGATGTCATCATGTAGAGCTTTTAATTCTGATTATTTTGGTATAAAGAGTGCAGTGATCGGACAATTAGAATGGGAGTTATGCTATTTCTCTTAATTTTATTGTCAGCTCGCGATGCCAAAAATTGAATGTTGTCTTTCTTTCTCTGATCAGTTAGAACATTATGTCATCATGTAGAGCTTTTGATTCTGGTTATTTTGGTATAAAGATTGCTGTGATAGGACAATTAGAACGGGAGTTATGCTATTTTTCTATATTTTACTGAATTTATTATTGGTGGTTGCTGGAAATTAAGGAATTTAGCAAGTTTGACATGAAATTTCAGAAAGAATACTAACAGTGATGGTCTGTAAAAAATTGAGCTTCTTATTTGTACTATAGAGAATGAGATTCTTTAATATTGGACAGATCATATGCAAAATAGCTTCCAGGTGGGACCCTAAAATCCAAGATTTGGCTAATTTGGAAATGTGCACAAATCGGGGCAAAAAAATCAATCTTTAAACACTCATAACTTTGCAGCTATTCAATCGATCTAAATGATTTTTATATCATTGAGATCCAATTTAAAAGATCTGTACAGATATATAAGATGTAATACTGACCTGTTGAAAATAGAAATCACTTTGTAGTACCTACAGTGAGTGAGTAATAATACATTTCTGAAGCTTCAGCAAAACCCGATACACATATATATGCACTAACTCAGCCTCAGCCAAGAACATCACTGATGTAGCTAAAACCAGACTAGCTAAATAATGCACCATGTTAGCTTACTAAAGCCATGAGTGATAATATGGCAGTTATTCAGACTGATCTCCCAGTTGGACAGCACTATAAAGTCGCCATGAGTGTGCACTGTCACAAGTCGGTACCCATCCTCATATGACCTTAGATGTTGCCAGGACGCAAAATCCCAATCCAACCAACAACGAAATGTGTGAGTGTCTTTTTAATTACGGCTACCTATAACGCTTCATACCATTTGTGGTGGGGTGTGAGGGTGTATGTGTGTGTGGATGCGGGGGCGGGGAGGTGGTGGACAGATGCACCCTCACATACAACCACACACTATATAGAGACTGCTACACCCACCCACCACACCGTCCACAACACCACATCACACCACCACCATAATCCCCTGAATACCATTTACCACCTCCCCCACACCCTACACCACCACACCACCCAACCTCACCGCCACCACTAACCCCACCCCGACCTCACCGCCAACAACTAACACCACCACACCACCACGACCTCACCATCACCACTAACACCACCACACCACCCCGACCTCACCGCCACCACTAATACCACCACACCACCCGACCTCACCACCACCACTAACACCACCACACCACCCCGACCTCACCGCCACCACTAACACCACCCCGACCTCACCGCCACCACTAACACCACCCCAACCTCACCGCCACCACTAACACCACCACACCACCCGACCTCACCACCACCACTAACACCACCCCGACCTCACCGCCACCACTAACACCACCACACCCCCTGACCTCACCACCACCACTAACACCACCCCGACCTCACCACCACCACTAACACCACCACACCACCCCAACCTCACCGCCACCACTAATACCACCACACCACTCCGACCTCACCACCACCACTGATACCACCACACCACCCCAACCTCACCGCCACCACTAACACCCCCACACCACACCAATCTCAGCGCCACCACTAACACCACCACACTACCCCGACCTCACCGCTACCACTAACACCACCACACCACCCCGACCTCACCACCACCACTAATACCACCACACCCCCTCACCTCACCGCCACCACTAACACCACCACACCACCCCTACTTCACCGCCACCACTAACACCCCCACACCACCCCGACCTCACCGCCACCACTAACACCACCCCGACCACGTACACCACGCCCGACCTCACCCACCAACACCACCACTAACACTCACCACACACCCGAACCTCACCCGCCACCACTAACACCACCACTGCCACACTAACACACCCTCTCACCACCACCACTAACACCACCACACCACCACCTCACACACCCTCACCACACAACTCACACCACCACACCACCACCCCGACCTCACCCCACTAACACCACCACAACCACCCAACCGCCACCTTCCCCACACCACCCCACACACCGCCACCACAACACACCCCCACCCCGACCTCACCGCCACCACTAACACCACCACAACACCCCGACTCCCACCCACCACTAACACACCCGCACCCCCCGACCCCACCCCACCACTAATACCACCAAACCACCCTCACCTCACCGCCACCACAACCACCCCACACACCCCTACTTCAACCGCCACCACTAACACCCACCCGAACCACCCACCTCACCGCCACCACACCCCCCACACCACCCGACCTCACCGCCACCACTACACCACCACACCACCCCGACCTCACCACCACCACCACCCACCACCACCCCCACACCCAGCCACCACTAAACCACCCACACACACACCCCGACCTCACCGCACCACTAACACCACCCACCACCCCACCACACCACACCACCATCAACACCACCCCACACTCACCACCACACCAATACCCCGACCTCACCACCTCACACCCACCCACACCACCACCACCCTCACCGCCACCACCACCCCACCACCCACACACCCCCGCCACCACTACACCCCACACCACCCCGACCTCACCCCACCACTAACACCACCACACCACCCCGACCTCACCACCACCACCAACACCACCACACCAACCACCTCACTGCCACCACTAACACCACCCTACTCACCATCACCACTAACACCCCACACCACCCCACCCTCACCCGACCACTCACCACCACACCACCCCCCATCACCAACAAGCACTAACACCACCACACCACGCGACCTCACATCACCACTAACACCACCACACCCACCCGACCTCACCACCACCACTATACCACCACACCCCCTCACCTCACCGCCACCACACACACCACACCACCCCATCCACCACCACACTAACACCCCCACACCACACCTCACCGATATACACCACCACCACCACACCACCCCGACCTCACCGCCACCACTAACACCTCCACACCACCCCGACCTCACCACCACCACTAATACCACCACACCCCCTCATCTCACCGCCACCACTAACACCACCACACCACCCCGACCTCACCACCACCGCTAACACCACCACAACACCCCTACTTCACCGCCACCACTAACACCACCTCTACCACAATGACCCCACAAACACACACACACTCACACACCGACGACATCACAATATCCCCGCGCCTACACGTCCCCGCCATTAGATAAAACAATCACCCCTAGGAGAGTAGGGGTGAATGACAACCTAGTCTACATAGGGCAAAAATAGTTTTAGTATCGAACAGGAAGTGGATTTCCTGGTTCCAGTATGTAATGACTACTTATATCGATATATTGGTGAAATGGGAGAGAATGCAAAAAGACAAAATGGCGACCACAGAATGCTGTCAATTTCACTTTTAAAGTCGATTAAATTACATGTTTTATTATATTTTTCAAACCAAAAGTAGTGGGTAAATGTGAAGATGTATATGAAGAATATATTTTAGCTTCTTAAATTAAGAATTGATGTGCTGATTTCATTTACCCAGCCTTTCGCCACTTTGTCCTAATGGGTTGTTTTTCACCCCGACTCTGCGTCGGGGTAATTCTTTTATCTACCCCGCCCCCATCCCACACGTCCGCCCACGCCGCCCGTCAACCCATCACGACTCGTCGGGACGACGGCCAACAACTAACTGAACACGGCACATCCCTCGGCGCCCGTATCACCGCCGACATTGGCGGGACGTCGTGGGGGAGGAGCGGCGGAGGAGGAGGCGGTGTGTGTTGGTGTGGGTATGGGTGTGGGTGGTGGGTGGTTGGGGGGGGGGGGGGAGCCTGCATAACGCAAGGAAGGCGTGGCTGGCCGGTCAGTGTACGTGTGTTTGTTCTTGTTTTATGTTCTAGCAACATCTAAGCTCATATCAGGACGGGTATCAACTTGTGACATTGCACACTCATGACGACTTTATCGTGCTGCCCCACTGGGAGACCAGGCTGCCAGCACCATGACCTGATACCCCACACAATCACAATTCGGCCACCCCGTCCGGTTGTGTACAAGTGTGTATGGTGTGTAGTTTGTTTTGGGGGAGTTTTCAGTTGCATTGGTGCGCTGAAGGCTGCAAATCTGCAGCACTGTATGGGCACCGCTGAAAGTGGTCCCATGTGGTCGGGAGTAGGCTTCCGATGGGTAGTGGTCAGAGAAATTGTGGGGGGTAGGGGGTAGGGGGGTAGGGGGGGTGGAAGGAAAAAGGCAGCTTAAGAGCCCAACCACAGTCCTCTGAGAGGGCCGGGGGAGGCTGGGTGGTTGGTGTAGTTTTACACCTCAGCAAGACCCTAGGCCATACCAGGACGTGCACCGACTTGTGACAGCACGCACTCATGACAACTTTATAGTGCTGCCCCTCTGGGAAATCAGGCCACCGGCACCATGACCTGATGTCCCACACAGTCACATTATCCTGACACTGTGCGCCCAGTCCCTGTCCTGACCTCATAATGCCAAGCGCCAAGCAGCAACAGGTACCTATTTTATAAGTCATTGGTTTGACTCGACAAGGGTCCAAACTTCAGTCCCTCCAGATTCACCGGTATGCACAGTAAGTCCGGCCAAGGCCAAAGGAAGAAGTGAAGTGAGGATGGGATTAGTTAGGCAGTGGGTGGGGTCACCTCTTAATTGTTACTGAAAATTAGTGGTTAGTTGGTAGTGGTGTCAAGTCAGCTATGGCGACGAGGTGGGGCCTGCTAGTCCTCGGTGTCATGGTCTGGGTGACTGACAGCATTGATGCTATCTGCATTCTGGTGATAGAAGTGAACAAGTGCGTTCCAGGATGACTTGGAAATCCTGGAGAGGATAGCGAGAGCGGCCCTATTGTTGTTGAGTTGGCGGTCAGAGTCCTCCATGAAGTCACTGATGGCAGATCTGTCGACGGTGCCACATGAGGCGAGTATGTGGGCCACATTGAAGATCTTAGTGCCACAGGGACAGCGCTGGAGGTTGGGGACATCAATCCAATGGTGGTAGCCAGTCCTGAAGTGGTTGACGGCGACTTGAGTACAAGCAGGAAGGTCGACTGGATGGGGGATGTTAGTTCTGACCAAGTTGTACCAGAGCCAGCTTATTGAATAAGGGTTCCGTACTTGTTCCTTCTGTGTTGACTGTTGCAGGACTGTGTTGAGGTGTGACTGATGTCTGGTCGAGATTGTCCAGTGTGTAGGTGTGTGGCAGTAGCGGCAGTAGCGGCAGTAGCAGTAGTAGCGACATTAGCGGCAGTAGGATCATTAGCGACAATAGTGGCAGTAGATGCAGTAGCGGCAGTAGTGACGTTAGCAGCAGTTGGATCATTAGTGACAATAGCGACAGTAGCAGCAGCAGTAGCGGCAGTAGGGACATCAGCGGCAGTAAGAGCATTAGCGACAATAGTGGCAGTAGCGGCAGTAGTGGCACTAGTGGCAGTAGCGGCAGTAGTCACAGTAGCAGCAGTAGCAGCAGTAGTGACAGTAGCGGCAGTAGGGGCAGTAGCGGCAGTAGTCACAGTAGCAACAGTAGCGGCAGTAGTGGCACTAGTGGCAGTAGCGGCAGTAGCGGCAGTAGTCACAGTAGTAGCAGTAGCGGCAGTAGTGGCATCAGCGACAGTAGCGACAGATGGGACAGTAGGGGCAGTAGCGGCAGTAACACGCTGCTGACCTCGGTGTTTCAGGGCAGTGGGCCTCACGTAATGGCCCCATCAGGCTATCTCGAGTTGTACGGCGCGATCCACCAGGGGGCGTCAGCAACAAACAGCACGAGTGGGTGGTGAGCACGTGTTAATGTGTGAGCGCCGTGCTCTGGACTGCGGCGGGGTAGTGCGCATGTCAGTCAGGGAGGTGGAAGGGGGGGGGGGCTAGGTGAAGGGGAAGGGGGGGGGGGGCGACAGCGCTTAGCACGGAGGAGTGGTTTAACAGCGTGTCTACAGCTTACAAGTTGTAATTGAGGAGCAATCAACAACCCTCCCATATACAATTATTAATATATATATATATATATATATATATTATATATATACATACATACATAATCTATATATATACATATATCATCATGCTGTCAGTCGCGATGCGACAAAGACTGCTTTCATTACTTGACTGCCGCTCTCCAATTAGCTCTCTACTGTGAGAGTGATGTCCATGAGTCGGTCTCTGATATATATATATATACATATATATAATATATACACACACACACACACACATACAGGCATGAAGACCAGACGGGATGGCCGAATGAGTTAGAACGTCCATCCCTCGTGTTGGTAGACCGTGGGATCGTGGGTTCGAACCCTGGTCGAGTCAAACCAATGACTTAAAAATTGATACTTGTCGCTTCCTAGCCAGGCGCTTGGCATTATTAGGATAGTGCAAGGACTGGTTGGCTCAGTGTCAGGATAATGTGACTGAGTGGGATATTAGGCCATGGTGCTGGTGGCCTGGTCTCCCAGTGGGGCAGCACTATAAAATCGCCATGAGTGCGCACTATCACAAGTCGGTACCCATCCTGATATGACCTTAGATGTTGCTAGGATGCAAAACAACAACAAATAAACAACAAACAAACTACAGGCATGAAAAGTTCAGCTGCAAAAACGGACAAATCCATTTCGGTTGTTTTCTGTAAAATAGAATGTGTTGTTGCGCTTTACAGGTAAAGTGTGGCGATTTAATATTTGATAATGCATTATGTTGGTTGGTGCGAAAAAAAACCCAGATTTGAATATCGAAATGATGGCAGCTTCAGCTCAAACCTGGTAGTGATGCTATAAGTTTGGCCTGAATGCTGTTTGTTGGGTTTTGCACCTGAACTCTTCACATTTACATATATATACCTATATACATGTACATACATACACATGCACTCATACACATCCACATATGTATATTTTACCTCGGTATACAGCCTCTGGCTAGCCGCAGGCTAGGGAGAAGGAAGCGCTTCCGGTCCAGCAATTAGCATAAGCAACTCACAATGGGAGGACGTTCGCTGAGTTGCTCCGGCAGGATTTATCTACTAAACGACTAAATCTAACCGTAAGTATTTGAAGCTATGATTAACTTATAACTGATGCACTGTAGCATCACATTATGAAAGTTCAGAACTTTTATATATGCATATATACATATGTATACATCTTGTTCAGTAACTGAGGCAGCGGCCATATATATACAAGTGGTGCCGAGCGGGAATAATGTGATCTGGCTTCAGCTAATGTGGGAGTAAAATACTTTTATTTTCTTGTGGTGCATTAGTGGGTTAATTTGTGGAAATTTCAATCGTGGACAATTGCTCTTCCACATAGCTAACTAGGAAAATATCTAAGGCGGGATGATTGAATGAGTGGAGCGTCTGTCTCCCGTGTTGGTAGGTTATAGGATTCGAACCCTGGTTTCGAAAATTGGCTGAGTAAAACCAATGACTTGAACATTGATACTTGTCACTACCACGCGTGAAACTCAGCATTAAGGCTACATTCCTTACACGCGGTATGCGGCATGCGAATGCGAATGCGAATGTGAATGCGAATGCGGCAAAAAATCGAAAAGCATCTAAGTCAATGGGTGTGATTCCATGTGTCCGAATGCGAATGCGAATGCGAATGCGGCAACTGAATCGGTCCATGTAGCCATCGGTGCGGCATGTGAATGCGAATGCGAATGCGAATGCGTTTGCCATAGAAAACAGTGTTAGAGAAACCTGACACTATGTGTGGGTGTGGGTGTGGGTGTGGGTGAAAGGACCCAACCCGTTCGCATGCTGCATGCCGCATTCGCATGCCGCATACCGCATGTAAGGAATCCTAGCTTAAGTACTATAGGGCCAGGGGCAGTGCTCTGAAAACGACCAATTGTCCGCGATTAAGACATTTAAGACATTAAGACAATTTTTATTCACAATTCCTATACATTATTCCACAAACATACACCATTCTATTGACAACAGAAATTGTAGAACATTGTAACCATTAATGGTTGTCTTCCCGATGCCCCTTATAAAAAAAAAATCCATAAAACAAACTCATGAGCCCAGGAACTAATATACAAATAACCTACAGACTGCTCTATAAATGTAAGGAAACAAACGCATGTTTAGAAAAAGATATGAGATCAGGACATGTTCATCATTAGACAAATTCTGTGATTGAAATATTGGTTCAATATGGACGGGTAACAATCACAACATAATTTGTTGTTACAATTTACTGTATCTGCATATTGACTTAATAGAATAGATTTTGTCCTGCATTTAAAACGTGACCATAAAGCTAAGATTCCTTATACGCGGTTTGCGGCATGCGGCATGCAGCATGCGGCATGCGAATGTCGTATATGCAGCATCCCCCGCAACATTTGTTGGGGTTTTTCATCCTAATTTGTGAAGGAACAGTATTGGTTTCTATGGCAAACGCAGCAGCATTCGCATTCGCATGCTGCACCGATCGGTCCATGGACCGATTCAGTTGCCACATTCGCATTCGCATTCGCATTCACACATTCGGACGTATGGAAGCACCACCATTCATTTACATGCTTTTCGATTCTTATTCTTATTCGCATTCGCATGCTGCATACCGCATACCGCGTGTAAGAAATCTTAGCTTAAGGCGTTCACCTCAAGGAGAAGGTACCATGCATTCCATTGAAATTACCCCTGCTTAGTAGTGGCGCTAGTAGTAGTAGTGACATATAGAGGGAGTGCAAGTGACGTCATCACTCAGCGGTTAGCCATCTTGGATTACACTTAATACCACCTATCGCACCCCCTGTCTTATACCAAGAACACTATGGCCACCACTGGGCCTACCTATAGTCAGGGCTGCCGAAGTATGTGGCACCACCTAGCGGGTACTGTCCGAACCTATCTAATTCTTTGACAGAGCATTCAAAGTGTCAACATACTGCACTTTAGCGATGATGTGAGGCTACATGATTTAAAAAATGCTTCCCCTACATCAAAAAACCCTTTTCTCCCAACTTTTGAGGGCAAACTGCTCAAAGCAGTGACAAATATACCAACAAATCAATAAATAAACACAATGCAACCATGTCCAAGCCTTGCATATGTAATCCAATATAGCGACCGGAAGTTGTCTCGTGACGTCATTACACCCCCTCTATACTTAAATCGAGAAATGCCCATGCCTGTATGTGCATTCCGCGTGGCCATTTCAATACCTCACAAGCAGCTGGCAAGTTGAGCAACTCTTGGCTGCTGGCACTGCCATCTCAATTGTTGTGACCCATATCCACTATCGGTTGCCGACGGATGGACCAACGCGCTTATCATGACCTAGTTCAGTATCTCCGAATAGGCCTATTGATCTTCCTCATTCCACTGCTCTGAAAGTCCTAGTCATATCATAGTAAAATTCTAGTCAATCATTGTAAAGTCCTAGTTATATCATAGTAAAGTCCTAGTCTATCATTGTAAAGTCCTAGTTATCTCATAGTAAAGTCCTAGTCTATCATTGTAAAGTACTAGTTATATCATAGTAAAGTCCTAGTCTATCATTGTAAAGTCCTAGTTATATCATAGTAAAGTCCTAGTCTATCATTGTAAAGTCCTAGTTATATCATAGTAAAGTCCTAGTCTATCATTGTAAAGTCCTAGTTATCTCATAGTAAAGTCCTAGTCTATCATTGTAAAGTCCTAGTTATCTCATAGTAAAGTCCTAGTCTATCATTGTAAAGTCCTAGTTATATCATAGTAAAGTCCTAGTCTATCATTGTAAAGTCCTAGTTATATCATAGTAAAGTCCTAGTCAATCATTGTAAAGTCCTAGTTATCTCATAGTAAAGTCCTAGTCATATCATAGGAAACTCTACAAGACGGGATGGCCGAATGAGTTGAGCATCTGTCACCCGTTTTGGTAGATCATGTGATTCGAACCCACAGGTTCAAACCCTGGTCGAGTCAAAGCAATGACTTATACAATTGATATGTGTCTCTAGCTAGCCTGACACTCCGCATTGATAGGATAGGGCAAGGACTGGTTAGCACAGCATCAGGACAATGTGACTGTGTGGGATATTGGGGCATGGTGCTGGCGGTCTGGTCTCCCAGAGGGGCAGCACTATAGAGTGCGCATAGTTACCAGTCGGTATCCGTCCTGAAATGATCTTACATGTTT
Organism: Branchipolynoe longqiensis; assembly: GCA_030323885.1. Classification (NCBI taxonomy): domain Eukaryota; kingdom Metazoa; phylum Annelida; class Polychaeta; order Phyllodocida; family Polynoidae; genus Branchipolynoe; species Branchipolynoe longqiensis. The sequence continues at coordinate 60,115,620 of CM059186.1, read as the reverse complement.
CTAGGACTTAAACAACAGGCACAATAACAACAAATATGCTCCTCCATAGCGTTGTGCCACATAATTATGGAGTTTGTGATCTTTAAAACACCGTAGACTTTGTTACACCCAGAGAGGCCACATTGTACTGGTGTCTGGCTTTACCAGATTCCTAACAGCGAGAGCTTCCGCAGATTTTTTTTAAATGTTTTTTTAAGTTTTTTTTAATGATTGGTCTTTTCTTCATGGTGTAAACGTCTGGCAGACATAAATTGTACCATTTTCTCCACTTAACACCAAGGCAACAACTCCACAGGCACCAATTTAGAACTGTGTCCCAAATTCTACGTGCGGACAGACAAACCAAATCCTCCATGACAGTTTTACCAAGTACATTACGTGCGAATTAACATCATTATTATCGCGGCATTTGTCGCGAAAAAAAAAAATGGACTGACAACTTTACTTTCGTTGATTTCTTTAGAGTTATGGGCCTCTCCTCCCCCGATCCCATCCTCTACTACCCCCCCCCCCCCGCCCACACACACACACTGCCCCAACTCCTCACAACTCCTACCCCCAGCGGATAGAGACATAACAAATCCTCTCCACCTGGGGTCTCCTTTTTACTGACCTAGATATCGGACGACAGAAGCCATATGTGAACCAATAGGTGTAACCTGCTTTCTGGACTGCCCTAGGGTGCCAACGTTGAAATGACTTTCTCACCAATAGAGCTAATCGGTGTTTTTTCTTTTCTTTCTAGATTATCGATATAAATAAAAGCGATTTTGTTTGTTTGTTTGTTTGTTTGTTTATTTGTCTGTTTGTCTGTGTGTTCGCCAAAAAAAAAACCCACCCTGCTGCTTTATAATGATCTCAAATTTATTGTGATAGTTCAGGCCAGGGTTCGAAACGGGGGATTTAAATTCCACGATCTACCAAAACAGGAGGCGGGCACTGAATTCATTTGGTGATCGCGCTTTAGCTACTTGTTTGTTTGTTGTTGTTTTACGTCCTAGCAACATCTAAGGTCATATCAGGACGGGTACTGACTTGTGACAATGTGCACTCATGGCGACTTTATAGTGCTGTCCCACTGGGAAACCAGGCCACCGGCACCATGACCTGGTATCCCACTCAGTCACATTATCCTGACACTGAGCAACCAGTCCTTGCCCTATCCTAATAATGCCGAGCGCCTGGCTAGGAAGCGACACATATCAATTTTAAAGTCATTGGTTTGACTCGACCAGGACTCGAACCCACGACCCCACGATCTACCAGCACGGGAGACGGACGCTCTAACTCATTCGGCCATCCCGTCTGGTCTTTAGCTACTTCGTTAGTTAGCTATTATTAGTTTGTAGAGATTCATTTGGGTCGGTTGCTAACCGAATCCATCGTACCACCATATGTTACGGTAAAATAAAATAAAATAATATTCAAATCAATTGATGATTCATTTAAAGAAAATATTTATCTAAGGAATCGTCAATTCTTTAAAAAAAAAAAAGAGATTTAAAAAAAGAAGCCAAGTAGGTGGCGTGGCGACTCCATCGATTCATTTCCTGATGGAGGAATCGGTGTCAACGCTGCATCTTGGTGAAATAAAAGGATCACTCTGTTTTAAACTTTTATGTCCTAGCAACATATAAGGTCATATCAGGACAGATACCGACTTGTGACAGTGCGCACTCATGGTGACTTTATACTGCTGCCCCACTGCCGGCACCATGGCCCGATATCCCACTAAATCACATTATCTGCCGACCTTCTGCATGTGAAGCCTGCGCTCTACCGATTAGGCCACCGCATCCGGTGCATCACTGTGCACCTGGGGGTAGCGGCAGGGCTGGGAGGGTTGGGTTGCACACTTCATTCAACACTTGGGCCCAAATAGGAGCTTCCCACAAAAGCTGTCCAGTTCAATCCAGCCCAGCCCAACTCAGACCAGCCCAGCCCAGCCCAGCCCAGCACAGCCCAGCCCAGCCCAGCACAGCCCAGCCCAGCCCAGCCCAGCCCAGCCCAGCACAGCACAGCACAGCCCAGCACAGCCCAGCACAGCACAGCACAGCACAGCCCAGCACAGCCCAGCCCAGCACAGCCCAGCCCAGCACAGCACAGCACAGCCCAGCACAGGCCACCCAGCTGTTCTGGGTGAAGCTGCCCGGATGGGTTAATGGCAAATAAACTGTTTCCTGAAAGCACTTCTAGGTCGGCTAAAAGAAGCTACATTATGCCCCGCCCCATTCACTTTCATTTAAACAAAGTTATTTTTAAAGTAATCACCTTTACTGGTGGTGGGGGTGGTGGTGGTGCGGGTGGTGGTGGTGTGGAAGTGGTGCTTGTGCGGGGGGGGGGGGGGGGTTCGGGGGGGGGGGGGGGGGGGGGGGGGGGGGGGGTGATGCCGAGGGAGGGAGTGGTGGTGGTGCGAGTAGGGGGTGGGGTAATGGTGCTGGGTGTTGTGGTGGTGCTGGGTGGGGGTGGTGTGGAGGGGTGGTGGTGGTGCGTTGGGGTGGTGGTGCAGAGGGTGGGGGAGGGTGCTGAAGTGGTGATAGTGAGGATGTGGGGGAGGATGAGGTGGGGGTGGTTCTGGGAGGTTAATGGCGATGCGTGGGGGGGGGGGCATGCCGTGGGGGTGAGGGTGCGGGGGCGTGGTGGTGCGGGGTGAGGGGGCGGGGCGGGCGTGGTGGTGCGGGGTGTTATGCCGGCTTCCAGAACCCCGATAAGCCGGTGTGGAATTCAATTCGGCACAGCCTGTTTATTTGGTGTTACTTTATCTCTGAGATGAATTACACCCTTGGATCCGCGAAGCGCAGGCATCGCTCATCCGCGTTGCACCCCCGGCACTCCCCCCCCCCCTGCTCCCCCCATCCCACACACACATACACATACACGCGCGCCGGTTCAATCACCTTTACCTCGCGCTGACCCTCTGCCTGCCTCCTCTCTACCTCACCCACTCACCCCTCACCTTCCAGCTCCCATATTCACCCCCACCCTGCCGCCCCTTCGTTTCCAAACGCCCCACCACCACCACCACCGCCCTCCCCACACCCATCCGGGACGATCCCAAGGATCACAAAGTGCGCATGTCCCGCACCATCTCCTCCCTCGGCAGGTCACTGCCGCTCTCCTCAAAAAGCGCTCCCCACAAATATTCGATTCTGTATGTAAACCATTCCGGACATGTCAGCATTATACACAGCTCCTCCTCTCTTCCTCTTTTCTTCTTCTTCTTCTTCTTCTTCTTCTTCTTCTTCTCCTCCTTCTGCTTCTTCTTCTGCTTCATCTTCCCGCTTCTTCTTCTCTCATCATCTTCGTTTTCACACCTTTCTTCCCCTTGCTCTTCATCCTCCAACACTTCTTCAACTTCTTCGCCCCTTTCTTCCTCCTCTTGTCCATCTTCGTTTTTGTTCCTCTCCTTCTTCTTCTTCTTCTTGCTTCTCTCCTCTTCTTCCTCCTCCACGCCATCTCCCTCGTCCTCCCATATTCACTCCACTCGCATGTTTCCTCTTCCTATTCATCCTCTTTCTCTTTCTCTTCCTCGTCCGTTCCTCCCCCTTCCACCCCCGACTTTTTCCTTCACCCCCACCTTCTATATTTTCCACCCCTTCCTTCTCATCATTCCCTCCTCCTCACACCTGCCTTCATCCCTTCTCCACCGCTCCCACTCTCCCCCCCCCCCCCTCCTCCCCCTTCCCACTCATCGACCTCCTCCTCCACAACTCAAACACCGCATGCGCAGACCTGATCAAGCAGTTCCTTGGCACCAACACGGTGATAACCGCGGCCTGTTGCCGGCGACCCCTCCGGCACAGGCCCGGTCAGCAGGTAACAAGCGGTCAGCGAGAACTCACACATCACCACCCCCACCCCCCCCCCCCCACACACACACAGACCAACACACACTCACGCACTCACACACCCATGGCCAGGTGAGGCATGAGGACAGTCGACCAACTCTCGGTATGCTCACGAGCTGCTCACGAGCTGCTCACGAACTGCCTACGAGCTGCTCACGAGCTGCTCACGAGCGGTTCACGAGCTACTCACGAGCTGCTCACTAGCTTTTTTCGATGCTAATGACGAACTACAGACGAGACACTCGAGCTACTCATGAGCTACTCTCGGGCTACTCTAGAGCTACTCACGAGCTACTCTCGAGTTACACTAAAGCTACTCTAGGGCTACTCTAAGGTTTCTCACGATCTACTCTCGAATTACTCTAAATCTACTCTAGGGCCACTCTAGGGCTACTCTACAGCTTTTCACGAGCTACTCGCGAGCTGTTCTTGATCAGATCACGAGCTGCACTTGAGCTGTTTGCGAGTTACTCATGTTGTTTATGAGTTACTCGGGAGCTGCTCGCGATCTGTTCTGCTGGATGCTCGCTCACTCACACAGATTGCGAGGGGAAACCCGAGCACGACCCAACCCTAAAACACAGGCGGGGGCCGCAGCCATGAGGGCGGCAGCGTGAGTTGATGGTGGTATCTAGACGGGGCCGTTTGTAGCGTCCAGCACTTGTGGAATGTGCATAAATAACGTCATGGTGACTGGGAGGGGAGGAAGGGTCTGTGGCACCCTTCTCAGCCTTGCAGTCAGTATGCGCTCCTCTCTCTACAGGTGGAATGTCACACCCACAGGTAGGCATGTGTAGGTGTGTTGATCAGGGAGCGTGGATAGCACAAATATTGGTATAGAATGGCACTTGTTCCGGAATGGCACACACGTGGGTCCGAATCCCTCTCTAGGTAGAGTATCCTCTTTGTTTGCAACATCTCTCACGACACCATTACGGCATTCCACAACATACTGACGAAAGTGGCAACTTCTTCAATATGTGACGACACATGCACCTTATTTAGCTTGACAGAATTGAAGCAGAGAGGCCATTCTCTGTAATTAATACCCATTGACATTTGAGTTTAAGGCTGCCTTACTTCTAGTTCATATAGAAAGCGTATCCAACTGTGTAAGCATGCCATGACCTACATCGCTCCAACAGCTGAGGAGGGTCATTATGGCAGTATGACCCAATTTTGTTGTCTTTCAAAATGTGCAGTATTATGAATAATTCTATTCGATTATGATCCATGCGATTGAATAAAGTTGTGTTGCTCATGTTACTACCACTTATACCTAGTATGATACTTTGGTTTGAGAAATTGCTATGTGCATAACATGACAAAACATAGAAGGTATACAATGCCTTTTCTGAAATTTTAAAATCTGTAAAGCTCTGAAAACAGAAGGTTCTTTTCTTTTAGCATACAAATAAATTGTAATATTATTATTAGTTTCTTTTCCCCCTTTTTGTGAGTAGTCGTTTATATTTCTTTGTTTGTGGCAACATATAAGGTCATATCAGGACGGGGGTCGGTGAGGAGCATCTTCCCCATACTTAACTGGGGTCTGGGATAATGAGGTCAGGGATGTGTATGAGTCCGTGTGTATAAGTGTGTGTATATATACATATATATATATGTATATATATACATATATATATGTATTTAGATACATATATATATGTATATATACATATATATGTATATATATACATATACATTGTATATATATAATTATTATATGTGATGTATATACCCTTATTCTAAAATAAAAAAGAAATCTGAATTCTGAAATACAACTGGCCCCAATGATTTTAGATAAGGAATTGTAGACCTGTCGCAGTAACCGAACAATGACTTATTTATACCTGCTTAATAAAATACATAGACTCTATATGCTATTTGCAACTCAGTGAAACGTGAAGACCTGCCTGATGGTGAATGTGTGTGGGAGGGGGGGGGGACAATAAGCAGGCGCCTAAGAGACGCATATTTGTGAGGATGGACAGGGGTGGGTGTGGATTAAATGGAAGAGCCACTAGTGACTCCTTTATTATTATTATTTATTACATTCGACAATAGGTTGTCTTATCACGAACCATACATCATCGGGTATCGCTGGGAGCAATCAGAAAGCGTTCATTCAACGCAGCACCAAACCTTCTATCCCATTACCTGCTTCTCCAGGGCTTTGGGTGGTAACCACCAGACCGGAACCGTAGTTCACTCGCCCACGTGATCCACAACTGCGACGTTCCCCTTGCCTAATCAGTCTTCAATATTCAAATCAAGATGTTTAGATGAACAGAAAATTTGGTATTTATTACTAAAGCAAAATTCTAAAGATTTGATTCAAATTGGACTAGTGGTGCTCAGCGGTCAAAACAAGGGTTAACACACTTATTTATTATGAGCAGGGTAGATAAATCCATCATACAACAAAAATAAAATTATAATGCGTAGTGTATATAATACAAACACATGATAATTGATTGACCTGGAAGTACTCCTCTCATTCTTTCCCCGTTGTAACGAATAATCTAAATCATAAATGCTAAGGACCGAAAAAAATTAGTGTATACATATATTTGCTAGATGCTAAGGGCAGAAATACATAGTATATGTAATACTTGCTGGATGCTAACGACTGAAATAAAATAGTATATATATCAATATATTTAGTATTTGATAGATGCTAAGGACCGAAATAAAATAGTATATATATATATATATATATATATATATACAATGTGGCGCGTCCGTTGGGGACGAGTCGGACCGATAACGGCGGCACCGGCCACGTGATCGGGAGGCGAGGAGCCAACCAACAGAGTAGCACGTACAGTAACAATAATTGAAATAATAACAATCGTTCCCTTCAGTGCCTCAACCAACAGAGTAGCACGTACAGTAACAATAATGGAAATAATAACAATCGTTCCCTTCTGTGCCTCAACCCACAGAGTAGCACGTACAGTAACAATAATGGAAATAATAACAATCGTTCCCTTCAGTGCCTCAACCAACAGAGTAGCTCGTACAGTAACAATAATGGAAATAATAACAATCGTTCCCTTCAGTGCCTCAACCCACATAGTAGCACGTACAGTAACAATAATGGAAATAATAACAATAGTTCCTTCCCTGCCTTCATACTCCGTGCCTTTATACTAAATATATAATACTTATGCATCACATATATGCCACAGCGATTGACACTGTATAGTGGTAGCAGGGGCTGGGTGACGAGCTAAGACGATGGGTGGTGGCGCCACCAGTAAGTAGCCTCGGGGAATAACCGGTGATAAATGACATAGGAGATTACGTTATTTATATTCGTATGAATTCCGACTCCAACATATACAATACATATATATACAAAGAGAACCAGCACCACGACTGTATTCAGTTAGAGACCGCCCGCAGCTCCTTAATTAACCCCAGAGGTGTGCGTGATCACTTCCTGCCGCCATATTGGACATGTGTGCAGCGTGGTTGTACCGCCGGGCTTCCATAGAGCAGGCCTCGCTAGTCAACCCTTTGATTGCCCCTATCTCCCCCAGGTGGCACAGAATGAAAACCGGCTGGGCACGTCACGTGATCTTTAGGGCAATCATGTGCCCCACGCGCGGGGTGGAAGCGCTACTATATATACCCCCCTCCCTCGCCCCCCCCCCCTCACACACCCCCTCCCTCCCATGGAGGTACCACGTGACGCCGGGATGAGGGCTGGGCGTCCATTCCCATATGTGGTGTATATATGTATATATATGTATATATATATATATATACATATACACACATAGATACAATAAAACCTCTCTAAATCGACCGACCATGGGACCGACTTTAAATGATCCATTTAGGGAGGTAGTCGGTTTAGAGAGTTTTTTCTAATCGTTACAATAATGTAGTGGTCTGCACTGACGATGACTATGGGCGATCGTTTGGAACCCAACTATAGCAATCAATATAGGGGAGTGGTCGATCTGTGCAGGTGGTCCATTAGAGAGGCTTTACTGTATATATGTTTCTACTATAGCGTTTATATATATAAATATATATTCTAATACAGCGTTTATAAATATATTATAACCCGATATATGCTATAACATATATAGCTATAGCATATATCGTTTATTTATATATATATATATACAATTTATTATGTGGATATGAATAACGGCAGCCTCTTAATGATTCTCTCTACCCATTTTAACCTCCATCATATTCGCTACGGAGTGGGCATTCTCTCCATCCGCCTGCTCTACTCAACAGTCATTCTGCTCACACACACAGACATATATGTATATATATGTATATATATATATATGTATATATATGTATATATATATATATAGTATAGTTATACGAATCTTACCTGGGTACAGATGATGGATAACTGGTGTTTTCCCAAGGTACTAGTCTCGGATAGTCGTGGGTCAGGGAGAAGAAAGCACATCCGGGTCCAGCAATCTTTTAGGTACTTTATAGGATAAAAATTGATCTTAACTATTTATGGTTACTATTGTGTTCTCGTTTTGGTTCTAGCGAAACGTGATAGTCGTGGTAGGTTAGGGTGGGTGGGCCCTGACCCACAACTATCCGAGGCTAGTACCTTAACGAGAATAATAATTGGGGAATCTTAACGAGACCCAGGAATAAATCCTACCGATGTAAATGGCTCCTCCCAAACCTCTCTCCGTTTGGCAATGGGTGGCTTCAAATTAACTGAACAATGGATGCATTGTTCTAACGATCATAAATAATACGATCGAAACTAAGCTGTAGAACATTGACAACTTATCAAAAAGTTTCCAAAAACTTGTATGTGAATTCTAACGTGAACTAAACCAACGTATCAAATTTGAAAGACACTAACCTGGTTGGTTTTGTAGTTAATGTTAAAAAACTGCAGGACCTGCTCACAAACATCCTCCTGCTGTGAGCTGATTATGCTAATTGCTGGACCCGGATGTGCTTCCTTCTCCCTGGGCTACGAGTAGCCAGAGGCATAGTACCAAGGTAAAATGTATATATATAACGGCTATAGTAGAAAAGAAAAGAGGAACCTGTTTCTACAGAAGCCTATGGTGCCAGACTTTTGGCGTGCTTGCCGAAACTAATTTGACATGTTTGCACTTCAAATATCTCAAAACATACCGATTTAAAATAGAAGTCACTTCAAACTAAAGTCAGGTAGCTTATAGCAATCAATTTAATATATTTATCTCAGAAAAATGTTAAAAACCCCAAACCATCGGAATATGCAACTTTAATATCCTCTTGCCGATAAAAAGAATTCTTAGCGACGAATGAAGTCGGTAGTCGCCACTCTGTTGGAGGCCGGGGTTGTCCGAGTTGGGGCGCCACTTGATATGGGCCGTGTTACAAACAATACATCGAAACTTCTGGGAATTTATACTCGTGTAATTATTATACATCACATATATACACATATATGTATATAAACAGTTTGTCGTCCAATAGCCACTGATACGAAATGTGCTCTAGAGGCGTCGTTAAATAAAACAAGCTTTGCTTTACTTTGTACATAAAGGGCGCATTCCATATACGCGTAATGCGTAATGCGTTATGCGTTACGCGTTATGCGTTATGCGAATGCCAGCATTCCATATGCGCGTAATGCGTATTGCGTTATGCGTTATGCATTATGCAGTGAAGTATATAAAAAGTATATAAAAAGTGTGTGTGACTCTGTGTCTCTGTGTGTGTCTCTATGTGTGTGTCTGTGTCTCTGTGTCTCTGACAAAGAGACACACACAGACACATATACACACACAGACACACACAGAGACACACACAGACACAGAGACACACACAGAGACACACACAGACACACACACAGACACAGAGACACACACAGACACAGAGACACACACACAGACACACACACAGACACAGAGACACACACACACAGACACACACAGCAACACAGAGACACACACAGAGACACAGAGATACACACACACAGACACACACAGCAACAGAGACACAAAGACACACAGACACACACAGACACAGAGACACACACATAGACACACAGACACAAACACAGACACAGAGACACACACAGAGACACAGATACACACACAGACATACACACACACAGAAACACAGAGACACACACAGAGACACAAGAACACACACAGACACACACACAGACACACACACAGAGACACACACACACACAGACACACACACAAGACACAGAGACACACACAGAAACACACACAGAGACACACACACACAGAATGGGACGGTCCAAACATGGCTCAGTTTAGCTTGCTTGGAGGGATGTTAGGACCGTCCCAAATATGAAGACTGCTTCCTAACAGGTCCGCCGCATAAACCTACACGGATGTTCGTAATTATCAGTCGCCTCCTCCAGCCTTATATCAATGGACAAATGCGACTGATGCTTTTCTGCTCGCAGACACAGAGACACAACACAGAGACACACACACACAGAGACACACACACAGAGACACACACATAGACACAGACAGATACACACACAGAGACACACACACAGACACAGAGACACAACACAGAGACACACACACAGAGACACACACACAGACACACACAGAGACACAGAGACACACACACACAGACACACACACAGACACAGACACACACAGACACACACACAGACACAGATACACACACAGAGACACACACACACAGAGGGATGTTAGGACCGTCCCAAATATGAAGACTGCTTCCTAACAGGTCCGCCGCATAAACCTACATGGCTGTCCGTAATTATCAGTCGCCTCCTCTAGCCTTATATCAATGGACAAATGCGACTGATGCTTTTCTATTCGCCGCACCTTTACGCATTACGCATTACGCACCGATCGCTACATGGAGCGATCGGGATAATGGATTTTATTCGCATTCGCATTCGCATTACGCATTACGCGTATATGGAATGTAGCTCATAGGTTTCAAGGCGTTTCGATTTTTTGTCGCATTCGCATTCGCATTCGCATTACGCATTACGCGTATATGGAATGCGCCCTTTAGCAGTAAACATTGTATTAGGAGAGAATTGTTAATTCCCTAGGAGGATACATGAACATATAACTTATCCGAATATCTGGCAGTTGACCACTCACAGATTGTGGCGCCATGTGAAAGAAAGGAACTAACTTCGATATAATGCAGACAATGAAGGTAATACTAACCGGCCATGGTGAAATATAACGGAGGGGAAAACGATCATTGTCTATACTCGTATAATTCATTATACATCACATATATACACGACGGACCTAGCACTGAATGAGAGAGTGACCATCCCGGAAACTATGGCTAATTTCCGGTATCTCACCCACCGGATGTCACGTGAAGTAATTAACGAACGTAAATAAAGTCCACGATGACGGTGGATCGACAGGTGGGAAGGTCATCATCTATGAAGTATTAGTAGAGCGAACCTCCACCCCTCCCGTCCCCTGTGTCCCACCACCCATTCTCCTTGAATGCAGGCCATATAGTTCATTGGTTACTTCATCACGACTAAGATCATCTTTGGGTCCTGTTTACTAGTTGTAAATCATCTTATAACAGCAGCGCATCCCTAAGAGTCCTCTCATCTTATATGCCCTGGGATCATATGGGATGGCCGAATGAGCTGATTTGATTTTGTCCACCTAGTGCAAAATGCTAAAGGAAAACAACATATAGACCTATTTCAAATGACGTCAGCATATCTATTTAGGTCAGTGTGCACGCTGATTGGCTGCAGGACGATACACTGTCACACTGCAAACTCAATGGCTATGAGCAATCTTCATACAGAAAAAGTTAAATATCTCTAAAACCACACCACATAGAAACAAACCGCTTGGAACACATATAGAAAACATTCAACAAACAGATGATATTAAATCTAATAATTTTGAATAAAATAGATATTTTGCACTGCGCGTACCGGCAAACTCAATGCATTGTGACTGTCAATGGCGATACCTAGCAACACATAGCAGCACATAATCAACATATAACAATACATAGCAATACACAGCAACCCAGAGCAACACCAGTGCATCCGATCTACAGCACGACCGCGCTAACATGACGTCACATCCGACTGTCAGGCGGCGTCTTCTCGGTACGTCGGTTTGGGTTAGAGTGCGGCATTGGACTGTGACTTAACGTGGGCGTGGGTATAGGTGGAGGTGGAGGTGAGGGAGGGAAGGGGCGGGAGTGAGGGCAGGGGAGGGGGAGTCCGATTGCATTGTGCGCCGGGTGGGCAGTGATCCGTGTAAATAGCATGAAGCAGACCCGCGCCGTGGCTGAACGACGAGGCGATTCAGAAGGCTGGCCCACCCATCACCTGCGAGATCTATCTTGATACTGGGAATTTGCCGAAACATAATTCCCCAAGTGCAAACCACTCAGTCAACACGCTGCCAATGTTCTTTTTGTTCAACCCCCTTCTCTATATTTTGTTCTTATTTCATTATTTTGTGTACCATGTTATACACCGAGAGCCCTATGGCGAGAGGTGCCCCCCCTCACCCCCTCACCCCCAACCTCCCCTTACCCCCCCCCCCCCCCCCTTACACATAGACATACAGACACATCACCCCCCCCCCCCGTTCGCTCACCTACTGATGCAGGTCTAGGTTAGATAATGGGTGGTGGTGCATTGCTTGCTATGCCTAGTTACCTACCTACCAACACGGTAACCGCCCCAACATCTGCTAGAGGTTGGCTTCTTCCCCTTCTCCTTCTTCATCTTCTCCTTCTCATACTTTTCCTTCCCTTCTCCTTCTTCTCCTTCCCTCTTCTTCTCCATCTCCTTCTCCTTCGCCTTCTCCTTCTCCCCATTCCCCTTCTTCCCCTTTTCCCCCTTCCCCTTTTCCTTCCTCTTCTCCTTCCCCTTCTTCCCTTCTCCTTCCCATCCTCTTCCCCCTTCTGCCCCCTTTCCCTATCCTCCTTGTCCTTCTCTTACTTCTTCTCCCTCTCCATCTACGTCTCCTATTGCTCTCCTCATCCTATTGCTGTCCTCATTTTCTATTCTTCTCATCCTCTTCATTCTTCTTCTTTTCTTCGTTCTCCCCTTTCTCCCCTCCTTATCCTTATTATTTTCTTTCTCCTGTTCCTTCTTATTCTTTTTCTTGTTCTCCCCCACCCCTTCTTCCTCACCCCCCCGCCCCCTCACCTCTCCTTCTGCAACCTCGATATTGGCCGTCTCAGCTTGAAACTGTCACCCATTCCCGTCGGCCGGCGGGCGCGGCCTTGACATTTACGTGTGCTGCTTTGGCGCCCCCTGTGGTGGGTTCTGGCAGGTTCACGTTGGACTCTAGTGTTAAACGATAATGTGTATACACGCTGAGGCTATGCAGCCTTTCTTCCACTACCGTGCTCCACATACAAACAGTGGTTAGCTTAGAGCATGGCCCAGTTGTTATGGTACCATGGAGGCGGGGAGAGAGCGAGAGAGGGAGAGAGAGAGGAAGGCAGAGACAGAGAGACACAGAGAGGGAGAGAGACACAGAGAGAGGGAGAGAGACAGAGATCCAGAGAGAGAGGGAGAGAGACAGAAAGAGAGGGAGGGAGACAGAGAGACAGAGAGATAGGGAGAGAGAGACAGAAAGAGAGGGATAGAGACAGAGAGAGGGAGAGAGAGAGGGAGAGAGAGATGGGTGAAAGTACGGTAGGGGTATTGTTTGGTTCGGCGACTTCTGTGACTAATTTTCCAGGTGAGCGTGCACATCGTGACGAGGCTATTTGAACTGGTCACGTGTCATGCATCAGCCCGGAAGGTAAAGAACCAGCACAAATGCAGGTCGGTGACTGAACCGATTTACCAACTGCCACTGGTGGATACTTCGGTTAGAGGGAGAGAGGGAAGGGGGCAGGATGAAGAAGGAGGGGTGGGGTGAGAGGGGGGAGAAGGGGAGAGGAATGGAGGGAGGGAAGGAGAGGAAGAAGGGGAAGCGAGGCGTTTGAAAGAAATGGGAGATAGGGGAAAGTGATGGAAAGAGAGGGAACAGGGGGTAGTGGAAGAGGGGATGGAGAGAAAGGAGGGATGAATGGTGAAAGAGGGGAGAGAGGAGAAAGAGAAGAGGCAGAGAGATTGAGGGAAGGAGAGGAGAGAGAGGAGAAATGTATGAGGGAAGAGGAAGGAGAGCAAGAGGAGAGGGTGGGGGTAATGATGCTAGGAGAGAAAGAAGGGGAGAATGGAAAAGAGAGGAGAACGAGTGGAGAGAGAGTGAAGAGAGGGAGAGAGGGAGAAAGTGAGAGGGGTAGTTGGCACTTAATTGGTTTACATTAAGTTTGGTGTAAAATAAATCAAATAAACCTGATCGGGTATGGAATAGAGTTGCGGGGTGATTCGGGCGAACCGTGTATTCGCAATGAGACACTAGCTCGAAGGGTGGGGAGGGAACAAAATAAAACAATTATGAACATCAGAATTATGAAGAATATAAACAAAAGGAAGAAGGAGTCGGAGGTGAAGGAGGAGTAGTGTGAGGAGGAGTATGAGGAGGAGGAAGAGAAGGAGTCGGACAAAATTACCCATAATTTCATTCTAAACCAGGAACAGCGTGAAGATTTGTGTTCGCCTATTATCGGCACAGTCACCGCCACGCATTATTATGAAAAGGTTGCCTCAACGGGCCGCCTCCCCCCCCCCCACCACCCACCCCCACCACCCCACACCCCCCTGCACAACCCCCACTCGGCCGATTCCATGTCAACCATAGTCTGACTCTGATTGTCAACCACAATGCCCTCCATACAACTTTCCGCCTGATAGTTAGGGAATAGAAGGGGTGGGTGGGTAGATGGGGGTGGGGGGTTCCCAGGAGCACCCCCCTCACACACCCACACACCCACACACCCCTCAGGTGAATGCCGGGATCGTGTAGATGACAGATCCCGAACATTGATATACAGGACAAAAGCATGGGCTGGTTGGCTCAGTGCCAAAATAACACGGCTGAGTGGGGTATTATTATATCAGGATGATGACAGTGAGGGCAGCAAGCAATATCAAACACCACCACCAGGCCCGTATAGGTGTTACAAGTCTGCGCCCATCTTGATATAACTTCTGCCGGTGCTAGGAAGTAAAACACCATTAAAGCTCGCCCTTGTGAACTAGGTAAAATCATAGAAAGTATAAATTGTTCATCAGGCATTGGCATATATTGCCTTGTTTGCGCACACTCTTACAACATGTCTAAAGTATCTAGTAGTAGAACTAAAGTGATGATATTAATAATATTCAATTCATTCCAGATATATTCAATCCAAGATCCAATATTCAATATATAATTATTAGTATTAAAATAACAAAAATACCCAATCTAGACGTATCCAAATCAATATTTAATTTTAATAATATTCAATCTAATCTCACACAATATGCATAGAGTCCTTGGATAAGACACAAACAATTTCTACATTGAGAATTATTTCAAATATATGGCAGGCATTCGCAGGTGATTGATAGGAGTTGTTGAAGACAGGTATTGCTGTACTAACATTTTGTATAATTCTCTTCTGTTAGTTCAATTAACATACCGTGACCTCAGGAAGAATGTTATGGCAACTCACCTGGAAAATATCAAATGGAAACAGTTAGTGGACATGGTCACTGAACGCTTGGTGAGTTAGTGGACATGACCACTGAAAGCACAGTGACTTCTAGTATTACTTCACTCACACCCCAATAATGTACAAGTGTAAACATGTCATGCCCTCACAAGTTAAAGTTGCATAGTCCGATGAAAGCATCACATTTTCAAAAGCAAAATCCTTATCTAGATTTGAACCTACATATCCAACTTAGACTCTGGTGCAGGTTTTAAGCATTTGATGCTAGATAGACGGATGTACTAAGCCAATTTAATAGAACCTGTTACTGCTGAAGCCTATGGGATCACAGTTTTGGGAAGCATGCCAAAATTAAATTTATATGTTTTAACTTCAAATATCTCCTGAGTTAGTCATGTTAAGGCAACGTTACTTCAAACTAAAAGTAAGATAGATTATAACGATCAACCTAATATATTTATCTCAGACAATGACAGAAACTCAAAACCATCGGACTATGCAACTTTAAGGTGGTAAAAAGAAGGCCATTCTACCATTCCCGGGTAAGAGTAATAACCATTAGTCTGTTGATGCTCTCTGCAGCCACCAACCCTCCTACCTGTGTATGTGGCATTGTATGTGACCTGGGGAGGTCGGTGCAACTCAGTACTCCATCAACCACACAGCAATCCCATAAAGTATGATTCAACGTAGGTGGACCATTCATATATACCAGTACCCCCCCCCCCCCTCACCCCTTTCCACCACACACACACCTTCGTGTATCTGCGCAAGTTGCCAAACACTCGATTAGCCCCCCCCCCCCCCCCCCCTGCCCAAATCCATTCACCCATCCCCTTACTCACCCCTACACCTGTTGGGGGCATACTTTATGCCATGAGCGCATGCGCACACACGTATGCCCGCCGCCCGCCGCCCGCCGCCCACAGGTTAGACACCCGGAGGAGCAGAAGGAGGTGCAGGAGGAGGAGCTGGGCGCATGCGTGGAAACCTGCCCCAGACAGGTCAGAAAGCTGCTCCAGACTCCCCGACTCACCACCGGGTAACCCGGGCACGACATTTAACACCGGGCAGGTCTCCCCGGGCGGTCCCGACCCTCCCTGACCCTCCCCGGTCGCCCTTCCCCTTCCCGCCCCGCCCCAACCCTCCCCGACCCGCCCCAACCCTCCCCGACCCGCCGCCCTCTCCACGCACCGACTGCCGATGATCTGGCACATCTGAGGCCCGCCAACGACGGCGATGACAGCGATGACGGCGATGACGCAATCCCGCTACCGACAGCCCCCAATAGGTGGCGTTTTCTGAACTCCGCTATGCTAACAATTCACCGAGCTGCTGAATAAGTTATATAAAGATTTAGTAGGGCTTATTTTCCCAAAATATATAGTATTATGCGAGTATAATGGTACAGAAGGGAATTTAACCAGTTGTCCACAACTGGGTCAGCAAAGGATGTGGTATGTGCTGTCCTGTTTGTCGGAAAGTGCATATATAAGACCCCTTGCTGCTTATCGGAAAGAGTAGCCTATGTGGTGACAGTGGGTTTCATCCAAAGAAATATATCAGAATGACCATATGTTTGTCGTCTAATAGCTGATGATAAAAATCAATGTCCTCTAGAGGTATCATTAAATATAACAAGCTTTTCCCCTAAATATATATACATATATACATGTATATGTGATGGATAATGTATTATGCGAGTATAAAGATATGGAAGGGAATTATTATTACATTGTTACATGTATACTCCATAAGACCCAACACTGTACCTGTGGTGTCACCTTTGGCCCACCTCGCCTACACCAAGTTGTTGAACAGTGTCAGTCGCACCGGAGGATTTTAAGATTACCTGTGCACCACTTCACTGTACAGAACTCTTTCAATGTCTATAAACATTGTGTATGCGCATGCAGCTTGGCTGGAGAACGAATGCACACTGCCATTGAGTTTGCCGGTAGGCGCAGTCCAAAACGTCTATTTTATTCAAAATTAATAGAAATGCAGAACTCTAAGCTTATAAATTTAGTATAATCTGTTTGGTAAACATGTTTTCTATATGTGTTCCAAGCGGTTTGTTTCTAAGTGGTGTTGTTTTTAGAGATATTTCACCTTTTCTGTATGAAGATTGCTCATGACCATTGCCAATGCATTGAGTTAGCAGATATGCTCATTTCAAAATGTCAATTTTATTAAAAGATTAATTGAAATACAGAACCCTAACTGTATAAATTTAATATAATCTCATAGTGGAATATATTTTCTATATGTGTTCCAAGCAGTTTGTTTCTAGGTGGTGTGGTATTAGAGATATTTCACTTTTTCTCTATGAAGATTGCTCATTGCCATTGGATTTGCATTGTGGCAGTGTGTCATCATGCAGCCAAACAATGCGTGCACTGACCTAAATACCTATGCTGACGTCATATTAAATAAGTCTATAGGGAGGGTAGGAGAATGTGCGAGGTCTGCGCGTAGGTGCTAAAGGTAAAGGTTGGTTGGTTGTTGGAGTTTCCCTCCTGGCAATATTTAAGGTCATATCATGATAGGAACTGACTTGTGACAGTGCGCACTCATGGTGACTTTATAGTGCTCCCCCACTGGAAGTCCAGGCTGCCAGTACCATGACCTGATATCACACTCAGTCACATTATCCTGACACTAAACCAACAAGTCCTTGCCCTATCCAAATAATGCCGCTCGCCTGGCTAGGAAGCAACAAGTATCAATTTTTAAGTCATTGGTTTGACTCGACCAGGGTTCTAACCCACAAACCCATGGGATTCCCCGATCTCCCAAAACAGGAGACGGATGCTCAACTCATTGGGCCATCCCGTCTGGTCTCTACCAAAATGGGAGACGGACACTCACCTCCGCCCCGCCCCGCCCCGCTCCGCCCCTCAGCCCGCCCCCATTCCGCCCCACTCCTCCCCCTCCAGCGCGCCCGTGTGGATTCGGCCACCCACCCACCTGGCGAAACCCAACTGGCAAGCATGAGGTTATTTATAGAACGGCCGCGCTATTTTTAGACACCGCCGGCAGGCCGTCTGACAGAAGGAGGTCAGTGAAGCGGAAGTCGGCGAGAATGCGGAGCCGTTGCAGTGGCAATGCGGGTGTAACCTTCCCTGTCTTGCTGACAGGCTTTATCGGCCGATGATAGCGTGGGGGCGGGGGAGGGGTCAGTGGAGATGAGGTGGAGGGGGGGGGGGGGTTCGGGGCGCGCCCTCAGAGTGATGGAGGTGCGCAGGCGCTCAAGCAGTGCCGACGATATGGGCGCCGACCGGAAGCCCAGCTGGGGCCGGGTGCAGCCGGACGGAAGTGTTACTTACCTGGATACAACCAGGTAACACCCAGGTTGGCAGAGGAGGCAAGCACTGCAGCGCCACTTCTAGTATTACTTCACTCACACACCAATAATTTAAAAGTGGATGAGGTAGAGGGAAGTGCTACCTGGTTACAACCAGAGCAACTTCACCAGCACGAGTCATATAGCTGGTTAAGGTGCTCTACAAAGTCTACATTTATATACGACTCGCAATGTGTAAGGACTTGTGTAAGGAAAACCCAAACACACTATTAAAGACCCACTAACAACATGAGCAAAATAACTTGGCTTGGGAGTGTGGTGGCAGGGAATATTAGAGGAGTGGGTGGGGGTGAAGGAGTGAATGGGGGGGGGGGGGGGCGCTGCTCAAAGCGTCCCCTATGGACTCACACATTGGCTTCAAGAAGCCGTAATAAAATTGCTCCAAGCCTCGTTTTGGATTACTTGCCACTGTTCTTATCCACACACATTCACCTGCTGACAATGATTTGTTGGTAGGTTGGTTGTTGGAGTTTTACGTTTTGGCAACATCTAAGGTCATATCAGGGCGGATACCGACTTGTGACAGTGCGCACTCATGGTGACTTTATAGTGCTTCCCCACTGGGATACCAGGTTGCTGGCACCATGACCCGATATCCCACTCAGTCACATTATCCTGATGCTGAGCTAACAAGTTCTTGCCCTATCGTAATAATGCCGAGCCCCAGGCTAGGAAGCAACAAGTATCAATTTATAAATCATGCTTTTTTATAACAGCTTATGGTGTCAGAGTTGTGGTGTACTTGCCAAAATTAATTTTGGCATGTTGTCACTTCAATTACATCCACAGTTAGCCATTTAAACTAAAAGTTATCTGAACCCAAAGTAAAGTAGATTATAAATTATAATGATCAATTTAATGTATTTATTTTAAAACGTTGCAGAAATTCAAACCATCGGACTAGGTAACTTTAAGTTTAATCCGTGACTTTTGCTTGTTTCTATAACTTGCTGCTAAACACCTCTGTTAAAACCGGTCTATTTAGCGCGTCCTCCGCCTTACGAAGTAGTCGCCAGATGGCGTTTTTACTGTATTCTCTCAAAGACTTGTGCTAGTTCTTCTTCTACGCAGGACTGACGCAGCCAATGTCATCTACAAACAATGCACCAAGTAGTTCCGGGAAAGAAGCTTGAAACGCGTCGCGTGGTAAAGAAGCGACACTCAATTGTTGAAAAAGGGTGGTGACACCGGAGATGGCGTGCTGTTGACAGTGCGCCCGCTCCAGCTGTCAGCTGTCAACTGTCAACTGGTTTCGGCACGTTTCACTGATTGATAGGAGGTTTCACGTGGCTCGCAATAACTTGAATTTCATAATCGGGATGGGTTCACATTCATGATGGCTCTATAGTGCTGCACTAGTGTGACACCGTCCCACTGGCATCATGGGATATCCTACTCAGCCCCATTATCACCATGGTGGTCATTGCCACGCTATCCGAATAATAGTATTAATAACCAAATGCCATTTAAGGGAGGCGAACATTTCAAGTACAAATACCATTTAAAGAAATTGTTTTTAAAGGATTTAGTCTGAGTTGACTGCAATCGTACCGATATACATAGAATGGACGCCCTGACATTCAAACTAGCCCTTCGTGTTGCTGCGTATGTCCTATCTATAATAGTCAGGGGCCTAGGAAGAAATTGTTCTTTGAATTGCAAGCACAAAATTGTTCGCACCTACTTAGAGGAACTTTTAATAAATATGCACTTTATAACTGATTTACCATGGACAAAAATATGTTACCAGGAGAGAAATTGTTCGCATGTGCTTACAGTGCGACAATATAGCGACGGCCCTTTGAGAGTAGACTCTGGTTTGTTAGTTGCGCGCGGCGCTGTGTTAGTCAAACGGGGCCGAAACGGGGCCGAATGGCATTGTGGGTAATCACCGGACGTCCCGGCGGTGTGAGGGCGGGCATCCTGCTGGCAACGCGATAACATGGGCGTGATGTTGTTGTGCTTGTTGCAACACAAGTGACTTCTCCGGGTGTAGAGTTACCACCGCGACACGGCATTAATTGAGTGTCAGCAAGGCGCAAACACCGCTGCACTGTTCCAAGAACTGCTCATCCTGTTTATATACTCAGTCATTGCAGCTAGCTCATTGTTTTTTTGTGTTTTTTTTAGCTTTACGTCCTGGCAACATTTAAGGAATGGCTGAATGAGTTGAGCGTCCGTCTGCCGTTCTGGTAGATCATGGGTTCGAACCCTGGTCGAGTCAAACCAAGGAGATAACAATTGATACTTGTTGCTTCCTAGCCTGGCGCTCGGCACTATTAGGATACGGCAAGGAGAAGTGGAATGAGGAAGACCAATCGTCCAGGCATGAAATTTCCCCTGCTTAATCAACTAATCTACAACAACAAAAAAGGTCATATATGAGAATGGGTATCGGTTTGTGACCATGTGCACTAACGACAATTTTATAGTGCTGCCCTACTGGGAGACCAGGCCGCGGGCACCCTGACCCGGTTTCCCACTCAGTCACATTATCCTGATATTTAGCTTGCCTTATCCTCGTAATGGAAAGTTATAGGCTAGGGACTGGATAATGTCAGGAAGGCGCAAACACCACTCCATTGTTCCAAGAACTGCTCAATTGCACATCCTGTTATACTCAGTCACTGCGGCTAGCTATTTGATTGTTTGTTGGAGCATTATGTCCTAGAAACATACAAGGTCATATAAGGATGGGCACCGAGCTTTAACAGTGCGCACTCACGGCGACTTTATAGTGCCGCCCCACAGGGAGACCAGGCTGGCGCCGTGACCCAATTTCCCACTCAGTCATATTATCCTGGCACTGTGATCCAATTTCCCACTCAGTCACATTATCCTGATACTTGGCTAACCAGTCATTGTCCTAGCCTATTAAGGCCAAGCGCCTTGTTAAGGAGCGACAAGTACCAATTTTGCAAGTCATTGGTTTCATTCGACTGGGAATCGAACTCCTGACCTTCCACACGGGAAACCTGCAGTCTACTAATTCGGCAACCGCGTCCGATTACTACAGATAGCATCGAGACTGTTCAAGGGTGGAGGATCATGAAGCTTCCAACCATCATCATCATGCTGTCGGTCGTGATGCGACAAAGACTGCTTTCATTACTTGACTGCTGCTCTCCATTTAGGTTTCTGCTGTGAGAGTGATGTCCAACCAGCCAGCTTCCAACCAGCCACACAAATAAACCGCACAGATCAACCTCACACCTCTGATATGATCTTAGATGTTGCTAGGACGTAAAACAACAACAATCAACCGCCCACCTAACCTGCCCTATGTAGCTATAAACCGACATCCAGCGCGCCCAACTCAACCTCACACCTCAACACAAGACAGTTGAACATCACAACCATCTACAAGTCAACTCCAATCACAAAACTAACCAGCAGAAGTCGTGAATCTAACTTGCACATGGCGACTTCAAAACCGAAACAAAGCAACACATCCTCACACCCACACCACACGAGAAAACTCAACATCGTACCAAATCTCCACACAATAATTGCTGACTTATATAGTATTGCTGGTTGAGCTCTTATCCCTGAATTCAGCTGTTATTGCTGACTGGTCTATTATTACTGGTTCAGCTGTTACCACATAGTTTAGCTGTCATTGCTGAAATATCTAGTATTGCTAGTTCACCTAGTTTAGCTGTTATTGCTGACTTATTTAGCTGTTAGTGCTGACTTATCTATTATTGCTGGTTTAGCTGTTACCACCTAGTTTAGCTGTTATTGTTGATGTATTTAGCTGTTATTGTTGACTTATCTATTATTGCTGGTTTAGCTGTTACCACCTAGTTTAGCTGTTTTTGATGATGTATTTAGCTGTTATTGCTGATGCATTTAGCTGTTAATGTTATTGCTGACTGATCTATTATTGCTGATTTAGCTGTTACCACCTAGTTTAGCTGTTATTGCTGATGTATTTAGCTGTTATTGCTAACTGATCTATTATTGCTGGTTTAGCTGTTACCACCTAGTTTAGCTGTTATTGCTGATGTATTTAGCTGTTATTGCTGACTTATCTATTATTGCTGGTTTAGCTGTTACCATCTAATTTAGCTGTTATTGCTGACTTATCTGTTATTGCTGGTTGCGCTGTCACCATCTAGTTTAGCTGTTATTGCTGATGTATTTAGCTGTTATTGTTGACTTATCTATTATTACTGGTTTAGCTGTTACCACCTAGTTTAGCTGTTATTGCTGATGTATTTAGCTGTTATTCCTATTGTATTTAGCTGTTATTGCTGACCGATCTATTATTGCTGGTTTAGCTCTTAACACCTAGTTTAGCTGTTATTGCTGATGTATTTAGCTGTTATTGCTGACTGATCTAGTATTGCTGGTTTAGCTGTTACCACCTAGTTTAGCTGTTATTGCCGACTTATATATTATTGCTGGTTGTGCTGTCACCTTCTAGTTTAGCTGTTATTGCTGAAGTATTTAGCTGTTACTGCTGACTCATCTATTATTGCTGGTTCAGCTGTCACCACCTACTTCAGCTATTATCTGCCCACCTGTGCTGGTGTTGCTGGTTCTAACACCACGCTGGTGCCGGGGATTCGCATTGTGTCTGCACGTTGCTGTTGCATATTCAGCAGGTGATGACAGCTCTTGTATTCAGTTTCTCGGTGCCTACACCGCACTCCTTCACAGCTACACGACATGTCCGCATAGCATTACCATATTCCACACCAACTCAGGGCTTCCCCCAGCCGAAACAATGCATCATTTAAACCTACTGGTGGCGCTACGTGCGCACGCAATGCGTCGGGAATCCCCTCTCACACACACACACCCTCACCACCGCACACACACTTCTCCACAACCCTGACCAGACGGGATCGCCGAATGAGTTAAGCGTCCGTCTCGTGTTTTGGGAGATTGGGGGATCCGAAACCATGGGATCGTGGGTTTCGAACCCTGGTCGAGTCAAACTATGACTTAAAAATTTATACTTGTCGCTTCCTAGCCAGGCGCTCAGCATTAATAATAGAATAGGGCAAGGACTGGTTGGCTCAGTAGGATAATGTGCCCGAGTGGGATATCAGGTCATGTTGCTGGCAGCCTGGACTTCAAGTGGGGCACCACTATAACGTCGCCATGAGTGTGCACTGTCACAAGTTGTTACCCATCCTGACACTGAGCCAACCAGTCCTTACCCTATCCTATTAATGCCGAGCGCCTGGCTGGGAAGTGACAAGTATACAATTTTAAGTCATTGGTTTGGCTCGACCATGGTCCGAACCAGTGGGTTAGAAAATCCATGATCTACCAATACGGGAGACGGATGCTCAACTTATTCGGCCATCCCGTCTGGTCGATATGGCTTAGGTGTTGCACGGACGTAAATCCCCAATACCCAAACAAAACACACACACATCAGCAGATAATTTGACTCAGTTACAATTCTTTCACCACCACGACATTCATGATGATATATTTAGATAGTAGATTATATTCATTATTACCAGGGGGCCTAGCTTCCATATGCGCAGATTACAAATTTAAAAATTAAAATAATGGATATTTTATAGGGTTTTATTCCATCACGTTTTATCTCAATAGAGCTTTGTTCCATCGGAGTACCACCTGACAATCCCAAGATAGAACCCTGATCACCAACGTAATTGCGAGATAGATAGATGGTTAGATAGATAGATAGATAGATAGCTAGATAGATAGATGACCAGTACTACCTGAGATTACATTTTTTTAAACAAAAATATAATTATGATATTTTATAGTGCTTTATTCCATCATCTGTTATCCCAATAGCGCTTAATCCCATCGGCATACCACTTGAAAATCACAAGTTAGGTCCTTGTTCACTAACACAACTGGGAGCTAGATAGATAGATAGAGAGATAGATAGATAGAGGACCAACATTACTGCATTTAGAGAGCGGCCATATTTTCTCCATTCTTGGCGGCCATTACCGGTAAGTGTGCAGCAGGTCGTAAACACGAAAGTCAATTTGATGTTCGATGCCCACGTGACTTGTCTGACAGGCAGTTACAGGCGCCTGGATACCGCTAATTGCAGGGCAGACGACAACAGCGCTATCCATGATGCATTGTGCTACACTTAGCGACGGATACACGATGACGGCCATGGTCACGTGAGGCAAGTGTAGGCGCCATAATAGGCGACAGTTATTGTGAGGCGGTAGGAGGGAGGAGGGGAGGAGGGGCGGGGGTGGGGGGTGGTGTGTCAGGTAATGATGGCCGTTGGAATAGGTTTGTGCCGTGTAATAGCCACGAAATAGCCATGGTGTGTGGCGCATGTGTCGGCTATTAATCTCTCTGTGTGCAGCGACCGGAACGCCCCCTGGTGAGTCGAGCGAGTGTGAAGGTCCGGTCAGATACACGTTAGTGGATGTCGTTGAACGTAGTGGACGCAAACGTAGTTGAACGTAGTTGAACGTAGTTGAACGTAGTGGAGGCTAACACCCCCATCACACCAAACTAGTTCTCAAAACGTCCGACCACGTTCTAAAACGGACTGTGGTCGGGGTAGAACGTGGCTGCAAGAAAATGTTGGGCATGCTCAAAGTTCTGGAGCACCATTCCAGCCCGTCCATTCCATTCGCAAAAAGACCATAAAAAGTTGTTACTACTATATCCATTCCGTTCGCACACAGTTTGAGTCCGTTCAACAACATTTTCAAGAACATAGTGAGAACTAGTTTGGTGTGATGGGGGTATTACATAGTTGAACGTAGTTGAACGTAGTTGAACATACCGGCATCCATACTTCTCTATCATGCTAACTTGGTAATAATGTGGGTGGGCCATGAGTTCCGATTTAATCTTTAGACATGTTCAAAAGAGTGCTATGTTAGAGGCAGAATTTGCATCTGTGATGCTAACATACTCTAGCGTTCTCTGGGGTACTCTAGCATGCTCTATCATATTCTAGCATACTCTATGTGCTCTAGTGTATTCTAGCGTACTTGGACGAAGCCCTGGTCACATAGCTGTTAGTGGACGTAGGTGAACATAGTGGAGGCTAACTTAGTTGAACGTAGTTGAACGTATTGGCATCCGTACTGTAACATATTTATCCATACCGCAACGTATTTAGCCAAACTGTAACGTATTTAGCCATACCATAACTTATTTAGCCATACCAAAACCTGCTGTACCTTAACGTATCTCAACGTAGTTTAACACACTTACACCATGTTTGACCCACATTAGCCTTCACTACGTTCACCTACGTTCAACTACGTCCACTGACGTGTATGTGACCGGGGCATTCGAGTGAATGTAGGAGTACGGCAATGAGTGAGTGAGTGGATGCCTGTGTGGGTGGGTGAATGCGTCATGTGTGAGTATGTGTGAGTGGGGAGGTGGGAGCATCTGAGTGTGGGTGTAAGTGTGAGCGCGTGCGTGTGTATCACTATCAGTGTGATTATGTGTGAGTGGGTGTGAGTATGCTTATGTTGTTGGGTGTGTGAATGTGTGTGAGCGCGTGTGTGCGCATGTGATCATGTTAGAGTGGCTGTGATTATGCTTATGTTGTCGCATGTGTGAGTGTGTGTGTGCGAGCCCATGTGTGTAGGTGTGATTAAATATGAGTGCGTGTGGGTATGCTTATGTTGTTGGGTGTGTAAGTGTGTAAGTGTGTGTGCACGTGTGAGTGCGCGTGTGCAAGTGGGGTTAGGTGAGAGTGGGATTGAGTATGCTTATGTTGTTGGGTGTGTGAGTGTGTGCGCGTGTTTGCATGCGTGTGTAATTGTGATTATGTCTGAGTGGGTGTGAGAATGCTTACATTGGTTACATTGGTGGGTGTGTGAGTGAGTAAGTAGGTATTAGTGTCGGTGTATGAGTGCGTCTGTGTGAACATGTGGGAAATGGGAGAAATGGGAAATATTGCACCAAGAGCAAGATTAAAAACCCACACCTCTTGCATTCGGGGCTAGTGGCCTAACCATTAAACCACTTAGGCTCCCTGATGTCATCACCATATCCACGCACACCTGGCTATGTGGCGCTCATTGACATTGTACATGTATTGTCAAACTGTTAGATAAATGATTATGTTCTATGGGGAGGCACCAATGCATGGAGTGACCTCCCCCGGCACCCCCCCCCCGCCCCCCGCGGAGCCCCCCGCTCCGCCTCCCCCGCCCATCCCCAACACACACATCAGCCCGCCTCAGCTAGTTACAGACAGCACGGTACCCACTCCCCTACCACTGCACCCATTCACGCACCAGTTCACCCATTCACGCACCACAACACTCATTCACGCACCACTACCCGGCACCCCATTCATGGACCACTACACCTATTCACACACCACTACAACCATTCACGCACCACTGCACTGCACCCATTCACGCACCACAACACTCATTCACGCACCACTACACTGCACCCCATTCACGCACCACTACACCTATTCACACACCACTACAACCATTCACGCACCACTACACCTATTCACACACCACTACAACCATTCACGCACCACTACACTGCATCCTATTCACGCACCGCTACAACTATTCACACACCACTACAACCATTCACGCACCACTACACCTATTCAAACATCACTACAACCATTCACGCACCACTACACTGCACCCCATTCACGCACCACTACACTTATTCAAACATCACTACAACCATTCACGCACCACTACACCTATTCACACACCACTACAACCATTCACGCACCACTACAACTATTCAAACATCACTACAACCATTCACTACTAGTACTACACCACTACACTGCACCCCATTCACGCACCCTCACTGAATCCCACCTGAACACAGAAACCATCCGGCTGCAAATAGCCCACACGTGGACGCTCATCCGACACGGGGTCGTTAACGACCTCTGACCTCTAACCCATAGTGTAAACAGGCGGCTTGATGCCAGTGACCCCTGACCGCTGGTCAGGTAGAGGTCCCGCACCAACTTGATGTAATTAATTATAATTCTGTATCCACGGCCGACACTAACATCCCCCACGCCATAAACATGATGAGGACACGGACGGCCCCGTAACGAGCCACGTCCCCGGTGTCGCAGTTTCAGTTGCCAGCAGTTGAAGTTCCCACAATTGCTTCTGCGCATGCGTCAACATCTCATGGCATCATCTGCGCATTGTCAATGGTCGTGAGCAATCTTCACACATAAAAAGTGAAATATCTCTCAAACCAAACCAGCTAGAAACGAATCGCTTGGTACACATATAGAAAACATGTTTACCAACACGATATTAAATTGATATGGTTAGGGTTCTGGATTTCTATTAATTTTGAATAATGTTTTGCACTGCGCATACCGCCAAACTCAAAGCATTGTCAATGGTTGTGAGCAATCTTCATGCAGAAAAAGTGAAATATCTCTAAAACCACACCACCTAGAAACAAATCGCTTGGTACACATATAGAAAACATGTTTACCGAAAAGTTTATATTAAATTTATAAGGTTAGTCACACTGACACTATAGTGACAGCGATTTGCGGTGATTGGCGATGGTTTAAATCGGGCTAATGTTGACACATGCGCAGACAATTCTTTGACGCATGCGCAGATGCTTTGACGCATGAGCAGAAGCAATTGTGGGAACTTCAACTGCTGGGAACTTCAACTGCGACACCGGTGTCGTATTCTCAGCGCCCGGTCATTCTCAGCGGCCTGTCGTGGCTTCTGCGCATGCGCGGATTTTCGAACGTTGCCGCGAGCACTGCTATTTGTTTTGTTTACACTCGGCGATTCGACGCTGATCGAGCTGCTACGTTAATATCGCTTGGAATTTAAGGTTAATTTAATTAAATTTCATTATTTGAGTATGTAATTCTGTTAAATATGATCGCATTCAATAGATTTCGGCGTAATCGGTCCCTAACACTGCCGGGCACCAGCTGAGCTTGTAGCCGGCGATGCCACGGGTCTTTTGACCACGACGGGCTGCTGAGAATGACCGGGCGCTGAAAATACGACACCGGGCCGCGGTCACTACTGCACCCATGCTACTCGTCAGCTCTGACCTCTTATTGGCGCAACTCACTATAAGCCCCGTTCACACGCGAGCCTTAAGTCACCTCAACTAGTTTGCCTCATCTAAGTCGACTCAAAACGGGTGTCTGAACACGCCTTTGGGGCGAATTAGGGCTGATTCAACTCAACTAATTCGCCTCATGTAGACCGCTTCCCGAGGTGGATTAGGTGAGGCAAACTAGTTGAGGCGACTTAAGGGCCCATGTGTGAACGGGGCTTAAGTCGCCGTCAGGGATCAGTTTTGTTGGGTGGTGGGTGGTTTTTAATTTTATTTTCTTTAGGCGCACTTATTCATAATTGTAAAGAAACTGATCCTTACTAGCATCCTCCTAGGGCATAATCGATTAATCAACTCTGGTCACCCGAGCCACTTTTTGGCGCATGCGCACATCCTACAGACTCGGGTTGAATAAACGAATACGCTCGGGGTGGACAAAATGGTGGCTTAATCCAAAACTTTTTTTTTTTTTCAATAACCAACAGAAGTACTTCGAAATAGGATTTAAAGTATTTTATGATTAATTTTGGTAAGCACGCCAAAACTCTGACTCCATAGGCTTATGCAGTAACAGGTTCTATTAAATTGACTCCCCATGCCCTTCTATGTGACAACAAATGCTTAATAGGTGTACCACTATCTAAGATAAATATGTAGAATCAAATCTAGGTAAGTGTTTTGGTTTTGAAAATTTGATGTTTCATCGGACTATGCAGCTTTAATATAGTGGCGGTTACAATGTGCAGGCGTGGTGGCGCCACCAGCGGAGCTGGGATTGAGGAGGCTGGAGCAGTAGATGAGTAGGACAGACTCCATCAGTCCATGGAACTGAGTGAGTGATGAGGCAAAGGAGGGATATTCCAGGTTATTATACTCGTATAATTCTTATACAGCCTATATATCTAGATATATCTCCCTCTATATATATATCTACATACACAGTAAAACCTCTTTAAATCGACTGACCATGGGACCGACTTTAAGTGGGTCATTTAGGGAGGTGGTCGGTTTAGAGAGTTAGAGTATCCTCACAATGGTATTGTTAGGACCCAAATACAGTGATCGATATAGGGGAGTGGTCGATCTGTGGAAATGGTCGGTTACAGAGGTTTTACTGTATATCTATATAAAAATGTATGTCCTGATGCTGGAAGAATGGACATTTCGTCATGGGATGACTCTGTGTATGTAAACAGGTAGTTGTGGCGAATGGAGGGTTAATCTTTTACAATAGGTTCATTGCCACTTAGCGTATTACTTTATTAGGGAGGAGGAAAAGTTTCCATTACTTTCACCTTCGTCTATATTGAATCTACACTCACAAGCACAACTGTAATAAGGCACACAAGAAAGACTTGAGGTTTTTAAATGTTCATCGTCATGTTTATCATTATGATTATCATGGTTATCACCACGTGTTCATGTTCATCGCCATTCTTATTATTATCGTCATCGTGGTTCTCGCCACTTGTTCATGGTCCTAGCCGTGTTTATCATTATCAGCATCATTTACCGTCATTGTTATCACCACTTGTTCATATTCATTGCACTGTTTATCGTTTTCACTATTATTATTATCATATATATATATATATATATATATATATATATATATGCTGTAGGCACGCTACTATCGAAGGACAGGGTCACACAATCTGGGTGCTCAATCTATGTTTCGCCTATCACGTGACCAGTGCATCAAGAGCGGCTGTGTGTGTGCCACATTCCGGGTTGCCAAGGTGATCTCTCCACCCTTCATGTTCCTACCCGGCAGCGGGGGTTTGTGATTGGGTGGAGGTGGGGCAAGAGGGGGGGGGGGGTGCGTCACACCTGTGGAGCCTTGTCCATCCGTCAGCCCCTTCCTCTCGGACGGCCGTTCCCGGGTCCTGCCTGCCGCTTCCCGTCTCCTTCCTCCACGCCTCCCGCCGCCGCCTCCCACCGTCGGCCTCCCGCCGCATGCCTTCCGTCTTCCGCCGCCCGCCTTCCGCCGCCTGGCTCCCGCCTTCCGCCGCCCGCCTTCCGCCGCCCGCTTCCGCCGCCTGGCTCCCGCTTTCACCGCCTGCCTTCCGTCTCTCGCCGCCGCCGGCCTCCATCTCACCCCGCCAAATTCCCGTCGCTGGCCGTCTCCCCCTAGCCCTACTCCCCCTCCCCACTCCCAAAGCCCTCGCCACCAACAACAAGCCCACAGCACCCCTCCCCACACGCACACACCATACACCACCCCCACCCGCCGACCGCTCCATCTCGCCTCACCCCGCATCACCCCGACCACAGGTCAACGGACCCCTGCAGCCTCAAAAATGACCCCTGGCTGAGGTTACGTGACCTTTGACATGCGCACTTTGTGTGCGCGTTGTCACAGGGCCTGCCGTGCAGATCGGTTTTCGTGACTTTGAAACGAAGCACAGGCTTGATGGAGTGTCGGAACCAGGTGGATTAGGGCGGGGGATGGGGGGGGGGGAGGGGGGGGGGGGAGGGGAAGGGGGAGTAGAAGAGGGGGAGTGGAAGAGGTGGTAGAAATGGGAGAGGTGGGAGGGAAGGGGGAGTAGAAGAGTGGAGGGGAAGGGCTGGAAAGGGGAGAGGTGGGAGGAGGAAGGAGGAAGGAGGAATGGGGGTAGAAGAGGGAGAGGGGAAGGGATGGAAAGCGAGAGGTGGAGAGAAGGGGGAGTAGAGAGGGGAGATGGGAAGGGATGGAAAGGGGAGGAGTGAGAGGTCAGGGGGAGTAGCAGAGGGGAGAGGTGAAGGGATGGAAATGGCAGGAGTATGAGGTCAGGGGGAGACGCAGAGGGGAGAGGGGACGGGATAGAAAGGGGAGGAGTGAGAGGTCAGGGGGAGTAGAAGAGGGGAGAGGGGAAGGGATGGAAATGGGAGGAGTATTAGGTCAGGGGGAGACGCAGAGGGGAGAGGGGAAAGGATGGAAATGGGAGATATAGGAGGGAAGGGGGTAGAAGAGGGAGGAGGGATTGTTTGTTCGTTTGTTGCTGTACGTCCTAGTAACATCTAATGTCATATCAGGACGGGGTGTAGGGGGGAAGGCATGGTGGAAAGGTGAGGAGTGGGAGGGAAGGGGGGGGGGTCTAAGAGGGGAGGGGAGAGGTGATAAAATGGAGGGGATGGGAAGTGGGAAGTGGAGAGAAGTGAGATGACAGAGGGGGCGGGAGTTACTCAGGAAGAGGGTGAATAGAACGAAGAGGGACAGAGAAGGAGAACGGATGGGGATAGCGAGGGAAGGAGTGGAAGAAGCGGAGGGTAGCGGGAAGGAGAGGGAGAGCTTGTGGGGGGAGGAGCTGAGAGGGGAAAGGGAGTATAGCCGGGAAGGAGAGGGAGAGAAGGGGGAGGGGGCTGGGAGGGGAGAGGGGGTATAACCGGGAAGGAGAGGGAGAGAGGGGGAGAGAGGGGGAGACATGGAGGTGGGGGCTGAGAGGGGAGGGAGGGGGGATAATGCTATTGTCATCGAACTGCAATTATATGTAGCAGCAGCCAAAATGGAATGGCCGCGGGTAAGGTCGTGTCAGCAAGCAGCGCCAGAGGTAGGACTGGTGTAATTAAAAGGCGATTTGGCTTTAGCGGGTGTGTGTGAGTGCAGGGGGGGGGGGTAGGTGGAGTGGAGGTGGGTGGGGGACATGCTGACGCGATACACTGCCGCACGTTAACTATTACTAAGCTGGGGCGATGGGGGCTGTGCGTGTGCATATGTATACGTGATGTATAAGACTTCATCATCATCATCATGCTGTCGGTCACGGTGCGACAAAGACTGCTTTCATTACTTGACTGCCGCTCTCCATTTAGCTCTTTGCTGTGAGAGTTGTGTCCATACGTCGGTCTTAATGTCTCTCAGCTTCAGGTTTCTCTTGATGGTATCCTTGAACCGGAGACGAGGGCGCCCTCTCTTTCTGTAACCAGAAGACAGTTTCCTTATTTGTCACTTTGTCCTTCCAGGTTAGCCTCATGATTGAATGCAGATGTCGCATCATGAAGGCATGCAGCTTTTTCACCTGTCATCTGTACACTGTCCAGGCCTCGGCTCCGTATAGTAGGGTGGATAGCATGATTGCACGGTAGATCTTGCATAAGACTTATGCAAGTATAAAGGCACGGAAGGGAAGATTCCCTATATTGATCACCCATATGTCATGTACTACTTTATGGGTGACCCCTTTTCACGGTTGGGAAAGGTGGCGCCACCACCCCCAATGCCTACCAGTGCCGCGAATACTGTCACTCATACACTGGAGTAAATATATATGTGGTATAAATATGCGGAGGGGAATACATGTTCTATTACCTTATATCTATCCTCCTAAGCCTGACGCATTGGCTGAGTACCCCCTCCCCACCAATCAACGTCACGTACATACACAAATACATGTGTAAGGTGCGTAGTATAATCCAATCGTTTTGAGTTTATGCCTCAGAAATGCTGGACACAGTTGGCTTCAGTTGTGACTGGTTCTATTAAATTGACTTAATTTTCCATCTATGTAGCAATACATGCCAAATAAATGTTAGACAAGCTGGCTAAATGAGTCCAGCATCTCCCTCCCGTTTTGGTAGGTCATGGGATTTGAAGATTCAAGTTTAAACCATGGCCAAATTAAACCAATGATTTAAAGGTTTATACTTGTCGCTACCTAGCCTGCTGTTTGGCATTATTGGGATAGGGCAAGGAACAGATTGCTTGATCAACTAATACCCCAGTCACATTACATAATACCTGTGAGTACTTTGCGACGACAAAAAAACGGGGTGGTCACAAAGAGGTTGCAAAGTGGTCCTCGGTGGTCGCCGACCTCCTTGCGATCATTTTGGTCACCACGAGGTTGCAACTATTACACTAAAAACATCCTTGCGACCGAAATGGTCGCCTAGAGGTTGGCAGCTATTGCTTTGGTTGCAAGGAGGTTGCAAGGAGATGGGTTCTTTGGTCCAAAATGGTCGCAAAATAGTCGCAAAACGGTCGCAAAGTGGTCGCAACCTGTAATGTGACTGTGGCGTAATGTACAAAAAAGTGCACCAGTATTGAAGCTTGATATGCAGGATCAAATCTAGGTGTGTTTTTGTAAATAGAAACTTTGATGTTTGCACCGCATTATATTGCTTCAAACTCTATAGTCACTCTTACTAGTCTTAGTGCATTTACCCAAGCACCCTCCCCCCTCCTTCCCACCCCCTCTCCTCAGGACAGCGTCCATACTTTATTCACAGCCCCACGAAGGAAGCATATATAAACCGGTTCACCTCAAAAGAGACAGGAGAGAGAGGGATGGCGAAAGGACGAAAGAAAGCAAGCAAGAACAAATAAGTAAGAAAGAATGGGGAAAAAGGGGAGAAAGAAAGAATGGAAAAAAAGAGAAAAAAGAAAGAATGGAAAAAAAAAGAGAAAAGAAAGAATTAAAAAAATGAATGACAGAAAGAAAGAAAGAAAAAGGATAGAAAGAAAGAAAGAAAGAAAGAAGAAGAAAAAAGAAGAAACAAAAGAAGAAAGAATAAAAGAAAGAAAGAAAGAAAGAAAGAAAGAAAGAAAGAAAGAAAGAGCCAGTCCAAGATGGCCGGTAGTTGGCTGGGCATATTTGCGCAGCTTCGAATGTGGCGGGAACTGTTGGCGGTAAACACTGCCGCCGCTCTTATCAGGGTGCAGACAGCCAGACAGGCAGGGAGCAGGCCGATCAATACGCCCCGATAACATCATTTACCCGTTTACAATCAAACACTGCTCTTCTCAACCAAGCTTGCAGGAAGTGAGCGTGTGTGCATATGTGGGTGCGCGTGGGTGTGTGTGGGTGTGGGTGTGAGTGTGAGTGTGGGTGTGGGTGTGGGTGTGGGTGTGGGTGTGGGTGTGGGTGTGTATGACTATGACGGTGTGAGCGTGCGTGTGTGCTGATATGCGCATGCTTGATTAGGTGATGATGTGCATACATTTGTGTTTGATAGTTTAGTGTCGTGCGCATTTGTGTGTTATAGTTCAGTGTGATATGTGTTTGTCTGCTATAGTTTAGTGTGATGTGCGTTTGTGTGTTATAGTTTAGTATGATGTGCGTTTGTGTGCTATTGTTCAGTATGATGTCCGCGTGTGTGCAATAGTTTAGTGTTATGTGCAATTTTGTGTTATAGTTTAGTGTGATGTGCGTTTGTGTGCTATAGTTCAGTATGATGTCTGTTTGTGTGCAATAGTTTAGTGTTATGTGCGTGTGTGTTTATAATTTAGTATGATGTACATTTGTGTGTCATAGTTTAATGCATAATAGCCTAGGTAATGGAATCACTGCTCCATGTATTTATATTACAAGGCAACTGACCGATAGAATTAAATATAGACTTTGTTGTAGTTCCAATCAAACTATATTTTATTGAATGATGGTATGCAATATTGACTTTTGGTGAAGTTCCAATCAAATGATATTTTATTGAATGATGGTATTAACTATTGACTTTTGTCGTAGTTCCTATCAAAACAATAATTCATTCCAGCTAACGTTAAATTGATTTAATTTTGATCTTTTAAAACAACCCAACACGTACACCCACACCTACCCCCATACCCAAACCAACACCCAAACCAACACCCACACCCAAACCAACAACCACACTTACCCACACACCAATACCTACACTCAAACCCACACTCACACCCACATCCACACCTACAACCATACCTTCACCGACACCCTCACATACACCTACAGCCACACCCACACCCACACCCACACCTACACTCACACCCACACCTCACTCAGTATTCATGAGCAAACTTCTCCACCAGGCCTTGCGCGGATTGCTGAATTCATTTTTTGGTATCATTCCTTCACTGCCATCCCGACATGAATGAATTAGGGAACTGAATTACAACCAGAAAGGCGAATCCTCCGCCAGGAGTCACCACTGATTTGGCATTCTCAGCTGCCATCTATATTAATGACCCCAGAACGGCCATGATGGCTCCATTAAACTACAGCTGAATCGAGTGATATGCAACTATCGCTTTCTCAAAAGAAGCCCAACAACAAATATGATATCTTCAAAAGTTTTCCATTAAAACAATAATTCAAACTTGGCTGGATGGAATGGCACCCTGGTTAGTACACACGCGTCCCGTGAGAAACTCCTGGGTTCAATCCCCATCACGAAATACTTACAAAGTTGGTATTCGTCGCTATCATGCATAGCTGGTCCTCGACATTGCTACAACACATGCAAGGACTTGTTGGCTCAGTGCCAGGCGAATGTGATTCAGTGTTGACATTGCGTTATGGTTCCACTGGCACTGTATGTATGCTAGTTGGGGAAACACTATAAAGCCGCATTCAATGCAGCGCATTACAAGCTGGTACCTATCCTGGTATAACTTAGCATGTTGCAAAGACGCACAACTCTAATTATACATTTACTGCATTTAACAATAGATTATGTTAATGTTGTCAATCCACGGCCAAGCAGTGCTTACTTAGCTGGTTGTACCCAACAGGCAAAGGTGTCAGTTTCGTTTTACTCAAGCTTGGACATAGCCAATAGTACATTTAGTAGACCACACTCGCGAGCAGCATCCTAGACACTAAAAAGAACATATAACCTTTCTTTTCAAATAGCTTGATATAAGTCCAATCTAAATGATCTTTCTGAAATATGAATACAGTAAAACCTCTCTAACTGATCACCTCCACAGATCGACCACGCCCCTGATATCGATCGCTTTATTTGGGGCCCAAACGATGGCCCATACTATACCATTTTAATGATAAAAAAACTCCCTAAACCGACCACCTGCCTAAATGGACCATTTAAAGTTGGTCCCATGGGCGGTCGATTTTGAGAGGCTTTGCTGTATTTTATTCAGGTATATCTAATAGCAAGCAATGCAATGTATATATAGTTAAATCAGGTGACTAGCTGTTTTAAAGGGTGAGTGTTGAGAACAGGTTACAGATGATGTTTTCCCAGCTAGTCCTGCTGATGCTCCTCTTGTACCTTATTCCACAAAGATGGACTTGCCACCGAAAACATGTTTTCTATATTTTTGTCTTTCTTTCTTTTGGTGGTAAATATGTTTCTGCTGAATAGTTTTTTTAGTAACACATAAGCACTGGTGCTCCAGCCATTTTTCAAGTTAGGATTATTGAGACAAAAATGTCTCATTGGTCTATAATTTACTTCTTTTAATGAGGGGTACAGGGAAAGGGGAGGGGGAAGGAGGGACAGCTGGACCGGAATCCCTACATGGATCATACTAATAGAAGACATGTGACTCTGAAGAATACAATATTTAAAACAACAAAACCAATGGGAAAATGGAAAGTTTTGGCTTCCTCGTTTTATCATATTGATTTCATTCGTAAAACAGTTGTCGTATTTTCACTAAAGTGAAAAGTTGTGTTTTGTTTATGCCCTCCCCACCTCTCCACCATCACATCCCCCACCCCCACCCCATACCCCCACTAGTGCATTCGTCCCGATAAGACTCCCCAAAACTTGTCTGTCCCGAGGCACTGCAGCCTTGCCTCAATCCATCTTTGGGGAAATTGCATTAATTATATAATTCTGTGTTGAATTATTGAATTATCACAATATCATCAACTCGCACAAGACATTTGAAAAAATTGCTCTTTAAACGGACGAAATATTAATCCTATTCAAAAGTCGAAGCAACCACTCAATATTCAACACGAATGAATATAAAACAGCAAAAGTCCCCGCGTACATATTGAAGCCTCGTATTCGGTTCTAGCTAATAAAGCTGCAGAGTCTGACGAAAACATCACATTTTCAAAAACCAAAACAATTATCTAGAGTTGATTCTAGATATCAAACTTATATACTAATGCACTTATTAAACATTTGTCGCCACATAGAAGGGAATGCTGAGGCATTTGAATAAAACATGTTACTACAGAAGCATATGGTGTCAGAGTTTGGCATACTTGCCAAAATTAATTTTGCATGGTTGCACCTCAATTATCTCCAAACTTAGCCATTTAAAATAAAAGTTACTTCAGACTAAAGTAAGTTAGATTATAACGATCAATCTAATATTTTTATCTCAGAAAATGATAGAAACTCAAACTCATTGGACTATGCAGCTATAGGCTCATTGATTTAGTTCATTGGGGTTTCCCTTTTACATCGTAGCAATATTCGAAATGACATAAAGACGAGTAGCGATTTTGTGAGAGTATACCCTCAAACTCTCCCTATTGTGTTTCACTACTTGTTTGCGATTGAAATTGTCCCTGCTTAATCGATTATGATATACAAGGAGTCAAGGAGCCCAACCCCAGTCCTCTAAGCAGGCCGGGAGAGGTTGGTTGGTGTAGTTTTATGCCCCATCAAGACCCTGGGTCCCGTCCTGATATGACCTTAGATTTTGCTATGACGTAAAACAACAACAAACAAACAAACAAACAGACCCTGGGCCATACCAGGATGGGCACCGACTTGTGACTGCGCACTCAAGGCGACTTTATAGTTTTGCCTCACTATATAATTAGAAACTGGAAATAAACCAGCGTGGCGTACTTTATACATGGCCCTCTCGTTATCGCCATGCAGAGTTGCCCAACGCTGAACCACCCTGTACTGAACCCGGCCTCCCGACCCTCTTCACCCCCACCCACACAATGCACCGCTATGAACCACTCCCCACCCCCACACACCATTTGTAACCTCCTACCGCTGCGCATGCGCCGCGGCTTGAAGCCACCTGGCGGCGGTGCGTAGCACCTGAAGCACTAAAGGTATCACTGTGGTAAATAAACGCCGACATGTCCTAACAGACGCGGCCGATGCTGGTCGCCCGCTACTTCTGCACTTGACACCTCCACGGCGTGTGCGGTTTGCTGACAGTTCACCGCTGACAGAAAAAAAAACCTCCACCAACTTCACTAACAGTTCGCGGATAATTCCTGATGAATTATGTGTTATCTCAACAATGCAGGCATGATCTGTAGATTCACTCGTAAGAACATCCATGGAGTGTTTGTTCGTTTGTTTCTTTGTTGGGGTTTTACGTCCTAGCAACATCTGTTCATATCAAGGAGGCATAACTCTATTGGAACTCGCTGATGTGTAGTGTTATCAGGTTAATGGCGATATACTGTGTCCGCCCGCCTCCCATGCCGGTGTCGCAGTTTCAGCGCCCGGTCAGTTTCAGCTGCCTGTCAGTTTCATGCGCATGCGTCAAAATCTAACATCATCGTCACTAACCTTATAAATTTAATATAATGTTTTTAGTAAAGATGTTTTGACAATGCCTTGAGTTTGACGGTACGCGCAGTGCAAAACCTTAGTTTTATTCAAAATTAATACAAATCAAGAACCCTAACCTTATAAATTTAATACAGTCTTTTTGGTAAAGATGTTTTCTATATGTGTACCAAGCGATTTGTTAATAGGTGGTGTAGTTTTAGAGATATTTCACTTTTGCTGTATTTTCTGTATGAAGATTGCTTACGACCATTGACAATGCCTTGAGTTTGAGTCTATATGGGCGGTGGAAACTGACCGGGTGCTGAAACTGCGACACCGGAGCTGAGGTCATGGGTTCGATCCCAGATGTAAGTCAG
Organism: Branchipolynoe longqiensis; assembly: GCA_030323885.1. Lineage (NCBI taxonomy): Eukaryota > Metazoa > Annelida > Polychaeta > Phyllodocida > Polynoidae > Branchipolynoe > Branchipolynoe longqiensis. The sequence goes on along the minus strand of CM059186.1, from coordinate 60,076,225 downwards.
ACTAAACACTTCATATTATACGGTCGTACCTGTCTTCCACGGACAAATCTTCACCCAGGAGGGCGCATGGGGAGAGGACAATGAAGTAGGAGGAGAACGAAGGGGGTGCGGTTAATTAAACATTTGTTTGTTTGTCCCCCCGACACCCGAGCACCAACAGTAAACATCGGCTATTGGGGGTTGGGGTAATTAAACAAAACCAATACGAAATATTGAAGATCATAAACACTCAAGGCTGAATAGGGCTGGGGGTGGGGAGGAGGCAGGAGTAGCCAGGAGGAGAGTGGAGGGGGAGTGGAAGGGGTGGGAGGAGAGTGATGTGAAATAGCCGTGGAAAATCCAAGTGGCGGGGGTATATGACTAACCCGGAGCCGGGAAAAGGTAGCAGTCGACGTGATGCCCGGATGAGCCGCGATAATGATGAATACTAACACGACTTCGGTGTCGGCCGGCAACATTCCGTGGTTGTGATATCTAAATGGCGAGCTGCTCGTCCCCCCACCTCCTCCCTCTCCTCCTCCTTCTCCCCTTCTCCTCCCCCCTCCTTCTCCTCCTCCCCCCTCTCCATATCCTACTCCCCCTCCTCCTACCCATCGCTCCCCTCCTCCCATTCCTCCCCCTCCCTCCTTCCCGTCCCTACTCCCTTTCCCTCCTCCCCCTCCCCGATCCCTTCCCTGATCCCCCCTCCCCCCTTCTCCCTCACCCTCCCTTTCCTCTTCTTCCCCATCCTGCTCCCCCTCTCTCTCCCCCTCCTCCCTCTTCTGCCCCCTCCTCCTCCCACTCCCTCTCCTCTTCCTCCCCTCCTCCTCCCTCCCCCTCCTCTTCCTCCCCTTCTCCCCCTCCCCTTCCCCTCCCTCTCTCCCCTCCCTCCTCCCATCGTCCTCCCTCTTCTTCCCGCCTCCTCCACCTCCCTCCTCCTCTCCCATCCTCTCCCATTCCCTCAGCCTCCTCTCCCCACTCTACCTCACCCTCTCCCACCCTCCCACCCCCTTCTCCTCTCCTGACACCCACCCATCTCATTGTAATGATGTGATTCAGAACCGACTACACACGTTTACGTCCAGTTGCTTAATGACTTTATTACGGTGCCTCCCAGTCTGCTCTGGTTGCCCATTCACTGGTCCTGGCCCGCTGGCTCCCAGTGTGTCATGTCTTAGTACATACATAACATCTTCCTTTCAAACAATAAAAGAAAAACATGGAAAGTAGTGAAATAAAACAATGCAACAAAACAGACATGGGTTATAGTTTCATTAATGTCCAATTTCAGTTTCCTGTCAGTCTCTGGCTTTCATGGCACACAGGCCTAGCCTTATCTCCCTTTCAATAAAAGTGTCCAGTATTAACATAATGGACATCCTAAATACATTTGCTTTGGCTATGTTTTGACATGGTAGATATGAGCATGCATATGTCTCTGTCCAATTCACCTGTTCGGCTATTACGTGCATTCTACCTGTGCTTCTAAAACAGTTCTCAGCAACACGTAGTGTGAATACTTTAGTGTCAGGATCTTAATACACAGGAAATTGTATAACATATGTTATACAATATGACTTACATACTAACATACTAATACAATTTATGGTGGGAACGGCTACTGCTATCTCATTTTCACCCTGTCATGCTGATTACATTGATGAAAATACAACGCTTTGATTATCTTAATTGCCATAAATTTCTTTCACGTAGCTCATTAGCGCAATTTGACCGCTCTGCTGAAAAGCCTGTCTGGGTTTGTCACCTTCTATTGATAACCGAGTCTACTCAAGGGTTTTACTTCTCCGTCTTGTCGGGTTATATAGTTATTTCATGCCTTATCTCGCTTATCTGGTCATTTGGGTTGGTGGCATGCTGGATGTGGGTCTGTCTGTTGGATTTCGATTGTTTCATGTTTGGCCGGGAATATATGTTTTCTGTTTCTTTTCAGTGTGAGATTGTTTCAATTTCTTATTTCATAGTTTTGTGTGTTTTCATCAATTGTTTTAGTTATGACCCCCAAGGCCCATTTTCCTCTGTGTGTGATGTATCGAACATGTTCTCTGATTTTTATTTGTTTGTGCTGTTTTCCTGCATGTCGGTCATATAATTTCTTTTGATTTTGTTGAATTCTCTCAATCTGACTGTCTTTTACCTTTTTTACCTCTGGTTTTAACTGTACTGTTAATGTTGGTAATTTCGATCACAATTTTCGACTCATCAACAGCTGAGCGGGTGATGCATTTAGTTCTGACAAAGGCATATTTCTGAAATCTAGCAAAAATATATTCTAGTCCTTTGACCCGTGCATAGCTTTCTATATCATAGTTTTTACTGTCTGGATATGTCTTTCCGCTTGGCCGTTGCTTTGCGAGTAGTGCAGGCTCGAGAATGTTACTGTAAATTTGTATTCTTTTGCGAAGTTGCTGTATTCAGAACTAGTGAATTGTGGACCATTGTCTGAAACCACTACCGACCGAATGCCATGCCTGCCGAATGTCTGTTTCATGGCTAATATTACTGCTTTGCTTGTTGTTATTTGTAGTTCAATAACCTCTGGGTATTTAAAAAAATAATCCACTATCAGCAAATAGTCTTGATTACCTATTTGAAATAAGTCAGCCCCTATTTTGCTGATAAGCAGTGTATTTTGTGTGACTGTAGGGGTTCACTGTGCTGTTTGTTTCGATATTATTGACATAGACTACTTCTTGATATTTTGTCTTCTGGCTGTGTTTGCGTGCCTGGCCAATAAACATGTTCTCTAGCTAACCTTTTACTTTTGATAATGCCTTGATGTGTTTCAGGCAATTTCGTTAGTATTGCTTTTTGTAGTTGTTTCGGTATGATTAGCCTGTTGCCTTTTAACAGTATGTCATCACATTTAGTTATCTCGTGTCGAAATGTGTGAAATGGTGTCATGCATTTACATATTAAATTCTTGTCTTCGGGCCAACCGTTTTTGACTAATTTGACCGTGTCCTTTTGTGTTTCAATGGCGATTTCTTGTACGCACTCCTGGAGTATCTCTATTGCTGCGACGCTGATCTCTTTATTGAACAGCTCGTTTGGACCAGTCATGTCACTGTGGTCTCTTGATAACACATCTGCAACAAACATCTTACACCCTTTTATGTGCACTAATTCAAAATCGTAGTTTTGTAACCGCATTCTCATGCGTTGCATACATGCCGAAAGTTGATGCAATGGCTTATTTAGTGGTTTTTGGTCTGTTTCTATGTGCGCTTTCATTCTAAATATGTAGTTATGAAATTTTGTAGAACCGAAACATATGGCCAGTAGCTCTTTCTGAATTACTCCATAGCTACTTTGCGTGTCATCTAGATCTTTTGAAGCCATTGCTATGGGATGGCCTTCTTGTAGGAGTGCAGCTCCGAGGCCAGATTTAGAAGCGTCCACCTAAAGGGTGATTTCTTTTGTTACATCGTATAAAGGGAGTACCGGTGCATGTGCTATCATGTGCTTTAATTTGTTAGATGCATTTTCCTGTTCCGCTTTCCAGTGGCATACTGTATCTTTGTTTGTTAGAATGTGTAGCAGTTTGATTATTTCTGCTAGGTTAGGTAGGAATTTTGCGACGTATGCTACCATGGTTAAGAATCACTGTACTGCTTGTTTGTTAGTAGGAGTAGGCATGTCAGTGATTGCTTGGACTCTCTCATTGTTGGGTTTGATCCCCTTGCCTGAAATAACATGACCGACATACTCTATGCTGGTCTGACATGCTGCATTTATCAGGATTTAGTCTCAAGTTAACTTGCCTGGCTCGCTCAAGGACAGCTCGGAGGTTGTTGGTGTGTTCCTGTATTGTTTTAGCGTAGACCAATATGTCATTGGTTATAACATTTACACCCTTTAAATCATGCAAAATACAGTTCATTTCATAAATGAATATGTCGCCCGCTGCCTTAATGCCGAATGGTAACCTCGTATACCTGAACCTCCCCAATGGGGTATTGAAGGTGCACAATTTTGAACTCTCGGTGTCGAGTTGGATCTGCCAAGAGCCACTTTTGGCGTCGATGTCTGAAAAGTATTTTGACCCTTCTAGTTTCGAAACGACCTCATCTATAGTTCTCGTGGGATATGGGCCCCGCTTTATAGCCTTGTTTAGTTTGGTAGGATCCAAACATACCCGAATTTGTCTTGTTTTTTTACTTTGCTAATAGAATTAACCCATGGTGTAGGTTCAGTTTCCTCTACTAGTACTCATAAATTGATCATTCTGTCCAATTCATCACATACTTTAGTTTCAATAGCATGGGGAATTCTTCTAGGAGGATCTACTATGGGTTTAACATTGTTATCTACATGGATTTTAGCCTCTACTTTGATAGTTCCTAAACCTGTGAATACATCATTAAATGTCTTTACCATTTGCCGTGCTTCATTGCTGTCTTCGCCATCCTCCGATCTGATGCTGCTGAGGATGGGACATCCACTGTCAATCACCTGGAAACGCAGCCGCTCATCCCATACCTGAAGTGTAGTTTCGCCTCTGGGGTTGATTTTCTTTCCTGAGTATGTGACAAAGCAACATCTGGATTTGGTCAACTCAGCATTGTCAATTTTGTTGAACACGTCCATAGGGATGATGTTCACCTTGGAACCAGTGTCTAACTTAAAGTTGACAACCGTTGTCCCGATCGGAATGTCGGCAAATCACAAGTCAGCTGATTTGTTGTCATCAGTTGATATTGCCCCAATGAACAGGTCCTCGTCCGGCTGCTCGGGCTGCCATGCCTCCGCGCCGTCGTCGTCATCGACCGTAATTATGTTTACGGCCGTCGTCTTGCTACGGCACACTCTCGCAAAGTGGCCAATTTTCTTGCATCCGGAACATGCCTTGCCTTTGGTGGGACATGCATCGCAGTCGCCTGTGGGAGCATCCACACCAACCATACTCCGTATGTGTGTCGGTTTTTTGTTTTGTTGCTTGTGTCCCCATCTGGCAGGTGGCAACTGCTGTTGTTGTCCCATCTCATGTGGTGCCTGTCGTGTTGTTTTGTAGCATTGTACGCCGTCCACTGCATATTCAGAGCTACTGGGGGCCAGCTAGTTGTTTCGCTCAATGTTCGCTCATCCTGTACATCTCCTCGCACAGCTGGAGTGGCAACTTAGGAGTTTGAAGCAGATGGTCCCTGAGGGTATTGCATCTAATACCGCTTACCAACCTGTCGCACATGAGTGATTCCTCTAAATCACCATACTGGCAATGTCCGATTTTGTTTCATACCTCCCGGATGTATGCATCCATGTTCTCCTGTCCCTGATTGTATGTATTGAATCTGTACTTTGTCACCGTAATGTTTGTTCTCCCTTCGCAATATACCCGGAAAGCTTCCCTCAGCGGAGCAACTTTGTCCACCTCTCCCGCAGCAAAACTCATGGACTGGTGGAGTTTCTGCGCCTCCGCACTGGCCAGATGGAGAAACAGACAGCATCGTACTTTCTCGCTCCGACTAAGAACTCCTGCTGCAGTGGCGTAAATGCCGTAAGCATGTATCCAGCCCTTCCAGTTGGCCGCTAGATTTTCATCTAGAGTTAGTTAGTTTAACCCAGAGAGAGCCATAGCTGATCAGAAGGACCGCTTCTGACACCATGTAATGATGTGATTAAGACCAACTACACACGTTGATATCCAGTTGCTTAATGACTTTATTACAGTGCCTCGAAGTCTGTGCTGGTTGCCTGTTCGCTGGTCTCAGCCCGCTGGCTCCTGGCGTGTCGTGTCTTAGTACATACATAACACTTGTGAACCCAGGAATCGGCCACTGTTTCGCATCCCGGCCACAGGCGTGCTTAGTTGGCACGCTTGACTTCTTGGTCACGTGACAGACCAGGGGATACTGCACTGATAGCCCGGTGTCGTATTTTCAGCGCCCGGTCATTGTCAGCGGCCTGTCGTGGCTTCTGCGCATGCGCGGATTTTCGCACGTTGCGGCGATCACTGCTATTTGTTTAGTTTACACTCGGCGATTCGACGCTTATCTAGCTGCTACGTTAATATAGCTTGGAATTTAAGGTTAATTTAATTAAATTTCATTATTTGAGTATGTAATTCTGTTAAATATGATCGCATTCAATAGATTTCGGCCTAATCGGTCCCTAACACTGCCGGGTACCATGGCGGAGCTTGTAGCCGGCGAGGGCATGGGTGTTTTGCATATGTGTTAAAATCCGCGCATGCGCAGAAGCCACGACAGGCCGCTGACAATGACCGGGCGCTGAAAATACGACACCGGTCATGGGGGCCTCGCAAACCCGGCAATGGTTTTAACTTGGTACCCGGCGCACGTTTTTAACTGGTACCCAGCGCGGGTTTTTAACTGGTACCCAGCACAGGTTTTAAACTGGTACCTGGGAGAGTTTTAACTGGTACCTGAGGAGAGTTTTAAAATGGTACCCACTGTGGGTTCTACTAGTATCCGGCACGGGTTGGAACTGTTACCCGGCACAGGTTTTAACTGGTACCCTGGGTGGGTTTTAACTGGTACGCGGTGCGGGCTTTAACTGGTACCCAGCACGGGTGTTTACATGGTACCCGGCGCGTGTTTTAACTGGTACCCTGTGCGTGTTTTAACTGGTACCCGGCACATTCATCACGTGCAGACCGATGCATCACCGGCCTGCGTGAAGACTTAATAAAACTGCAGCTGTTATTTGTTGGTTGTGTGTGTGTGTTTGTGTGTGTTTGTGGGGGTGGGGGTGGGGATGGGGTGGGGGTTATTCACCGACTACCCGCCCTATGCTACTTACACTTACAACAAAAACCAGACAGGTATGTGCTGTATAAGCCTTTGGGCGAATATAAATAGAGGAGTAATAGATTTTGTATCGCTGCATTTATTATTACCATAATTATTAGTCAAATGTATCACCAGAATTATTAGTACAACCTTCTTTGCTGCAGGGCAACGCTTAACTGCAGAAATGTACCTACAGGAGCGCCATCTACGGTGGGATTTGTAACTAACAGGAGCGCGATTTGAGTTCACACGCTCCTGAAAATTCGGGAGCCTGACACAATTGCAGAGCTCCAAAGAAGAATACAAACCATGGAAATGAGGTGTTACCACGAGATACTACACATCTCATACACAATCCAATCTTTTTGAGTTCCCCTCATATTGGATTTCATATATAAATAAATATATTAGGTTGATCATTATAATCGACTTAAATTTAGTTTGAAGTAACCCCTGTTTAAACTTGCATAATCCGATGGTTTTGAGTTTCTCTAATTTTTCTGAGATAAATATATTGAATTGATTGCTATATAATCTACCTTACTTTAGTTTGAAGTAACTTTTAATTTAAATGGCTAACTTTGGGGATATTTGAATTGTAAACATAGATTTAGTTTTGGCAAGCACACTAAAACTCTCACACCATCCGATTCTGCTGCAACACGTTCTATCAAATTTGCTCAGTATTCCCTTATATGTGGCAACAAATGCTTAAAGCTGGATAGTCCGATGACAACATCAAATTTTCAAAACCAAAATAATTATCTAAATTGGATTCTACATATCTACCTTCGATACTGGAGCACTTAGTAAACATTTGTCGCCACACAGATGGGAATAGTGAGGCAATTGAATAGAACCTGTTACTGCAGAGGGCTATTGTGTCCGAGTTTTGGCAAGCTTGCCAAAATTAATTTAGCATGGTTGCACTTCGAATATCTCAAAAGTTACCCACTTAAAATAAAAGTTACGTCAAGCTAAAGTACGGTACATTAGAACGATCAACCGAATGTATTTATCTCAGAAAATCTTTAAAAAAACAAAAACCATAGGAATACGCAACTTTAATAAGTGCATCATTGCCTAAGGTAGATAGATATGTAGAATGAAATCTAGATAATTGTTTTGGTTTTGAAAATTGCATACTTCATCAGACTATGCAGCTTTAATCAAATAACGTACCACAAAAATAAATAATGGGACAGAGCAAGTACTGGTTGGCTAAGTATCAGGGCTATGTTACTAAATGCGATCGCCCCCAATAACCAATGTCTACTTTTTGTGCTGGCGAGTCGTTAAACAAACTGAATGCGATCCATCCATACCAAGTTGCCACTAACATGGTCACTCAGGGAGGGAGGGGGGCATTATGAAGCCAGCAGGAGTTGCCGCTGTCACAAATTCTGATAGGCGTCCTGGTGTGATCTTGACCTCAGATATCGCCAGGTCATTTACTGTCGCTCGCGAACTACTGCGCAGTAAGTAGGCTTTGGATTCAGGGCGCGCGGGAATGAGCTGATTGCAGCGGAAATGGCCGTCACGTGACACAGAGAACACACGTAGCAGTAATGGAGTTTTTGCCTTGGCCCACACCCCCACCCTCACCCCAACCCTACCCCACCCCCTGTCTCCCCCACCCCTACCACCCCCTCCCATCCCCATGTTGTGTGATGCTCACTATCCTACCTGCATTCCTACCGATCCATCACCCACCCGCACCCCCCCCCCCCCCCCCCCCCCCCCCGCCGCGGGCCCCAATTCTGTACTCCTACGGTTGCCTCCAGCCACTCCTCCAACACCCCCCCCCCCCCCACACACACACATACATACACACACAAACCACATACCCACACAACACACTTAACCACGGCCGAGGCTGCGCAGCCTAAGTGCGCAGTGATGGCAATTCGCCGGTGTGTTTGGCACTCAGATAACCGGAACCGGAACTAGGCGTGGGAGTCTCGCGTGGATGCGTGAGGCTGCATGAGGCTGCATGAGGCTGCGTGAGGCTGCGTGATGCTAGCGTCCTAGTGAGGGAATGAGGTGGCTCCTCCCTCTAGCCATCCAGCGCCTCTTCCACCCTTGCCACCATTACAGAAATGTTTCTTATTTATTGCTATATGTGGATTAGCAGGACTTTGTTACTCAGGCCCAGATACATGCCACCCGATGACTGGTAGGTGGATATGAGCAGTTATTATAAGGAGTTATTATAAGGAGTTATTATAAGGAGTATAATTCTTATAAGCATATGTGATGTATAGAAATTATATGAGTATAATAACCCGGAATTCCATATTCCGGGTTATTATACTCATATAATTGAGTTATAAACAAGTGAGTTATAAACAAGTGATGACACATCATACTTATAAACTGAAGCATGTTAGGGGAACATAATAATGCGGAGAGTGAACCATATTTACTGAGAGGGGGAGTACAGGGTGTGACTGCTACCATAGTAGGGTCAGGATCATGAAAAGAGGCCAATTGGTGGAAGTTGTCGACGTCGAGCATGGATGTCAGCGTCGATCAGTATAATTATAATTTAGCATTGACAGAGGTGTTGGAAAGTCTTAAAATTTATCCTGAATGTAAAGGTTTCTAGGATAATTGAATATAAAACAAAGAAATGCATGAGACTTTAAGAATTGCGACGCCGACATCTGTTAAAGTTGTTGGCGTCGATCATTGGATGTCGGCGTCGATCGGTATAATTATAGTTTAGCATTGAAAGAGATGTTGGAAAGTCCTTAAATTTATATTGAATGTAAAGGTAGAGAAAATACAACAACCTTATTTGTTTCTAGGATAATTTAATATGAAACAAAGAAATGAACTACACTTTTAAGAATTGCGACGCCGACATTTTCACTTGACCACCGAATGGCCCGTTTTCGTGAGGCTGAGTCATATATATATATATATATATATATATATATGTGTAGCATGTATATGCATACATATATATACATATATATTTGCTACCCTATATATATATATGTAAATATGGTACATTGGTAGTAGTCACACACATATATATATATATATATATATGATATAAAGCAGTTATACGAATATTATTAGGATGGGATCGTTTTACTAGATTGCTTGTCTCAGTTCGGTTTCTTACCCGTGACCATCAAAAACTGTGCGTGGGTGTTGACGCGGCAGTTACAGCAGCCTGGTGTGCAACCAGCCTGCTCCGTGGTAGGGCTTCGGTGCGCTTTCTCCAGCATCCAATGGTCTTCCCCTCCAGTGGGCGAATTTAGTTCCGAACCCCACCGCTTTAATTTTTTTCCTTTTGTTAATAAACAAGGTAGGTCTTTTGGGCCAGCCAGAGTGACTAATTAATCCAGCTACATATGAATCATGTTGTGCAATGACCAATAATATATATATATATATATAATAATATATGTATATATATATATATATATATATATCAGGACGGGTGCCGACTTGTGACAGTGCACACTCATGGCGACTTTATAGTGCTGCACCACTAGGAAATCAGGTCCATGGCACCATAACCCGATCTCCCACTCAGTCACATTATCCTGACACTGAGCTAACCACTTCTTGCCCTATCCTATTAATGCCGAGCGCCAGGCTAGGAATTGACAAGTATCAATTACACACACACACATATATATATATATATATATATATATATATATATATATATATATATATATATATATCCACATATATTTGATTATTACCCCCGCACTCCTGTCCATGTCCTGCACACTCTTCCCTTTATCGGCTGCTTGAGGTTTAGCTGAAACGCGCATTAGTGTTGTCAGATAAGCACCGTTGGCCGCCCACTTAGGCCGAATGATGTCGGAGGGCTGCTCCCGGCAGCCCGGGCCTTCCAGCCGGGTGTGGGCGGGAGTAGTATAGGGAGACGGAGAATTTACCCTGGCATCGCAGATTCGCCCACCTCTGATCAAAGTGCCCAACACTGACCGGATGATGCAATCAGGGCACCTATAGCGGAAGTGAGTAAAGTAGCCTGGTCCCCGGGTCCCTTTTGAACAAAAACTATCTATTTATCTGGGAAGGAATCAGAGGGGACCGATTATGATCAAAATGTACTTATTTTAAGGGATTTAAGGTTGGATAATCCGATGGTTTTAAGTTTCTGATAATTTAGTTTCTTATAATTTAGTTTAGGATAATTATATGATCGAAATGTATTTATTCTAAGGGATTTAAAGTGGCATAATCCGACGTTTCTTTAGCTTGTGTTTTTTTTTTTAAAAAAGGTTCCAAATATCAAATGTCGTTATATTATTCAATGTTTTAAACATGGGGAAATCCTTGTCGAGTCAAACCGATGACATGCACAAACAATCCCTGTCAGTACCAGCCCCGCGCTCGGCAGTAAGACGAATGGGCAAGGACTGGTCAGGTCAGTATCAGGACTGAGTCAGATCATGGTGCTGGTGGCCTGGTCTCCCAGTGAGGCAGCCCTATAAAGTCATCATGAGTGCACACTACGACAATTCAGTACCCGTCCTCGCATGTTTTAAATATTGCTAGGACATAATAAACCCCCAAAACACAGAACTTAGATGTGAGAGCCCTTAATTAATTCTAGACCAATATCATCAGTCTGAATTCTCCCTCGTAGAAACCTGAGATATCACTAACAAAATAAACAATCTCAATAAATTATTAGGTGGTCTGCTATTAGTCGGAATGGTTTCTACCATTGTTTGGAATATTTTCACTTCTGGTCTCCATGTCCCACATAAAGACATAACCGATGTCCACTTTCGTGCTGGGGGCGGCCGGTAAACAAACCATGTCACACATTGATGCGCAGTGTCATAGAACCCCCCCCCCCCCCCCCACACACCACATATATAAATAAATATATATATATAATATATATATATATATATATATATGTATACATATATATACAGTAAAACGTCTCTAAAGGCCCTGTCACACTACGACGTGACTACGTCAGCGTAACCACAACGTGAAAATAATGATATCACGTCGAAGTTATCGGCGTAATATGCAGATTGTGGACGTGAATGCCGCGTAGTTGACGTGAGCGTAACATGAAAGTAACGTCGGTGTACGTCGTGACGTTAGCTGTAACGTGACAACGTTAGAGGGGAGGGGTAATTGGCGACGTGACCGGGCGTTAGTGTAACGTGAGCGTAACGTCGCCGTAACGGGTGCGACGTGGACGTAACGTGACCGTAACGCGACCGTAACGTGACCGTAACGTGACCGTAACGACCTGACCGTAACGTGACCGTAACGTGACCGTAACGTGACCGTAACGTGACCGTAACGTGACCGTAACGTGACCGTAACGTGACCGTAACGTGACCGTAACGTGCAAAACGCTGCCCACACGTTGCTCCCACCCGGGCCGTCAATCTGACGTGACATAACGTGACTCTAACGTCATTTACGCTGCTATAACGATCGCGGAACGTCTACCTAACGTCATTGTCAAGTCATCCCGACGTAACGGCTTCACGTCGAGATACGTCGAAAGTTTTGAACAGGTTCAAAACCTCGACACGCGCCGTCGTAACACGACGTAACATGACGTAGCTCGACGTCACTCTAACGACATTATGACGTCATCATAACGTAGCCCAACGTACGGCAACGTAATGACGAAAAATCATCACGTTAGGCTCACGTTGGCTCGTTACGTCGTAGTGTGACAGGGGTATAACCGACCACCTCCACAGATCGACCAATCCCCTATATCGATCACTTTATTTGGGTCCCAATAATAGCATTGTAACCATATTCTAACGCCCTAAACTGACCACCTCCTTAAATTGACCACATAAAGTTGGTCCCAAGGTCGGTCGATTTAGAGAGGTTTTACTGTATATATAATCGATTATGGGAAGATAAACAAGGATACTACCACATATCAGCCCTATATGTACTGTATTATCTACTATATGCTATCTTACTACACCACTCCAAGCTGTTGTTATTCTGTTTACCAGGGGCCAACTGTTTATATATATATATATATATACATATATATGTGATGTATAACGCATTACATAAGTATAAATGCTAAGGGAACAAATATACTTTGCTACTTCCTCCATTGGCGTATTGGAGGAGTGCCCCCCTGCCGCTGCCTCACCCCCGCTGTTGGGAGCTGTGTACGGGTGGCCCTTAATGCGCCACACACACTGGAGGAATTTATATATATATAATTATATATATATATATTCATATATATTTTCGATGTATTTACATGAGCAGTCCGCCGCATGCCTATATACAGAGCTGTCGGTCTCGACATACTGTGTGTGGTGGTAGTGGCGATGATGGTGTGTGTGTATTTGTGTGTGTGTGGTGGTAGTGGCGATGATGGTTTGTGTGTATTTGTGTGTGTGTGTGGGGGGGGGGGGGTGTAACCGGGGCAGTGGCTCACGGTTAACGCATGCGTACAGTTCACCACGGGGACCCTCCCACATTTAGTATGACGTCACGGCGGGGTTACTAACAAATCTCTGCGTCATGCCGTCCAGACACCTACCTGCAGGGTGAGGCGAGTGTCGGCTGGTGTAGGGCCGGCATACACAGGGGATTGACTGATTCCCCGACAGGGATCGTCGATACTTGCAGACAGAACGAACCACGAAAGTTGTGAACAATAATTAGAGCCCGTCACAATGGACAGCTCGGCATTTAGACCAATGTTGTCCAGACACAGCAGGTGTCGTATCATCGACGGGATAGATAAATAATACACATATCAGTTTATATACGCATACATATTCACACATATACGACGCACACATGTATATATATATATATATATATATATATACATATATATATATATATAATAATAGATATATAGATAGATATACCGATAGATACATAGACAGATAGATAAATTGAGCAGAATGACAGTTGGCTCACGGAATAAAGGATGCGAGGAGGCGAGAATGTCCACTCGGCAGTCAATATCATGGAGCTTAAAGTGGTTAGAGAGGAACATTAAGGGGCTGCCGGTATTTATATCCACATAATAAATTATATAGTATATATATATATTATATATATATATATATGCCCATACATGCCTCTTGGGGTTTCAACTACAAATCAACGGGTTCCACGATATATGTTATTATATTTTTGTGCCGAGAACTAATATTGTAGGTAGCAGCTCATTATTTTATAGAGGATTTCCACCACCAACCTGCCCTCTGACGACAGTGACAGAATTAATGTGGGTATGATCGCACCCTGCATCATGTTCTGTGGAAAAGGTATAATAGGACATTTCTACCACAAACCCGCCCTCTGATGACAGTGACCGAACTAATGTGGGTAGGATCACACTGCGCAACATGCTCTGTGAAAAAGGTATTATAGGAGATTTCCACCACTAACCTGCCCTCTGATGACAAATAAACAAATGTGGTTAGCAACTCACCGTGCACCATGCTCTGTTGGGATTATGGTATAGAGGATTTCCACCACCCACTCGCCCTCTGACAACAGTGGAAGAACAAATGTTGTGAGTAGCACTGCATTGTACAATGTGGAAAATGTATAGCAGATTTCCACCATAAACCTTCCCTCTGGTGGCAGTAGCAAGAACTCGCGGTTTATGAACAGCAGCAGCTCACTGCGCATGCTCGCCGGGCTGTGGGCACGCTCGTGCTTGGTTGGTGGATTGTTGGATTTTTACGTCCTGGCAACATCTATGGACATATCAAGATGGGTACCGACTTGTGACAGTGCACACTCATGGGGACTTTATAGTTCTGCCCCACTGGGAAATCAGGTCACCAGCACCATGACCCGATATTTCACTCAGTCACATTATCCTGACACTAACCTAACCAGGCCTTGCCCTATCCTATTAATGCTGAGCGCCAGGCTAGGAAATGTTGATTATCAATTTGATAAGTCATTGAGTTTGACTCGACTGAGAACTGAACTCCCCATCTCCCGCATGCGAGACGCGCGTTCTACCAATTCGGCCACCGCGACTGGTGAAGCTGATGGTAAAAAGGTGACTGTGGCATTAGCAGAGTGGGCGTACAGCTTACATGTGCTGCTGCGTATTGACCGTGCGCCCAGTCAGCTCACAGTGGTGGTTGATAAGGGAATCCATGTGGAAATGTCTACTTATCACATCAACTAGTAGGGCGTACGTCATCCGGGTGGTGGCGCTCGTGGAGGGGCAGGGGGGAGGGGGGCGGCCGGCCATGAGTCATGCGTAGTCAGCCCTACACCAGGGCCATTTTACGGGGCTCCAATCTGGGGTAGGCATCGAGGAGGTGGTGGGGGGGGGGGGGGGGGGATGAGTAGAGGGAACTCGGATGTACGCGTAAAACAATTGGGGAATCTCAAGGAAACCCAGGAATAAATCCTAGCGATGTAAGTGGCTCCTGCCAAACATCTCTCAGTTTGGAAACGAGCGCCATTACAAAGAACAATGGCGGCATTGTTCTAACGATGTTACAACACATTGTAGTTAACCTGTAAATCAGTTAATATTCAATCAAAAGTTTAAAAAACTAGATGTATGTGAATGCTAACATGAAATATACCAACGTATCCATTCAAAAACAATACTAACCTGGTTGGTTTAGTAATTAATGTAGAAAACTGCCAGAGCTACTCAACAAATGTCCTCCCGTTGTGAGTAGATTATGCTAATTGCTGGACCCCGATGTGCTTCCTTCTCCCTGGACTACGAGTAGCCAGAGGGATAGTACCGATGTAAAATATATGACTATATAAGCTAACTTTGCCTGGAGTCACGTCTTTGCTTCTCACTCCTCCCCATCCGTTCCCCTCCATCCACCATCTGCCCCACCCCTCGGCTCCAGCATACCCCGCCCCACATCATTCCTACCGGGCGTATTTATCCCCCATGCCTGTTTCCGCTAATTACTTCGCATGCGCCAACGTCCCTCCCGACTAATGATAGGCTGAAAGTGGGCGATAATCGAGGCAACAAGGCTTAGAGCCGGCCCGGTCCACACAGCCACCCATCCGCCAACTAACAGGCCAGGGGGTCCTTATTTGAGTCAGCCTTATTAATCGGTCGTTTTTTTTGTGGATAAAGTATTTATTCATCGAATATGACATTTGTCAGCACCAGAGCACTGGTCTTCCAGCCATCTTACTATTGGAATTGACAGTCTAAATAATCTAAGTTTGATCAGTGCTGTATTAGTTACAGCACCAATCCTGTAGAATTAAGGGAGTGGGTCCGGCTGTATAATGTACAGCACCAGTCACTGTAGTTCATGCAAAAATGGGGAGCAGCACCGAGTAGAAAGTGCATACTCAGGGCAACTCAAACAATCGTTGAGGGTTACATTTTATCTCTTATGAAACAAGGTAAGTGTATAGTTGACAAAACATTTTGTCTGTCTTATATAATGTTCAATGTGTTTAAACAGGGTGATAGTTGTGTAGGATGTTTGGTGTGTTGATGGTTTGTTCATGATGGTGGTGGCAGGGGAGGGGGGCACATTGGGGTGGGTGGTGGGTGGGAAAACCCCAGAGGAGAGCAAGCCAGGATGCAGGGGGGGGGGGAGGAGCTCAAGGCTTTGGTAGTAATTACTGCAGTAGTCATTTTAAGGGCCTGAATAACCAGGTGGGCTCTCTATGCATTTTTGAAGGCAGGTATTGTTTGTGTTTCTCAGACTCTGATAGGGAGGTCATTCCACATGACACTACCTTTGTAGATTGGTGCTCCAATATATTTATTTGTTGAAGGGGGTGGTACATTGAGCAGAGTTCATACAGTATTAATGCTTCCTCATAGATATGATCAGCAAATCAATGAAAAATATTGTAAAGTCAAATGCTCCAGTTTAAATGTACATAATAAGATCCTCATAATATTTTGTTTAACCTGATAGTTACCCACTATTGTCTATATTGTTCATACCATCTCATCATCTCAGCTCATAAATAGTTCATATGAATCATAACTATAAAAGCCAAACACCAGGGATTCCGTCGTGAACAAACAAAATGCTAATAAAGTGGAATTAAAAAAAATGACGGGAAAAACATCTAAATCAGGGGAAGAACAAAAAAATCACACCAAACCCATCAAAGATGGCTTACGCCAAAGCTATCCGTATACTGCGCCTCTTTATTAATTTCCTCAATTAAATCCAATGCACAGGACATTAACATATATACGCATTATGTGAAAGACATCTGACCTATAAAATAAAATAAAATAAATTAATTAAAGTACTTTAAATCAAATTCAGGGAAATATATGTGTATAGAAAAGTGGGTAGTTTAGGCTGATAGTAATGTTGCATAGCCAGATGGTTTTGAATTTCTGTTGTATTTAGTTTTTTTTTAGATAAATATAATAGGTTGATGGTTATAATGTACCTTAATTTACCTTGAAGTGAGTTTGATTGTGAATGTCTTCCTTTGGAGATATTTGAAATGAAATCATGCAAAAAATAATGTTGGTGTGCACATCAAAATTTTATCAACGTAGGCTACATACAATACTTATAGGTTCTAGTAATTTGACGTTGTATTTCCTTCTATGCAGCATCAAATGTTTAATAAGTGCACACATCTAAATTTGGTATTTCGGATCAAATTTAGATAAGTATATTGGAATCGAAAATGTAATGCTTTAATCGGACTATGAAGCTTTAAAGAATTGTGAATCAAGTATAATGCACATAGAAATTGAATAATATTACCTGACATTAAAGGATTATATTTTTGTTGAAGATTTATACTGCCTATCATGGATAAGCCTGAATAGGCTTGTTTTCACCATTAGACAGTTTGTCGATAGAAAGCCTGAGCCTACACTTTTACCGACCCAAGGGATTTTTAACCTCCCACACCACATAGACATGGTATGAGAGCAACTGGCCTTTGATGACGCTGTAAGTTATACACAGCGGTGGAAATCCAAATTGGCAGAGATGGGGGCATGGGGAATCGAACCACCGACCCTCAGATTAGGAGTCTGACCTAGAAAAAAGTCAGACACTCTAACCACTCCGCCACAGAGAACACCACTTAAAGGATTATAAATTACATGTCGCAAAGATGATGAATGCATTTAGACACTGGTGCACCGACCCCATTAAGCATTTATTGCTTGTGTTATGCTGCTTGATTAAATCAGGATTGGCACTGCCTTGAAACAATCCAACTCAAGGAGCCTTATATTGCTGCCCCAGTGGGGAACCATTTCACTGCCTCCATTACTGGGATATCCTACTCAATCACATCACCCTGATACTGAGCAAACCAATCCCTGCTCTATCCTATTAATGCCAAACAACAGGCAAGGTAGTGACAAGAAGCAATTTTTCAGGTCATTGGTTTGACTTGGCCAAGCTTCGAACCCATGACGAGCTGATAGTCAGTGCTCTTACCGATCCAGCGATCCTGTCAGGATTATGCAACTTGAATACAAATATCAGAAAGAAATATTTAATTCACCAAATATTTTCTGATTAAAGCTGCATAGTCCGATGAAAGCATCACTTTCCCGAAACTAAACCTATTACACTCTAACCCCTTTAAAGCAAGCTCAGTTAAACCAAACTATCGGTTAATGCAAACTTTTTTCGGCGGCCCGGCAAATACTACCATTTATCATATAAAAAAGTTGGTTAAACCAAAGTCGGTTAATCCAAACTATCGGCTAATACAAACAAAATTGTCGGACCCCACGCCACTTCCAGTATGGTTAAACAAAACTTTCATGTGGTTATAAGGTCATCTGAGATCCCACCAACTTTTTTATATGATAAATGGTAGTATTTTGCTGGGCCGCCGAAAAACGTTTGGATTAACCAATCATTTGGGTTAACCAATCTTGGCTTAACGGAATTATACTGTATATACATAAAAAAACAATAATCAAAGTGTCCACATACATTGTATATTACATGCATAATGCACCCGCATTTTTGCCAAAGCCAAGTCAAAGTCGAAGCCAAAGCTTGGTTAAACAAATGATCGGTTAATCCAAACAAATTTCTAGGTCCCTTCAAGTTTCGCTTAACGGGGTTACACTGTCTCTAGAGGAATACATATCTAACTTAGACACTGAAGAACTTATTAAGCATTTGTTGCCACATAGAAGGGAATGCCTAGTCAATGTAATAGAATCTGTTACTGCGGAAACATATGGTGTCAGAGTTTTGGAAATTAATTTTCCATATTTGCACTTCAAATATCTCAAAAGTTAGCCATTTAAAATAAAAGCACTTGATGTATATTTCTCCATCCATCCTCTCTCGACGATTATGTATGTGCCGGAGGCTAACCACTGTCCCTGCAGCCGAACCTCGACACTAGCGCCACCACCGGCTGCATCTGACACTCCCCACTTCTGTACTTCTTTCTTACTCACCACATAATTTATACACAAAGTAAGGTAGATTATAACCATCAACTTAATCTATTTATCTCAGAAAATGACAGATACTCAAAACCATCGGACTATGCAACCGTAACCAAAAAAAATCTTTATTTTAAATGCCTAAAGCTAGGATTCCTTACACATGGCATGCGGCATGCGGCATGTGGCATGCGGCATGCGGCATGCAGTATGCAAACGGTTTGGGTCCTTTCACCCACACCCACACACATAGTGTCAGGTTTCTCTAACACTGTTGTCTATGGGCATTCACATTCGCATGCTGCACCAATTGCTACATGGACCGATTCAGTATTCGCATGCTGCATGCCACATGCCGCATACCACAGGTAAGGAATGTAGCCCATAGGCTTCAAGGCATTTCGATTTTTTGTCGCATTCGCATTCGCATACCCATACCCCATACCGCGTGTAAGGAATGTACCCTTAAGGCTTCCTTTGTATGTCCATCTCCAGCAAGGTGGCAGGGAGGGGGCGTTACAGTGTCTGTATGTGGAGTGTGGATGAAGTGGCCCCAGTTGCAGGTTTCCATGTTTGCACTTCAAATATTTAAAAAGCTAGCCATTTAAAATGAAATAAAATTCAAATTAAAAGCGAGGTAGATTATAACCATCGACCTAATGGTAATATATTTATCTCAGAAAATGATAGACACTCAAAACCATCGGACTATGCAACTTGAAACAAAATGTTTAGTTTTTTTTATGCCTAAGGCTTCCTGTGAATGTCACCTTCACCAACATGGTGAGGAGGGGGCTCTGCGGGTGTGTGAAGTGTGGATGAAATGTGGATGGAGTGTGGTTGAAGTGTGAATGAAGTGTGGTTGAAGTGTGGATGAAGTGTGGTTGAAGTGTGGATGAAGTGTGGATGAAGTGTGGATGAAGTGTGGATGAAGTGTGGATGAAGTGTGGATGAAGTGTGGATGAAGTGTGGATGAAGTCCAGATGAAGTGTGGATGAAGTGTGGATGAAGTCCGGTTGAAGTGTGGATGAAGTGTGGTTGAAGTGAGGATGAAGTGTGGATGAAGTGTGGATGAAGTCCGGATGAAGTGTGGATGAAGTCCGGATGAAGTGTGGATGAAGTGTGGTTGAAGTGAGGATGAAGTGTGGATGAAGTGTGGATGAAGTCCGGATGAAGTGTGGATGAAGTCCGGATGAAGTGTGGATGAAGTGTGGTTGAAGTGTGGATGAAGTGTGGATGAACTGTGGATGAAGTGTGGATGAAATATCGATGAAGTGTGGATGAAGTGTGGATGAAGTGTGGATGAAGTGTGGATGAAGTATGGATGAAGTGTGGATGAAGTGTGGATGAAGTGTGGATGAAGTCCGGATGAAGTGTGGATGAAGTGTGGTTGAAGTGTGGATGAAGTGTGGATGAAGTCCGGATGAAGTGTGGATGAAGTGTGGATGAAGTGTGGATGAAGTATGGATGAAGTATGGATGAAGTGTGGATGAAGGGTGGATGAAGTATGGATGAAGTTTGGATGAAGTGTGGATGAAGTGTGGATGAAGTGTGGATGAAGCATGGATGAAGTGTGGATGAAGTGTGGATGAAGTCCGGATGAAGTGTGGATGAAGTGTGGTTGAAGTGTGGATGAAGTGTGGATGAAGTGTGGATGAAGTGTGGATGAAGTATGGATGAAGTGTGGATGAAGCATGGATGAAGTGGCCCCAGTGGCAGGGCCCTTTAGTAAGTAGAAGGCCCTGACGGAAGCAGTGCCATACTTAAAGGTCAACTCACACAGTTGTTAGTTCTCAGACCTGTGCGCATAATGGAATCTGGCAAGACTGAATTGTGAGAACATCCGGCCCCACATGGGGCAGGGGCCGCCTCGAGAGTTGTACAGCATCTTATACACCGGGGAGAACAGTAGACTGGGGGAGGGGGCGAGGGGCGGGGGGAGGGGCTAAAGCAAGCAGTCAACTATTCAGCTATTAATAAATAATAAATAATAAATAAAACGGAGGTTGGGAGAGAAAGGACCACCATATTATCTAAAGCTGCATAGTCTGATGAAAGCATCACATTTTAGAAACCAACAAACTTACCCAGATTTGATCCGATATACCAAATTTAGATACTGGTGCACTTATCAAACATTTCTTGCTGCATAGAAGGGGATTCTAAGGACATTTAATAGAACCTGTTAAGTGTTAGCTGCTGAAGTGTATTGTGTCAGAATTTCGACGTGTAAGCCAACATTAATTTAGCCTCCTTTCACTTTGAATATTTCTAAATTTAACCACTCATAATAAACATTAGTTTAAGCTAAAACAAGGTAGATTTTTAATAAGTAACCTACTATATTTATCTAGAATTAATAATGGCAGAAGCTCAAAACCAGCGGATTTATGCAACGTTAAAAAAAGGGAGCAAATAAAAAAGAGAAGTTATTCCTTCCCATTGTCTGGTGCTCACTCACACGTCTTCTGAACTTGTGGTCTGGGATAACCGGTGATGCACCCCCTAGAGATTCGCTACCTCAGCGATCTTGTATCGCGAATATCGTAGCTCTAGGATCCAGTAAAGTGTGCATCCTCTTCTCATTAGGCCTACAATATATATATATATATATATATATATATATATATATATCATGAATATATTTAAAATGTGAAAGTGAGCCGGAAGTAACCGTTGGACTCAGTTGGTCAAGGGTCAGAGTCGGCGGGATGCAGAGAATGACTGACTATCAGTATCTCAAGTTAGTTTGGTATGTGAGGCTCGCTGTCAGCAGGACACCAACCAGAAAGATTAGGAGGCATTCTTAATTTATATACAGATATTAAATTAAATAGTACATATATGTGTTTAACAATATATGTGTATATATATTACAATATTATATGTGTTATATATATATATGTGTGTGCTTACTATTATATATAATATAATATATATTTATATTATATATAATATATTTATATATATTATATATATTATATATATATATATAAGGACTGGTTAGCTCAGTATCAG
>CM059186.1:60033818-60053567 GCA_030323885.1 Branchipolynoe longqiensis | reverse complement strand
TTTCTCATGAAGACCGCTGTCCGTAATTATCAGTCGCCTCCTCCAGCCTTATATCAATGGACAAATGCGACTGATGCTTTTCTGTTCGCACCACCTTGTCCCGGCTGTCCGTAATTATCAGTCGCCTCCTCCAGCCTTATATCAATGGACTAATGCGACTGATGCTTTTCTATTCGCACCACCTTTATGCATTACGCACCGATCACTGCATGGAGTGATCGGGATAATGGATTTCTGTCACATTTGCATTCGCATTATGCATTACGCGTGTATAGAATGTAGCTCATAGGTTTCAAGGCGTTTCGATTTTTTGTCGGATTCGTATTCGCATTCGCATTACACATTACGCGTATATGGAATCCAGCCTTTAGTGGTCCTTTATTATCGCTCACTCCTACCCCACCCCCTCTCCCTCGCTCCCCATCTCTAATTTACGCAAACTGGTTCCCGGCGCGGCCAATCAATGGATGTTATTCATGCGCTGCAGAAAACGGATACCTGTGCAGCCTTCATTCATACTTGTTGCTTCCTAGCCTGGCGCTCGGCATTATTAGAATAGGACAAGGACTGGTTATCTCAGTGTCAGGATAATGTGACTGAGTGGGATATCGGGTCATGGTGCCGGCGGCCTGGTTTCCCAGTGGGACAGCACTATAAAGTCGCATGAGTGCGCACTGCTACAAGTCGGTACCTGTCCTGAAATGACCTTACATGTTGCTAGGATGTAAAACAACAAACAAACAAAACACAACCATCAGGATCAAATATGACGAGTTATGGTTTGTATGCTTTGAAACGACAATATTGGCTGGTCGGTTGTTGGAGTTTTACGTCCTGGGAACATCTAAGGCTATATCAGGACAGGAAACAACAATATTCTTGATGAGTTACTTAGGTCCCAACCAATGTCCTCGGGTCTCTATTATCAAGCTTGTAGTATCAATCAGCCCTAATGACATTCGTCAATGACATATGCTACTGCTAGGGTATGATTATTACAGATTATGAAAGTAATAAAGATACATTTGAAGGTTTCTGAGTATGCCATATAATCTATGAAAGTCAACCCTTCCTTGTGAGATTTCAGCGAACTGATATTAATAATCATAGGGTATTTAGAGTCGAGTGGTGCTCAATAGACCAGTCCTTACCTACTGGATTAAATACATTTAATATTCACGGCAGGAATACATGTTAAAATCACGTGACCAGACATGTAAACCACAATGTCGGTGAAATACATGTTGAACTAACATTGCACATACAGTCAGGAGGTGGCAAATAGTTTGCTTCCTTTCTAGGGTTTGACGGCCCAACATCATCGAAGGTAAATACCAGGACGGGTACTGAGCGCACTCACAGCAACTTTATAGTGCTGTCCCACTGGGATACCATGCAGTCGACATCACGGATGACTCCCACTCAGTCACATTATCCTGATAATAATGAGCAAACCATAGCCAGACACTCGATATTACTGGTTTTATTTTTGTAATTCTTTTATTTTACTCGGCAGGGTTCAATCGCACTACCTCTTCGATTCGGCCATTAATCGTTATGTACTGTGGTACCCAGCAAAAACAGATACAATGAATAACCATCGAAACCATATTTCACTTGGATTTATGGTATTGAATAACACTTCTTTGTCACCGTTGTTTAATGCGTCCTTCCACTACACAAGGCCCGGTTTGGTTTGATTTACGGGGGTTTTACATCCTACCAACATGGTGGTCGGGGGATAGATAATTATCAGGTATTGGACTATGAAAACGTAGGTAATGACCACCGACATCATATTTTATTTGAATTACGAAATTAAATAAAAATAATGGCCTTCCAACTTGATTTAGACTATAATGGCGCCACAAAATGGCGGGAAACCCCACATGGGAATGGCGTCATATTTTTAGCGCGTTGTAAGACGGCAGTGCAAGCAGTACTCATTTAAAAATTGTTCAGCGTCCCATCCTCTCTCCCCCACTGCCGCCCCCACCCCACCCCCGCCCCACCCCCACCTCATTGACACTCCAGTTTAATTGTTGGTTTGGTTGTGTGAATGGGATATATTCATGTCAAATTAAACTCGGCAACGCTGCAGCACAATGCGGGCGATTGTCTATGGATTGGTGCATGACACATATATGGTTCAAAGAAACCACTATGTCCAACTTGTCTCTGTCAAATACAGCCTCAACCTGATTTGTTTTTGTTGATTGACATGTTAGCGATTGACACACTCCACTCCGAGAGCTTCCAAGCACAACTTTGGTCCCCCCCCACACCTTACCGCCACCCTCCCCCCCCCCAAAAAAAAACCTCCGCTCCCCTGACCTGGTGACAAATGCGAACCTCAGACCACCTTGTGACGTTGAACCACACATGCCATGCCCCGAGCCTGAGACAATCGCCCCCGTTGTGCCTGCCGCAGCGTTGCTGATTTTAATTTGACATGAATAGGTCCATTCACACAAACAAACACAACCCATATCACGTGATCATGCTGACTGACAAGGGACGCGTGGACACTCCTGCGCCACCCTCCATCCCCCACCCCCACCCACCCCGGGGGCTTACTGACTGTTACTGTTAGTCGATTCACCTCCCTCCCCTTTCCAATAACACACACATATAATTATGCTTATAATTAAATACTTTACCTATCATTCATATCAATACTTTGCTTATTGTCTTGTAATTGTCTGTCTATATTGCTGTAACAGTCTGCACCTATGACGACTTTATAGTGCTACCCCACTGGGAGACAAGGCCACTGGCATCATGACTTGATTTCCCACTCTGTTACATTATTCGACACTGAGCTAACCAGTCATTTCCATATCCTAGTAAAGGCTGCATTCCATATATGCGTAATGCGTAATGCGAATGCGAATGCGAATGTGACAAAAAATCGAAACGCCTTGAAACCTATGAGCTACATTCCATACACGCGTAATGCGTAATGCGAATGCGAATGCGTCAGAAATCCATTATCCCGATCGCTCCATGTAGCGATCGGTGCGTAATGCGTAATGCGTAAAGGTGGTGCGATTAGAAAAGCATCAGTCGCATTTGTCCATTGATATAAGGCTGGAGGAGGCGACTGATAATTACGGACAGCTGGTCTTCATGAGAAATATGAAGAATGGGACGGTGCAAACATGTAGGTTTATGCAGCGGACCTGTTAGGAAGCAGTCTTCAAGGTGGTACGAACAGAAAAGCATCAGTCGCATTTGTCCATTGATATAAGGCTGGAGGAGGCGACTGATAATTATGGACAGTCGGGACAAGGTGGTGCGAACAGAAAAGCATCAGTCGCATTTGTCCATTGATATAAGGCTGGAGGAGGCGACTGATAATTACGGACAGCCGGTCTTCATGAGAAATATGAAAAATGGGACGGTGCAAACATGTAGGTTTATGCAGCGGACATGTACTTTTTATATACTTCACTGCACAACGCATAACGCAATACGCATTACGCGTATATGGAATGCTGGCATTCGCATAACGCATAACGCATTACGCGTATATGGAATGCAGCCTTGATCAAGTTAATGCGACGTGCCAGGACGTGTCAGTTTTGTGAAGGTTGGTTTGACTCAGGCGAGTTTCAAACTCCCGACTTTCAGCCCGGGAAGCCTGCACAGGAAACCTTCTCCTGTAAATTGTCAAGGTACCTACGATTTCTCAGAGCAGGTCTAGGATATCAACCAGTTCTTGATTTTCTTCTGTAGAGCTATCCTACTGTGGGCCTTAAAGATGTAAAATACTGGCTTCTAGGATTGCCACTGGGGGGATTGGGTTGATGGGGTAGAAAGTGTGGAGATGAAGGGTTTATGGGGCTGGTTGGGGGGGGGGGGGGTGAGTGGAGAAGTGGGAGGGAGGGTCGACGGGGCTGTGTGGGAGGGTGGAGAGGGTGGAGAGGGTTGAGATGGAGGGTTGACGGGATGGGGGACTAGGGTGGGGGTTAGGGTGGGGGTTAGGGTGGGGACTAGGGTGGGGGTTAGGGTGGGGGTGGGAGTGTTCTCTCATCAGATTAGGGGGTTTGGCGATATTTTCGTTGTGTATGTACGGCGGGCTTGAGAGGTGTTGTATCGGGTTGGTTCCCGACTAACTGACGAGGAATGAAACGGTCCCTGATGAAATAGCGCGTCTGACGTCTGTCTTCCCGCCTTCACAGAGCGTTCGCCACCTGGCGGGAGTTAAACACGTCAGTCACGGGGAGATGCCGCAGCACCGGGGCACGGCGCAGGGTCTGGGTTGTGTCTCACTGACGGTGGAAGGAGGGGAGGGTAGGGGGTGGGGAGCTGTGTGCGGGGGTGGGTGAGTGTGGGTGGGTGGGGGCGGAGCCGGGTAGGGTGGAGGTGGACTCGGAGTAAAATACAGCTGGGTGGGATCGGGGGGTGGATAGGAGGCTGGGAGGCTGGGAGGCTGGGGGGGCGGATCCGGATTCGGAATAAAGTAGAGCTGGTTAGGGGTAGGGGTGGGTATAGGTGGGAGCTGGGTCCGTGGGTGGGTGGGTGGTTGGGTGCATGGGTGGGGCTTGATGTGGGGGTGGGTGGGGCCGGGTCGGGTTAGGGTGGCGTGGAATCGGAGCAGAGTATAGCTGGCTGAAAGTAGGGGTGTGGGTGTGGGTGTGGGTGTGGGTGTGGGTGTGGGTGGTACTGGTAGTAAGTAGGACTTGTAGTAATTACACCATAGTGCTAAATATAGATTGCTTCATACCCATAGAGCTAAAAATAGATTGAGCAACTGTGCCTGTGTTTGCAGCCACTTAGAAACTGGGCTAAGCATCCCCTGGTACAGATAGCTTAAAGTTGCATAGTCCGATGGTTTTGAATGTCTGTATCTTTTTCTGAGATAAATACATTAGATCGATCACTAGTATCTACTTGACATTAGTTCAAAGTTACTTTTATTTTAAATGGTAAACTTTTGAGATATTTTGAGTTCAAACATGGAAAATTAGTTTTTGAAAGCTTGCCAAAACTCTGACACCATAGACTTCTGCAGTATCAAGTTCTGTTAAATTGACTCAGTATTGTCTTCTACGCAGAAACAAATGCTTAATAAGTGCATCAGTATCTAATTTAGATATGTAAAATCAAAACTAGATAATTGGTTTTGTTTTGAAAATTTGATATTTCATCGGACAATGCAGCTTTAAGCACTGGATAGTCCGATGAAAGTATCAACTTGTCGAAATCAAAACAATTATCTAGATTTGATTCTAGATATTTAGCTTAGATACTGGTTCACTTGTTAAGCATTTGTCGCCGTATAGAAGGGGATACTGCAGAAGCCAGTAGTGTTACTGCTAGACTTTTGGCCTGCTTGCCAAAATTAATGGTGCTAGGTTGGACTTCAAATATCTCAAAAGTTAGCCATTTAAAATTAAAATAACTTCTAACCAGAGTCGGGTAGATTATAACGATGAACCTAATATAGCAATCTTATCAAAATGACAGAAACTCAAAACGATCGGACCATGCAACGTTCATAAATTGAATGAATATCACAATTTGTGAAAGGAGGACAAAATACACCTCAGGGAAGCACTGTTGGTGTTTAGTGCGCCACGGTGTTCTCCCGTTCTGGTCAGCGAGGAAACATGTGCAAATAATATATTACACCTGAACGTGTTTGTCCGACTGACTTCCTCAGATATAGGGTCTGTGCTGGCTATTCATCTTATGAGGTTCTCTACAGGCACTATGGCTGAAAGATCTATGTCGGATGATGAGAGAGGGAATAACTTTCGGGGGTTTTGCGCCCTAGCAACGCCTGAGTTCGTTTCAGGGAGATACCGACCGTTATACATCCGTGATACCATTTGCCACCGGCACCGTGGACCTAATAATTCCACTAAGTCAAATTATCCTGATACTTCTCTGAACTATCCATTGTTTGGGATCACCCGTCTACACGGGTAGCATCAGTGTTACAACACAGCAGCACAGCAGCACAGCCCCACAGCACCATAACAACACAGCACCATAGCAGTACAGCAGCACAGCAGCATAGCACCATAGCAACACAGCACAGCAGAACAGCAGCACAGAATCACAGAAGCAGGTAGCACAACAACGCCAGGAGGAAATATCTTCTCAAGAAAACTGTACCCGGATGTAATATGGAGGTTTGACGCTGGACACTACAGACCACAGTGATTACAGTACAACATAGGAGGGCTGGGGAATTGAGTGATTAACCACCTCCCCCCCTGCCCCCTTCCTCCCCACACCCACACCAACACCCACACCAACACCCACAACCACACCTCCACACCCACACCCACCTCATCCATTCCCTCCCCATCACCGTTCCCAACCCAACGCTCGCACCTGCACTCAACACCTCAATACCCGCACCCCCAAAAGTTTCCCCTGAACCCCACCCCTACTCTCACCCCCAGCCCCACTCCCCTCCATCTAACACCCTTCCCTCAACCTTCACTCCAACTCGCCTTTAATATCTGCGCACTTGGTATTGTAAATCGAATGCAATTTTAAATCAGACAAACGTATACTTACAACTATCAGCTCCATCCATCGCAAAGTGTATCCGTTCCAGCAAAAACTGCATAAAGAGTTAAGTTATCTTTAAAAGAATGACCGTGTCCTGGTTGCGCGCCGGTTAGATCAAAGCACACCGACTATAGATCGCGCCTTTAAGACTTCTTCTGTTCACCGTGGTGTAGTGCCGACCTAGCAACTAATAAGGCTTTTGGTTTGTCGGTACAAAATCGGATTGGTTTGTAAGCATTAACCAATTTAAAGAATTCCGTTCATTCCTCACTCAGAATATGGCCCCTGTTGTGCAAATGGTGTATAGACCCACACTCACTCCTTATCCATTCACTCAGTTACTCATTCACTCACTCACTCATGCTCTAACTCACTCATTCACTTAATTCCTCACCACCCACTCACACACCCACTCACACACCCACTCACCCACTCATTTACACATCACTCACATACCCATGCATTCCACACACTGACACACACTCACAAATACACACTCACTCACTCACTTAGTCCCTCACCCACTTAGTCACTCATTCACACGCTCTCTCACCCACTCACCATCTCATTTATTCATTCATTAATTCAACCACAAAGTCGCAGCAGTGGAAGGAATTCTTAGCGAGATGCAATAAGACTTACTCAGTCCAGCTATTCTCCAACCTGACCAAAGAGGTCCTTGCCCAGTCCTTGCTCAGTCCTGAATGGTCACATCCTGCAATCAAGATCACCCCCACAAACTGATTACCTGACCGCCTTCCAATCAAGTGCGCGGGCCACACAGCTCACCCAGTGAACAAACTAACCACTAAGTCTTGCGTTCCCTCTGTGCCGGCCACACAGCTCACCCATTGAACAGACTAACCACATAGCCTTGTGTTCCCTGTGTGCCGGTCACACAGCTCACCCAGTGAACAGACTAACCACTGAGCCTCGTGTTCCCTGTGTGTCGGCCACACAGCTCACCCAGTGAACAGACTAACCACTGAGCCTCGTGTTCCCTGTGTGCCAGCCACACAGCTCACCCATTGAACAGACTAACCACTGAGCCTCGTGTTCCCTGTGTGCCAGCCACACAGCTCACCCAGTGAACAGACTAACCACTGAGCCTCGTGTTCCCTGTGTGCCAGCCACACAGCTTACCCAGTGAACAGACTAACCACTGAGCCTCGTGTTCCCTGTGTGCCAGTCACACAGCTCACCCAGTGAACAGACTAACCACTGAGCCTCGTGTTCCCTGTGTGCCAGTCACACAGCTCACCCACTGAACAGACTAACCACTGAGCCTTGTATTCCCTGTGTGCCGGCCACACAGCTCACCCAGTGAACAAGATAACCACCTAGCCTCGTGTTTCCGTGCGCCGAGACACGTAACGCCCAACATCACATATTCTACTCTCATGTATAGATGATGATATTGGATCGTTTCTTTGGTTTGTTATTGGAGAGTCGTAGTTTTACTCCCTGGCAACATCTAAGGTCATATCAGGACGGGTACCGACTTGTGACAGTGTGCACTCATGGCAACATCATAGTGCTGCCCCACTGGGAAATCAGGCCGCCAGCACCATCATCCAATAGTATCCCACTCAGTCATATTATCCTGACACTTATCTATCCAGTTCTTGTCCTATCCTATTAATACCGAGCGCCAGGTTAAGAAGCGACAAATATCAATTTTATAAGTCATTGGTTCAACTTGATCATGAACTGAACTCCTGATCTCCCACACGTAAGGCATGCGCTCTATGGATTCTGCCATGATGCTATTGGATCAGAGGACCACAGTAGATTCAATAGATGAAAGACTCAGATGTGATACTATCTCCAGAAGTAAAAAGAAGTCGCGAAGCCAACAAATGGATTTGTGAATACCACTGGTATTCATTCACCAATCTCATTTGAACGTACGCTAAAAACACTGTCATAGTGGGTGGGTTTTTTTCAGAGGGGTGTAATTGTATTTGCTAAGTCGGGAGATTCCTACTGCATATGGGTCAGCCTCACGAAAATGGGCCAATTGGGGAAAGTTGTCGGCGTCGAGCATTGGATGTCGGCGTTGAACTGTATAATTATAGTTTAGCATTGACATAGGTCTTGGAAAGTCCTTAAATTTATCCTGAATGTAAAGGTAGAGAAAATACAATAAACTGATTTGTTTCTAGGATAATTTAATATAAAACAAAGAAATGCACAACACTTTAAGAATTGTGACGCCGACATCTGGTGAAGTTGTGATCGTCGAGCATTGGATGTCGGCGTCGAACGGCATAATTATAGTTTAGCATTGACAGAAGTGTTGCAAAGTCCTTAAATTTATCCTGAATGTAAAGGTAGAGAAAATACAACAACCTTATTTGTTTCTAGGATAATTTAATATGAAACAAAGAAAGGCACTACACTTTAAGAATTGCGATGCCGACATCATAAATTTACCACCGATTGGCCCATTTTCATGAGGCTGACTCGTGTAGTGATGATAAAATTGCCAACTATAACTGCTGAAATGTTCATATATATATGTAGAACCTGAGATTCAATTTTTGTTTAAATATTTAAATATATGACGTTTTATAGCATTTTGTTCTATCACGTTTCTATTTCAATAGCGTTTTTATTCGATCGCCGAAAAAGTCTTCGCACCACCTGAAAATTCCAAGCTTGGCCCCTGCACTGTCACATTGAGTATGGTATAATTTGACCGTCCAAGCAGGTCTATAGGCGATAAAGACTAAGCACATCCGATATACAGTGGTCAGAACCCCTCACAGGTGGCGCCGATGTGGGCAATACTGTAACTACATTCGGCCAGTAGATATAATGAGTATAGTATAGGGGAGTGAAGATCGATAGTGTCCTTGTTTATATTCCCATAATAGATTATAGAGTACATATATATATATATATACAGTAAAACCTCCATAACCTACCACCTCCATAGATCGACCACTCCCACATATCGATCGCTTTATTTGTGTCTCAACAATACCATTGTAACCATATTCTAACTCCCTAAACCGACCACCTCCCTAAATGGACCACTTAAATTCGGTCCCAAGGTCGGTCGATTTAGAGAGGTTTTACTGTATATATATGCTGTATACGAAATTATATGAGTATAATAACCCATAATTCCATACTGGCTCCTCAGCTTTACCTGCCAGTAATTGGGTGATGGAGCCTGGGGCTAGTCATCTACTGATCCAACGTACTCAACCTCAGCTCCGATGGTGACGCCACCGCTCGCCTCTGCTCATTAACCTAATTCACTTACCACCGATAATCTATTATATATATATATATATATATATATATATATATATATATATATATATATATATGGTCATGGGTCAGAGTCGGCTGAATGAATACATTCGTATAGATTGATATGTCGTGGTGAATTTTCACCACGAGTCGGAACAGGACCCCGACCCATATTTCTTTAACCCCCTCCCCTCTCCCCCCCCCTAACCCCCCCCCTCCCTCCCAACATTAAGTTATGTTGTTGCTGCTGAGGTGGGTTGTAAGCTTCATGGTTGTCGGGTGTGTGGCTCTGACCTTCAACTGCGGGACTGGACGCGCAGAACAGGCACAGTAAAAGAGCACTTAAAGAACATATTTATGACGTCTGTGTGTACTTGTAGTAAAGCTCTCTGACGTTCTGTACCACCAAGCTGAGCTGTATACACCTTCTCCAACCCCACCTTCTCCCTTCCACCCCCCCCCCTCCCCCACTCCTCCCCCTTTCCATCCTAACCCTCTTAAGTCTTATCCCTCTTTTTGTAATTAGTTTACCAAGTAGACACCTCACCGAGTGTAAGCTAACCCCATGACCCGTATGCATGACGCGGTGTCAACTTACACTCGGTGTGTTTGTGCTAACACCGCTGCTTGCGTACTGAGTTTTCGCCGGTAACCTAGAAATCCCCTGCAAAACCAGTTTTGGCTCGATAACACCGCGTCATGCATAGGGGGATGGACCTCCTCTATATATTTTGTTGTTTAAAGATCTGATCGCGTGATTTTCACATGTCTTCTTTACAGGAATATTTGCTATATCCTAGCGGAATATTATTTACATGAATATTCGCTGTTTTTTTAAAGTAGGATAATCTAAGCCTATAAATGTTAACTGCATCGCACTTTTATTACAACTGGTAAATAAATTCGTGGGATACTTTGTGTAATGGGCAGAACCGTCATTACTGACTCCATTGGAACTGAAATATTCTATTCAGTTACATCCTATGGAAAAGGAAGTGGTATTACATATAATCATCATCATCATCGTCATCATCATCAGTATCAATCCCTTAACTGCAAAGGTTGGTCGGGCACAGTAGATGACTTTGCAACTACAGTAAAACCTCTCTAAATGGACCGACATTGGGACCGACTTCAAGTCGTCGATTTAAGGATGTGGTCGGTTTAGGAAGTTAGAATATTGTTACAATGGTATCGTTGGGACCCACATAAAGCGATCGATATAGGGGAGTGGTCGATCTATGGAGGTTGTCGGTTATTGAGGTGTTATTGTAGTTCTCTCCATTTTTCTATTTCTCACTGCCAAACTCCAGGCATGTCCACTCCCTGGTGTTATCTTCCCACCTCTTCCGTTGTCCGCCTTGTTTTCTTCCCCCTTTAACTGTGCCTTACAAGATGATTTTGGTCAGACTAATGTCGCGAGTGTCGTTAGATGTCACCAGTGTTGGTGATGTCGCTAGTGTCAGTAGGTGTCGCAAGTGTTGGTAGGTGTCTAGTGGGTGTTGCCATTGTCAGTAGGTATCTAGTGGGTGTTGTCAGTGTTGGTAGGTGTCTATTGGGTGTTGCCATTGTCAGTAGGTGTCTATTGCGTGTCACCGGTGTCAGTATGTATCTAGTGGGTGTTGCCATTGTCAGTATGTATCTAGTGGGTGTTGCCATTGTCAGTAGGCATCTAGTTGGTGTTGCCAGTGTTGGTAGGTGTCTAGTGGGTGTCAGCAGTGTTAGTAGGTATCTACTGCGTGTCACCATTGTCAGTAGGTGTCTATTGTGTGTCACCATTGTCAGTAGGTATCTAGTTGGTGTTGCCATTGTCAGTAGATATCTGGTGGGTGTTGCCATTGTCGGTAGGTGGCTAGTGGGTGTGTCCAGTGTGGCTAGGTGTCTAGTGGGTGTTGCCAGTGTTGGTAGGTGTCTAGTTGGTGTCGCAAGTGTCACTAGGTGCTTACTGAGTGTCATCAGTATGGGTAGGTGTCTAGTGGGTGTCACCAGTGTTGATAGGTGTCTAGTGGGGTCGTGAGTGTCGGTAGGTGCCTAGTCGGTGTCATCAGTGTCGGTAGGTACTTTGTGGGTGTTACCAGTGTCAGTAGGTGTTTAGGGAGTGTCACAAGTGTCGGTAGGTGCTTAGCGGGTGTTACCAGTATTGGTAGGTGCCTAGTGGGTGTCATCAGGGTCAAGAGGTGTCTACTGGATGTTGCCAGTGTCATGAGGTGTCTACTGGGTGTCACCAGTGTCCGATTGTGTGTAGAGGGTGTCACAAGTGTCATGGGGTGTCTAGTGGGTGTCAATTGGTGTATAGTGGGTGTCTCGAGTGTCGGTAGTTGTCTCATGGGTGCACAATCCTTCCACCCCTATACATCAACTCCCTTCATTAAGTCCAGAGACCAGGCGGGATGGCTGAATGAGTTAGATCGTCCGTCTCCGGTGCTGGTAGATCGTGGGGTCGTGGGTTCGAACCCTGATCGAGTCAAACCAATGACTTCAAAATTGATACTTGTTGCTTCCTAGCCGGCGCTCGGCATTATTAAGATAGGGTAAGGACTGGTTGGCAAGGGCTGGTTGGCTCGGGTCATCGTGCCGGTGGCCTGGTTTCCCAGTGGGACAGCACTATAAAGTTGCCATGAGTGCGCACTGTCACAAGTCGGTACCCCTCCTGATATGACCTTAGATGTTGCTAGGGCGTAAACCAACAAATAAACAAATCATTAAGTCCAGCACATGGCACCCTGCCCTCTTTAGAACCTTCTGAGCCCCCCCCCCCCCCCACACACACACACCTCCCGCACCGCCTCGCGCGACTTGTGAACCAGTAAACCAATCACCGCCATCAACATACAAGGGGACCTCGCATCCTGCTTACTGAGGTGAGGAAAGCGGAAGTGGGAGTGTGCCCAGACTTCACGCAGTACCCCCCACCTACTCACGTAAACAGTCGGCTGTAGAATCGCTATGTGGGCTTGTTTGTTTAAGTTTTTACGTCCGATGGTAAAATCAGGATGGCTACTGACTTGTGACAGTACGTTCTCATGGCAACTTTCTAGTGCCACCCCACTGGGAGATCAGGCTATTGGCACCATAACCTGATTTCACTCTCAGTCACATTATCCTGATACTGAGCTAACCAGTCCTTGCCCTATCCTGATAATGCTGAGTGCTGGGCTAGGTAGCGACAACTATCAATTTTGTAATTCATTGGTTCGACTCGACTAGGAATCGAACTCCCGACCTTCCACATGGAAAGCCTGATTTGGTCAAAATCGTTACACTCTATTTTTAGAATGGTATGTTATATATATGCGGTATACTTTGTTATATGAATATAAATAGCATGTATATCTCTATGATAGCGCCACCTACGGCAGCTTTCAACACTAGCTTTCGACTCGCGTAATTCTCGTGAGACGGCCATTTATGTATACAGGTTATGTAAGTTCTCATATGATATGCATAAGAAAAAGTACCCATATGGTTGTTTTATTATATTATTCTATTTCATCTTATTGTCCTATCGGATGCGATAGCCAAATCGGTAAAGCATAGACCTCCCGTGTGGAAGGTCGGGAATTCACTTCGCGGTCTAGTCAAATCAATGACTTACAAAATTGATACTTGTCGCTTCCTAGCCAGGCGCTCGACATAATTAGGATAGGGCAAGGACTGGTTAGCTCAGTGTCAGGATAATGTGACTGAGTGGGATATCAGGTCATGGTGGTGGTGGCCTGGTCTCCAAGTGTGGCAACACTATAAAGTCGCCATGAATGCGCACTGTCACACGTCGGTACCTGTCCTGATATGAGCTCAGATGTTGCTAGGACGTAAAACTCCAACAACCAACCAACCTCATTGTCCTGTCCCGATTGTTTTGACCACTCACCAGCGCCGCCTGGAGTCTTTTTCTGTTATCTCCCAGTTTGCTCAGTCCAGGTCAAATACAGAGAAATGATGGTCGCTGGGTGCATTTGTCCTACTTTGATAAGTGACCACTCTTTGGTGTGGGAAATGTCGATATTTATTAAGCGTTCGTGCAGGCTCCCGATAACCTCTGATGTCCTGTGCATACCGGAAGTCACGTTGAGTTATGGCGGGTCTTACCTCCTAGACACTGCTATGATACTGGTGCACTTATTTAACATGAGGCAGACTATGTAAAATTTAACAGAACCTATCAAACTGCACGATCCCCATGGAGTCCAATTGATGTGCTTGCCAAAATAGATTTTTCATGTTTTGACTTCAAATATCTCAAAAGTTAATTTAATATAGAAGTATTATCGAAGGAAGTACAATATATATATATATATATATATAATATATATATAGATATTATATATATATATATATATATATATATAGTAAGCACACACATATATATATATACACATATATATTGTAAACACATATATGTACTATTTAATTTAATATCTGTATATAAATTAAGAATGCCTCCTAATCTTTCTGGTTGGTGTCCTGCTGACAGCGAGCCTCACATACCAAACTAACTTGAGATACTGATAGTCAGTCATTCTCTGCATCCCGCCGACTCTGACCCTTGACCAACTGAGTCCAACGGTTACTTCCGGCTCACTTTCATGTTTTGACTTCAATCAGGACTGTGGGTGTCACCAGTGTTGATGTATATATATATATATATATTTTACCTCGGTATACAGCCTCAGGCTAGCCTCAGGCTAGGGAGAGGTAAGCACATCCGGTCCAGCAATTAGCATAAAAAGCTCACGACCGGAGGACGCTCGTGAGCTGCTCCAGTTGGATTTATCTACAAACAAGCTAACAACTGTAAGTAATCATGATGATTTTGGTTGAGCTTGTTTATGATGCGTTATAGCATCTAGATTGGAAAGTTCAGAACTTTCGTACGTCCAGTTTGGACAAGATTGACGTTTAAAAATTTGAATCGGATAGAACAAAGGATTCCTTTGTCTTGGCCAGTGGTTCGATTTAACCCGCTTTGTACGGGTAGAGATGGTGACACCGTCACATCTCCTGTGGACATTCCTTCGGACCCTAATAGAGGGTGATGTTGGGGAAGATCCTGGGTTTCTTTTATGGACTCCCCTTTTGATGAGGCGTTTCTCCGAGTTTCGTAGCATTTTCTCTCACTTGCTGGCGCAGTAGCCGTGGGTGAGAGAAGTGTATGGAACAGAGAGATGGGAGGTTCTAGAAGCCTACCCCACGTACGGTTGGTTTCGATACCTAAAACCTACGGAAAATTTAGCTTACCACGCCTGTTTCGAGAACGGTGTAAATACGTTACTCGTTACCAAGATATCCTCAACCCAGTTTCTGGCGTCACTTCGGTGTTCAGTTGAGTTGATTCCGGTTATTAAGTTTCCTTTTTGGGTTACAGAACCGATGGCTACGAAACGAAACAAGCCGCCGCCTGCAGCGGCGGAGGGACGCGTGCCTACCGGCTACGATACGTCTCCCGATAGGACAGCTCCGCCGTCTCCGCTTCAGGGAGCCCACGTGCTCTCGGATAGAGACAGTGATGAGGACGAGGTGTTCCCAGCGGACTTGACTTTGCAGGTCAATCGGCTAGTGGAGCAACGTATGAAAGAGCTCCAAAGCAAAGACCAACAGTTTGACCCAGATGACTCTGGTTGGCAGGATGTCACGGAT
Organism: Branchipolynoe longqiensis; assembly: GCA_030323885.1. Classification (NCBI taxonomy): domain Eukaryota; kingdom Metazoa; phylum Annelida; class Polychaeta; order Phyllodocida; family Polynoidae; genus Branchipolynoe; species Branchipolynoe longqiensis. The sequence continues at coordinate 60,038,135 of CM059186.1, read as the reverse complement.
TTTGAGACTGATTCGGCGGCTGAGCCCACGCACGTTAAGGGCAAAAAGCGAAAAAGACCCGCTAGTTCCTCGGGTGATGACTACACGAAAGCCACCAAAAGTAAGAAAGTGAAGAAGCAAAAGAAGAAGAGTAAGAAGAAAAAGAAGGATTCTTCTTCCGATTCATCGTCTGACTCGTCGACTACTGAATCCGACTCAGATACAGAAAGAGATGGCGTTTATGCCAAGCTGGGCAGAAAGATTCGCAAGCGCTGCCCTATTCAAAAGGGTAAGAAGGTCAGAACAACGACCATGATGCGTGAGACTATCAAAGGACACTTCAATACCTTTAAGCCAGCCGAGGTGATCAATAAGATCACAGAACAAATTTCCGGCATCAAAGGTATCCCAGCTAGTGTCGTTAAGGAGATGGATGCTGGCATCCATCTTAACGAAGAGAAGAAGCGATTTGAAACAGCACTGTTTACCGTCCACAAAGCAGTTTTGGGCGTACTCGCTTCATTCGTTCCGGTCGCGAACCGGATGCAGACAGAGAACAAGTTCTCCTCACTGGCTAGAGGTATGGACAAGGGCATGGCCCTCCTTACAGCCGCCAGTAATTTTCTGAGTTATCGTCGCTATGAAAATGTTTTCAAGGCGGTCAGTACCCAAGCAGGAAAGGAAGTCGCCAGGTCTAAAAAGGTTATGGACAACGATGGCAAGGAATATACACTCTTCTTGCCCCCCAAGCCAATTAAAGGCAAACCTCTGGATAAGGGGAAAATGTTTGGGGGCCAACTGCCATACCTCTTTAAAGAGGTAGAAACGGAGGCCAAGAGTGGTCATAACCTGGAGGCCAAGAAAACCGACTCTTCCAGATTCCGTCGACCCCGAGGGGATTTTCGTCCTCGTCGAGGAGCCAGGGCTGGCAGGTCCGGCCCATCCTACGGCTATCAGCCCAGGGGCAGAGGTCGAGGAGACCGGCAAGGGTGGAACGACGGCAACCGCCCGTTCAGGAAGGAGTTTGCCCCGAAACAATCCTTCCCACGACCAGTCAACAAATAGACATGGCTACGCAGACCCAAATACCTAAGCGGGTGGCGGAGTCTACACAAACAGACGTAAGGGAATTTTGTGCAGGAAATATTGTTAATTGTATTTCTTCTTGGTATGACATTACTTCTGACGTTAACATTTTGAATATTGTTACCGGTGTTAAGATTCCCTTTACGGAAATCCCTTTACAAAAACGGATACCTTTTCCGTACAAGTTTAATGAGATTGAAGAACGAGCATTATCTGAACAGGTTACGCTCTTTGAGTCTAAGGGTATTATTGAACAGGTGTTACACACTCCAGGGGAGTTTATCTCTAATATATTTTCAAGGCCAAAGCCAAATGGCGATATCCGTATGATTTTAGATTTAACTAAGTTAAACAAACTAGTAGAGTATCAACATTTCAAAATGTTTTCACTTGACACAGCCAGAGACTTGGTAACACAAAATGCATGGATGGCTAGTGTTGACTTACAGGATGCATATTATACAGTCCCGATATTTGAACTACACCGGAAATTCTTACGGTTTATTTGGAAAGGTACACTTTTTCAATTTACTTGTATGCCGAATGGCTTAGCCTGTGCTCCCCGTTTGTTTACTAAACTGTTGAAACCCGTTTTCTCGGTGATGGCGAATAAGGGACATACTATGTTTCCCTACATTGATGATTCCTTCATTGTGTCACAATCCTATGATGACTGTCAACAAGCGGTGGAAGATTTATGTTCCCTCCTGACTACGTTAGGATTTTATTTAAATTATAACAAATCTGTTTTTGTCCCAACAACTGAACTGAAATGTTTAGGATTTATTATTAACACGCGCTCTATGACTGTTTCACTCCCAGATAACAAGCTGCTTAAGTTTCATGATACGGCGTCTCACTTGGTCGCCTTAAGTAGGCCAAAGATTAGACAGGTCGCGGTGCTAGTTGGCATACTTATTGCCTACGCCCCGGCTATTCTATATGGCAAAGCCCATATCAAATCTTTGGAGATAGATAAGAACTTAGGGTTGGCTCGTACTAAAGGCAATTTTGAAAGAAAAATGTTTATTTCCGAGGAAGGACTGAATGATATTAATTGGTGGTTCGATAATATTGAAAATTCCCCCAACCCCATACGGATGAATGAACCCAACACAGTAGTTACTACTGACGCTTCACTAGAAGGTTGGGGTGCACATTGCGAGTCCGTAGCAACTGGTGGACGTTGGTTAAAAGAGGAAGATTCTGATCATATTAATGTCCTAGAGCTACGAGCTATTTACTTAGGCCTCGCTAGTTTGGTTAAAGTACCACGTACACACGTCCGTATTTTAACGGATAATACCACAGCAATGGCATATGTACGCAATATGGGTGGGACAAAGTCAAAACCATGTAATGCTATGGCCCGAAAAATTTGGGATTGGGCCCAAATGAAGAAAGTTTGGTTAACAGTAGCTTATATTCCCGGAAAGCAGAACACTTTAGCGGATCATAAAAGTCGACAATTTTATGACCACTTAGAATGGGCTCTTAAGCCACAAATTTTCGCCACAGTGTGCCAAAAGTGGGGCCAACCTGAAGTGGACTTATTTGCTTCACGAAACAATTGTAAGATTGATAAATATGTCTCATGGCAGCCAGAACCGGATGCATGGCATATAGATGCTTTTTCTCTCACCTGGGGGAATAAATTTTATTATATCTTCCCTCCATTCAGCTTGATCAGCCGGGTAAGCAGAAAAATAAGGATGGACAAAGCACACGCAATATTAATCGTTCCCGACTGGCACACGCAGCCTTGGCTACCGGGCATACAGGCAGCCGCCAAAGATTGCCTCCGATTCCGAAGATCGCCAGACAATCTGACACACCAAGGCCCTCTAAAACGACGAGGGGACGTGTCCACAACCCCGTTGTGGGCATTCCTTTTTTAAATAAATATTTAGAACAATTTGGTTTAGATAAAATTACACAACAAAGACTGGTGGCAGATGCTTGGCGTAAAGGTACGGTTAAAATGTATACTACATATTTGAGGAAATGGGGTGTTTTTTTTGTATAGTTAACAAAGTTAAACCCATGAATCCTACTATTTCACAAGTTGGTAAATTTCTCAGAGGGTTGGAGGATGAAGGATTAGGGTTCGGAGCTATTAATGCTGCTCGTTGTGCTTTATCGGTTATCCTGCCACGGATAAATAATGAGACATTTGGAAAACACCATGTCATTCATTGGATTATTAGGTCGATTTATCAGAGAAATCCACCAAAACTGAAATACAGTCGCTTTTGGGATGTGTCGGTAGTGTTTGATTTACTCAAACAGTGGCCTCATAATAAGCATTTAGATCTTAAACAATTAGGTTTTAAGGTAGCTTTGCTCCTTTTGTTAGTAACAGGACACAGGGGTCAAACTATTGTAGCGTTATCGTTAGACGGCCTAGAGATAGAAAGGAGGCCACATTTGATTTGTCAAAGTTATTAAAATCTAACAGATTAGGTGACCCTTTATCTACGATTAGTGTTAGTAGTTTCACAGAAGACTCAAAACTTTGTGTTGTCTCGGCCATTAGGGCATATATATCCAAGACAAAAGACTTACGACAGTCAAGACAGCTTTTGGTGAGCTTTATTAAGCCACACAAAGGCATTTCGCGAGATACTCTAGCGAGATGGACAATTAGAATGTTGAAAATGGCAGGCGTAGACACGGACAAATATGCCTCCCATTCAACAAGGGGTGCGATGGTGTCTAAGGCACGACTCCTGGGCATCTCTGTTAAGCGGATCCTGGCCCATGCAGGATGGAAGACAGCACGGTCGTTTGCAACCCACTACAACAAACGATTAGAAAAGTCGAGCACAGTAGCCCGACAGCTGCTACAAGACTAGATCAGCAGTAGGTGAGAATACACTTCGTTTTCACCAAAACTCTTTAAATTTGCTGGTTGATGTTCATACATGTTTAACAATTGTTATTGATTTTTGACATTAGAATACAGGATAAATGAGTTTACGTAAACCTCTCCCTAGCCTGAGGCTAGCCTGAGGCTGTATACCGAGGTAAAATAGATTAGTTAGACAAATCTTACCTGGGTATAGATGATGGATAACTGTTGTTTTACCGAGGTAGAAGCCTCGGATAGACGTGGGCTAGGGCCCTCCCGCCACTCCCTTCCACGTCTATTCTTTGGTTTTACCAACAAAACTTCACAGTTTGGTACCATTATCACCGTTAATGTACTTTTAGATTCTTTGGCTCATTTCTCCTGATTAAGTAGGTAAAGAT
>CM059186.1:59880023-60033318 GCA_030323885.1 Branchipolynoe longqiensis | reverse complement strand
AGGGTGGGAGGCTGGGTGGGAGGCTGCGAGGGAGAGATGGGGAGGGTGGGTCGGAGGCAGAGTGGGAGGGGAGAGATGGGGAGAGGGTGGGAGAGAGATGGCGAGAGGATGGGAGGGAGAGATGGCAAGAGGGTTGGAGGGAGGATGAGTGGGAAACAAAGTGGGAGGGTGTGAAGCAGGGAGGGCATGACCTCGGGCATGACCTCGGGCATGACCTCGGGCATGACCGCGGGCGGACGGCGGGGGGCGCGGGTGGTGGGATGGGCGGGGAAGGCAGGGTTCCGGCCGGCGGCAGCTGTTGATGGCCCAGTCAGGTCCCCGGGCCTCCGCCCCCCCCCCCCCCTCCCCGATGCCTCCATAACACACACACGCCCATAACAAGCGGCTAATGTTGCGTGGGCCTGCCCCGGGGCCCGGTGTGAATGACACCAGCCCGACACCTGCCGGCACTGCGCCGCACGATCCTGGCACCTTGCCGGTGATAAGCGGGCTGGTTCCCGGTCTGTTTGGCGGCCCCCATAGTATCGCCGCGAGGGACTAACGATTCCATAGCTGAAATCTGTGTGTTTGTCTGTTGGACAAACAACATTGTGATATTAGTGTCTAATTCGTGTCCTTACGATGCATACATCGCGGTTGACATGTTGCTGAAGTATTGCATATGGATGGTGGTGGTATGATGGATAAAGGGTTTGAGATGAGTGTGATGGGTGTGGTGTTTGTGGTGTGTGCTGTGTGTGGTGTGTGGACAGAGAGGTGTGGTGCAGGACAGGCATGGCGCTATGGTGGATATACAGATAGTGTCCTGGCGGTCCATATATCGCGGTCGGCATTTTGCTGTTATTTATTATTGTTCTAAACATTTTCACTGTGCGATTTGTTCAACCCAGAGGATTGCTTTGCTTTCTTGGTGGTTTTACGTCCTGGTAACATCTAACGTTACATTACGATGGGTACCAACTTAAGACAGTGTGCACTCATGGTGACTTTATAGTGCTGCCCTACTGGTAGACCAGGCTGCCGGCACTGTGTCGATATCCCACTCAGTCACATTATCCTGATGCTGAGTTAACCAGGCCTTGCCTTATCCTATTAATGCAGAGCGCCAGACGAGGTAGCAGCAAGTATATATTTGCATTGGTTTGATTTGGCTGAGTTTTTTAACTTCTGACCTTCCGCATGGGAAGCCTCCGCTCTACCGATTCGGCCACCCCATCCGGTCATAACCGACATCAGTTTAGTTCATGGCCAAAGCTTTTCTTCATTTTTGTTGTTAAGAAAGGCCCCCCCCCCCCCCCCCCCTCTGTACCCCCACCAAGCATCTACGGGCCCACGTGCATGCACAGCCCCCCCCCCCCCCCCCCCCCCCATGGCGGAGTTTACAAGGAGAGTATATAGGAATAAGAACTCTACCGCACAGTATGTGTGTATGTGTGTATGTATGTCTGTTTGTATGTATGTATATATGTATGTGCATGTATGTGTGTATGTATACATGTATGTATGTATGTGTGTAAGTGTGTGTATGTATATGTATGTGTGCATGTGTGGATGTATGTATGTGTATGTATGTGTATATATGTGTGGATGTATGTATATGTGGATGTATGTGTGGTTGTGTGTATGTGTATATGTATGTGTGTATTCATGTATGTATGTGTGGATGTGTATATGTATGTGCATGCATGTATGAATGTATGTGTGGATGTGCATGTATGTATATGTGTATTCATGTATGTATGTGTGGATGTATATATGTATGTGCATGTATGTATGTGTATGTGCATGTATATATGTGTGTATGTGCATGTATGTATGTATGTGTATATGTATATATGTGCATGCATGTTTGTGTGTATGCATGTATGTATGTATGTGTATATGTATATATGTATGTGCATGCATGTTTGTGTATAGATATGTATGGTTGTGTGTTTGCATGTAAGTATACATGCGGGGATGTGTGTGAGGTGGGGGAAGATGGATGACAGAGTAGATAGAAAGGGCAATCTGTGGGCTAGAGAGAAGAGTGGCTAGTGGGCCATGTCCGTGTGTGCGGAGAGCGGGGGTCACACTCACAGACAAGCAGGCAATGCTGCGGTGGCTTGCTGGTTGAGGCTGGAGGTGGTGGCGGAGGTTGGCGGGAGGTGTGGGAGTGAGGGCCGGTAACAGGTGTGGAAGTAATGACAGTAGATGGTGGTGGTATATGGAGAGAGGGGTTGAGGTGAGTGTGGTGTGTGTGGTGTTTGTGGTGTGTGGTGGTGTGTGTTGTGTGGATAGAGAGGTGTGGTGCAGGGCAGGCACGGCGCTATGATGAATAGACAGATAAGGCCCGGTCACATACACTTTAGTGGACGTAGTTGAACGTAGTGGAGGCTAACGTAGTTGAACATAGTTGAACGTAGTTGAATATAGTACAACGTACCGGCATCCGTACTTCTCCGTTGTGAGAACGTGATAAGAACGTGTGTGGGCCTGGAGTTCCGATTTAAGCTTTGGACATGTTCAAAAGAGAGGTATTTTTGAGGCAGACGTAGCCTTTGTGATGATAACATACCCTAGCATACTCTAGTGTACTCTAGCATACTTCTTAATGTACTCTAGCATACCCTAGCATACTTCGACCCACACAAAACCTTAGCCATTCTGCCATGGTGACATAGTCGTTAGTGGACGAAGTTGAACTTAGTTGAACGTAGTGGAGGGCAACGTAGTTCAACATAGTTCAACGTAGTTGGACATACCGTGATCCGTACCGTAACGTACCGCGATCCATACCGTAACGTATTTATCTGTACTATTAGGTTGGTGATCAACCAAAACCTGCCATACCTTAACGTAGTTTAACGTAGTTTAACATAGTGACAGCACGTTTCACCCACGTTAATCTATCCTACGTTCAATTACGTTCAACTATCTTCAGTAACGTGTATATGACCATGGCTATAAGGTCTACAATATTTGACGGAGCTGTGGACTGATGCGGTGATGCCGTCTACACATGCTAGTGGCGGATGTATTAATGCGCGTTGTAGAAACCCAAATCTGGTTAATCGTGTCTCGCAAGAACCACGTGTGTGGCGTGAGATGACCGAATGGCCGAATGAGCGCCAGACAGGATGGCCGAATGGCTGAACGAGCGCCAGACGGGATGCTCGAATGAGCGCCAGACGGGATGCTCGAATGGATGAACGAGCGCCAGACGGGATGGCTGAATGAGCACCAGACGGGATGGCCGAATGGATGAATGAGCACCAGATGGGATGGCTGAATGGCTGAATGAGCACCAGATGGGATGGCTGAATGGCTGAATGAGCACCAGATGGGATGGCTGAATGGCTGAATGAGCACCAGATGGGATGGCTGAATGAGCGCCAGACGGGATGGCCGAATGGCTGAATGAGTGCCAGATGGGATGGCCGAATGGCTGAATTAGCACCAGATGGGATGGCCGAATGGCTGAACAAGCACCAGACAAGATGGCCGAATGGCTGAACAAGCGCCAGACGGGATGGCCGAATGGCTGAATGAGCGTCAGACAGGATGGCTGAATGGCTGAATGAGTGCCAGACGGGATGGCCGAATGGCTGAATGAGCACCAGACGGGATGGCCGAATGGCTGAATGAGCGCCAGACGGGATGGCCGAATGGCTGAATTAGCACCAGACAGGATGGTCGAATGAGCGCCAGATGGGATGGGCGAATGGCTGAATGAGTGCCAGACGGGATGGGCGAATGGCTGAATGAGTGCCAGACGGGATGCCCGAATGCTCGAATGAGCGCCAGACGGGATGGCCGAATGAGCGCCAAACGGGATGGCCGAATGGCTGAATTAGCACCAGACGGGATGGCCGAATGGATGAATGAGCGCCAGACGGGATGGCTGAATGAGTTTAGGGTCTGTCTCCCGTGTTGGTAGATCGTGGGATTAGAACCCATGGGTTCGACACTGTGGTCGGGTCAAACCAATGACTTAAAAATTGATACTTTTCACTTCCTAGTCAGACACTCTGGATCCTTAGTATAGGGCAAGGAGCAGTGGAATAAGAAAAACCAATCGCGGACGATTGGTCTTTCCCCTGGTTAATCAACTAATGTACCAAAAAAAGATAGATCGTTTTGGTCAGCCTGATAATAAAATTTATATCAGAAATTAAGAAAAAAAAACCTCGAAATCATCGGACTATGCAACTTTACGAGAGAGGCGTTTTTGTGTGAGATAAGTTTGTTTGTTTGAGTTTTACTTCCTGGCAACATATAAGGTCATATCAGGACAGGTACCAACTCGTGACAGTGCGCACTCGTGGCGTTTAACCAACAACAATCTACCTAGACACCTTTGGAAACAGACTTGTATTGCCCCCACGGTGACCATATACTGGTGAGATTCAATGCATTGTGTGAACCAAACCGACTTGTTAAAGGCTTAAAATCCAATAAAACCAGACTATTTCCGGAATCAAGTGATTGGCTACATTTCATCTTATATATCAATATTAGTTGCAATTATTAAATATGCATTATATAAGGAATATTATATCAATTTAATAGAACCTGCCACTGCTGCAAGGCAAACAAGCTGCAAGTCATGCAAGCTGCAAGTCATGCAAATCTACACCAGTATGAACTTTGAACCCCAACATTAATACGTATGTTTTCACTTCAAAGACTAGCCATTTGTAATCAAGCTTACTTCAAACTAACGTAAAGTAAATTATAAAAAGAAGATTGTTTTATTTAACGATGCCTCTAGAGCACATCGATTTTTATCATCGGCTATTGGACGTCAAATGAAGTAAATTATAATGACCAACCTAATTTAAGAAAATAAATATTGCAGAAACACAAAACCACCGGATTATGCAAGTTTAAAGAGGCCATACTCGACTGATTTCACTGATTTTCAGATTTTTTCCCAAATTCCCAACATCCGCTTCCTGAGGACACTCCATTTTGTGTAGCATAGATGTGTGGTGGGATGTTATCTGTAGCGCTGGGCTCAGTGGGAGCCTGCATATAGATAGTGAAGAAGCTTCGCATATAGATTGCAAGGGTGACATCGGTAATGCTGACAGTCTGTGGGTGGGGTATTTGTAGTGATATTGGGAGATTAATTGGGGGTGGGTGGGAACACATTAGAATTACAGGAATGAGGATTAGGGATATATATATATATATATATATATATCTGTATACAGTAAACCCTCCGTAACCGACACCTCTACAGAACGACCACTCCCCTATATCGATCGCTTTATTTGGGTCCCAACAATACCATTGTAACCATATTCTAACTCCCTAAGCCGAGCACCTCCCTAAATCAACCACTTAAAGTCGGACCCAAGGTCGGTCGATTTAGAGAGGTTTTTACTGTATATATGTATACATATATATATATATCGGGGATATATATATGCTCACACCTCATATGGATGGATACAGAGTAGCGGTTACAGTGAGTAGTGGTTACAGTGTGAAGTAGGTGGCGGCGCCACCATCGGAGCTGAGGTTGGGAACACTGGAGCAGTAGATAACTAGTCCAGACTCCAGCAGTCAATGACTGAGGGAGTGCTGGGGAAAATCCGGGATATTCCAGGTTATTATACTCGCATAATTCTTATACAGCATTTATATAATGTTACCCCATCAGCACAATTAAAGCTGCATAGTCTGATGAAAGCTCACAGTTTGCTCAACCAAAAGACTTATTATCTAAATGTAATCCTACATATCTAACTTAGATACTGGTGTGCTTAATAAGCATATGTTCGTTTTGGTATACCAAGTCAACATATTATAACCTGCTACTGTCGAAGCCTATGGTGCTAGAATGTTGACATACACGCCAAAATGAATTTGCCATATTCTCAATCCAAATATCTCCAAAGTTAACGACTTAAAATTTACTCAAGTATGGTAGGTTGTAACAATGAACCTTATTTATCAAAATAAATGGATGGCAGAAATTCAAAATCATCTGACTCTTAAACATCGGCAAAGAGGGTCCCCACACTCAATCAGATGGCACACAGGAACCAGGGTACTAGTCCCCCCCCCCCCTCGGCTCAATCTTTTACACCCCAGCCCCTCTTGTCTCATGCCTTTACACCCCCCTCGCCTCAATCCTTTACACCCCAGCCCCTCTCGTCTCACGCCTTTACACCCCAGCCCCTCTCATCTCACGCCGTAACACTCCAGCCCCTCTTGTCTCACGCCTTTACACCCCCCCCCCCCTCCCTCACTCCTTTTTTTTTTTCACCCAGCCCCTCTTGGCTCATTCACGCCTTTACACCCCAAGCCCTTTTACCTCACTTATTTACACCCCAGACCCCCTCTCGCCTCACTGCTTTACACCCCAGCCCCTCTCGCCTCACTCCTTTACACCCCAGCCCCTCGTCTACTCCTTTTACACCCCCAAGCCCCATCCTCAACTGCTTTACAACCCCCAGCCCCTCGCCTCACTCTTTTACACCCCCAGCCCCCTTGTCTCATGCCTTTGCAACGCCCATCCCTCTTGCCTCACTGCTTTACCACCCCAGCCCCTCTCGCCTCACTGGCTTACACCAAGCCCCTCGTCTCACTCCTTTACACCCCAGCCCCATGCCTCACTCCTTTACACCCCAGCCCCATGCCTCACTCCTTTACACCCCAGCCCCTCTTGACCTCAATCTTTTACACCCCAGCCCCTCTTGCCTCACTTGCTTTACACCCCAGCCCAGCCCCTCTCACCTCACTGCTTTACACTCCAGCCCCTCGTCTCACTCGCTTTACCAACCACCCAGCCCCTCTCAACCTCACTGCTTTAACACCCCAGCCCTCTCGCCTCACTGCTTTTACACAACCGCAGCCTCTCCTCGCCTCACTCCTTTACACCCCAGCCACTCGCCTCACTCCTTTACACCCCAGCCCCTCTCGCCTCACTCCTTTACAACCAGCCCCTCGACTCACTCCTTTACACCCACAGCCCCTCGCCTCACTCCTTTACACCCCAGCCACTCGCCTCACTCCTTTACACCCACCCCTCTCGCCTTCACTGCGTTACACCCCAGCCCCATGCTCACTCCCTTACATTACACCCCAGCCCCCTTGCCTCACTGTTTACACCCCAGCCCCATGCTCATCCCTTTAACACCCCAGCCCCTCTCGCCTCCTGCTTTACAACCCCAGCCCCTCATCTCACTCCTTTACCACCCCAGCCCCTCTCGCTTCACTCCGTCTTTACCACACACCCCTGATGCGGCGATCGGGGGGGGGGGGGAGGGGGGGGGGGGGGGGGGGGGGGGGGGGGGAGGGGTGGGGGGTACTGGGGCTTTAAGGAGGACCGGTGGGGGGGGGGGGGCGGAGTCGGGCCCTTCTTTTAGGGCTCACTGCTTTAATAAAATAAGCACAACACAAGATAAATAGTTATATAAAGTGAAATTGGATCTCTCATTCGGGGGGTTGAAGGGTTGAGGGGTTGGTCTTTCTTTGGGGGGTTTGTGTTTGTGAGTTTAAAATTTAAATGGGATAGATTTTTTATTTAATGGTTATAAATTGAGGGGAGCGCGCGTATTTTAATAAGGATTAGGGGGGGGGGGGGGGGGTTTTTGAAGTTATGTTTTTTTTCACTTAGACACACCACCCCCTCTCTCACACTGCTTAACCCCCCCCCACCACAATCCACCCCTCAAACCCCCCTCCACACTCAATTCCCCCCCCCCACCACATCACCCACCCACATCAAACCACCCCCTCCCCACTCCTCACACCCACCAATACCCCAACCACAGCCCACAGCCACACACCAATACCCCCCCAAGACCCCACACGCAACGCCACCTAAACCCCCCCTCCCCTCTCGTCTCACTACTAGTACTACACTCATCCTCCTGGAATTGTAAGTCTTTTAAAAAGTTTACATCCATAACTCATTTAATGCTTCCAACTGCATACATAAAGGCAATGCGCTTACATATACAACAATACATACACAGGATAACATCAATAACCATACAGTGCGTAGCTTGTACGGGGTCCGGGTCACAACAACCAATGTTTATGTAAGTGATAAAAATGAGAAATATTGCGCCTCGAGCAGTATTCGAACCCTCACTTCTTGCCATTCTGGGGCTAGCGTGCTAACCATTACACTACCTGTTGCAATCACTACCTCAAGTATCTGTGCTTGTGGATCTTTGCCTGAGAGTTCAGTGCAGACTACCAGTATTACATCCCCTTACACCCCAGCCCCTCCCACCTCAATCCGTCCACCTCCTTTCGTCTCATCCTTCTCCCCGCCTCCCACACCACATACCACAGGAGCCACCTGTTGCGCAGTGTCGCACACCCACCCGTTACCATGGCAACAAGTTATTACACGCGGCAACTACGGGACCACCCTGATCCGGCGACACCCGTGCCAGCACGCACTGCCGCCCTAGCGGGAGAATTGCGTCAGAAATAGGTGTTCTTTTCCTTCTCTTTTTTTGGTTCAGCGGGAAGGGATGTTTATTTATAACAATAGGTCATGTTCTTTTCCTTCTTCTTTTTGGTTCAGGGGCAAGGAATGTTTATTTATAACAATAGGTCATTTGTAATGTGGTCATATTAACGGTTGACTACTATATTACAGAAAGGAGCCTGATGTAGATAATATGTCATGGATCATGTGTAATATATACAAGACATAATATCTCAATTATATACACTATATACATACATACTATATATTATATGTCATATTTATTTTTCATTATATATAATATATATAATATATATAATATATATAATATATATAATATATATAATATATATAACATATATAATATATATATGTCGTGGGGTTGATGAAAATGGGAAATACTGCGCCTAGAGCGGGACTCGAACCCACATCTCTTTGCATTCCGGCCACAACAACACCACACCCCAACAAACACCCCCACCCACCCAACCCACACAACCACTACATATATAATATATAATATATAATATATTATAATAATAACAATATATAATATATAAATATATATATAATATATATAATATATATAATATATAATATTTTATAATATATAATATATATAATATATATAAATTATAATATATATATAATATATACAATATACACAATATATATAATATAAATATAATATATATAACATATATAATATATATAATATATATTATATATATTATATATATATATATTATATAATATGTACACTCCTATATTGATTGTTTAATGCTGTGTTGGCAGCAAAGTCTATAATCATGGTAAGATATGTTCAAATCTTATTCTGTCATTATTATTGGGCCATTGCTTTTACATATAATGCAAAATCACACAATCTACTATTTGTCCAGAGACACTTTTGAAGTTAAAAGGTGACAGTCACAAAAAAAAAATGAAGCGAGGGAAAATTCTAGATAAAAGATATTGTTCTTCCTAAATTGGTGAAACTTGTTTTAATGAACTATATGAGGTGGCATAGTCCTATCGCCCTCAAGAGGGATAGGATCGCTTCCTATTTTGCATTAGTTAAATGATGACGCATGGTGTTTACATTGCAAAATTGGTGCAGTTAACTATAATGTGTCATGATATTGAACGACTTATAAAATGTACTCTTTTTGCTACTTAACGTGACACTCAGGTCGTTAATTAGTTAGTTAGTTGTTGGAGTTTTGCGTCCTGGCAACATCTAAGGTAATATCATGACGGGTACTCGGCATTACTAGGATAAGTCAATGAGGAAGAACAATTTTGGGTGATTGACATTTTCCCTGCTTAATCAACAGATATAATCCCCCTCTCTCACCACCACATAAAGAACCGAACAGCAACAACAACAAAATCAACAAGACAAACCGCAAGCCAATCAAGTCACGTGATCCTTTCTTTATCGTTATGCTATGAAGTTACAGACGAAACGCTCAATTGGTGATCCTGACCCCAGATATTGAAATGTGATTGGTGTGTGGAGCGGGCGTTGAATAGTGAGTGCAGCGCATGGTGGGTTGGTTGTTGGAGTTTTACGTCCTGGCAACATCTAAGGTCATATCAGGACGGGTACCGACTTGTGTGACAATACACACTCATGGCGACTTTATAGTACTGGCCCACTGGGAGACCAGGCTGCCAGCACCATGACCTGAGACCCCACTCAGTCACATTATCCTGACACTGAGCCAACCAGTCCTTGCCTCATCATAATAATGCCAAGCGCCAGGCTAGGAAGCGACAAGTATACATTTTTAAGTCATTGGTTTGGCTCGACCAGGGTTCGAACCCGTGAGTTCGAATCCCACGATCGGCCAACACGCTCAACTCAGTCGGCCATCCCGTCTGGTCCCGGCGCGTGTTGGTGAGGTGGGGAGTGTGGGAGGGGTCGGGTAGCGGGGTGAGGGGGGGGGGGAGTGTTGTGAGACGCGCAGAGGCGTGGTCCGCCATCACAGTCTCCCGTCGTCTGAACAAGGGCGGGCCCCACACGGCCCGGATAACATTAACAAGCACAGAAAACAACGCCGCGCCGGGACGCCGGGGTGTTTATATTGAACCACAGCGTGCGGCCATCACCACGCTGAGAGGTGGGAGGGGTGGGGAGGGGAAGAGTGTGAAAAGGGTAACATGGGTAAAGGGCATAAAAAGGCTAAAGTGGGTAAAATTACTAAAAATGGGTAAAAAAGGTAAAACAGGCAAAATGGGTAACACAACATAAAGGGGTATCAAGGGTAAAATAGCTATCAAGCGTAAAAAGGGTAACATGGTTACAAAAGGTAAAAAGGGTAAAATGGGTGAAAGGTAAGGGTAAACTCGGTAAGAAAAGGTCAAAATGGGTATCAAGTGTTAAAAGGGTAAAATGGCTAAAAGGTTTTTTTTTTTTAAAAGATAAAAGGGGTAAAAGGTAAAAAGTGTAAAAGGGTAAAAAGTGTAAAAGTGTAAAAATGGTAAACAGGGTAAAGGAGGTAAACATGATAGAAATGGTAAACAGGGTAAAGACAGATTGGGGGGTGGGGGGGGGGGCCTGCGGGTAAGTGAATTCACTAACAAAATTTGTGCTTTTTTTTGTGGGGTTATTTTGTTGTTGCATTTTACTTTTGGGAGGGTGTTGCATTCGTTGATTAAAGCTGCATAATCCAATGAAAACATCACCTTTTCAAAACCAAAGCGCTTACCTAGATTGGATCTTACAAAATTCAAGTTACATATCGGTGCATTTATTAAACACTTGTTGCATAGAAGGGAATAAATACTGGGTCGATTTGATAGAACCTGTGACTGCTGAACTGTGGTGTCAGAATGTTGACTTGTGTCCCAACATTATTTTTTGCCATGTTTTCACTTCAAATATCTCCAAAATCTCATTTAAAATAAAAAGTTACTTCAGACTAAAGTAAAGCCGATCATAACAATCAGGGCAATATATTTAGCTTTAAAAACTGGTGGAAATTCAAAACCATCAGATTATGCAAGTTTACTAATGGCGAAATTCTCTGGAACTTCGGAAGTGGGTGATTAAAACATTATTCATAGTTACATAAACAATCAAACCTGCTGCATGCGGCACATTGAATGAGTAATAGTATCGACAATTAATTATTATTGTAGCATTGACATATATTTTTGGGAATATCCTTAGTGTACATAAATTCCACTTTTCCCTGCTGGAATTATGAAAAGTCAGGGGGGAAATACCCAGAAAATCTTCATTGGACATTCATAATTGATTCTGGGACAGTCTTAGGAGGCAACGTTTGTCGACTGAACCTGCTATTGGATTCTGGAGAAGTCACTTATGTTATCGTCAGCCATTGAATGTCGTCTGCCTGTGGATGTCAGTAATCTGAATCACTTTGACGTGGTCGGCTAGAGTCGCGACGCGTCCATTGCCGGCCCATGGTTAGAGTTTGCTGCGAATACTCCCGCCGGCCAATACTTGCATTCAGAGTTCCGCTGGGTTATTGGCATACATTTAGTTCTAATGTAGATTAAATTTAGATAGTCCCAGTAAATATGGTAAATTTATGTTAATGCATTCAGCACCTACTCCACCTACCGCATGTAGGCAAAGCGCAGGCTTTCCATGCGGAAGGTCGAGAGTTCGAAACCCAGCCAAGTCAAACCAATGACTTACAAACTTGATACTTGTCGCTACCTATACTGGTGCTAGGAATTACTAGGATAGGGCAAGGACTGGTTAGCTCATTATCAGGATAAGATGACTGAGTGGGAAATCAGGTCATCGTGCTGGTACAGTGGTAGCCTGATCCTATGGATCAAGCTAAGATATTTGCCTAAGAAAACATATGCCAGAAATTCAAATATCGGAGTATACACCTCTCCCACGCCCACCCACACCTATGGCTACTGCCCACACTGAGACCTATTTCCGCACTACCCCCCCCCCACGCCCACGTCTACTCCCGAACACCCAACCATTCCGACAACAACAATATTTCCACGAAACTTGCATTCTACCGCTTCTACACATATTTTGCCCCAATTGCCGTGTTGTTAACATTTAACCGCAACATCAGCCTTTTACCCAACATCAGCATTTATTTACCTGCGCCCACAACCACGCCACCTATCGGTGCTGTAAAACCTGCCATATTTTCTTCTTCTTCCATTACTTTCTCCTACTTTCTCTCGTTCTCGCTCTTACTCTTGCTCTCTCTCCATCTTTGGCTCTCTCTCTCTCTCGCTCTTGTGCCTCTCACTTCTCAATGACTTTCAAAATTGATACTTGTCGCTTCCCAGCTTGGCTCTCAGCATTAATATGATAGGGCAAGGACTGGTTATCTCACTGTTAGGATAATGTTACTGGGTGGAATATTTGGTCATGGCGCTGTCGGCCTGATTTCCCAGTGGGGCAGCACTATAAACTTGTCATGGGTGTGCATTGTCACAATTCGGTACCCGTCCTGATATGACCTTAGTTGTTGCCAGGATGTAAAATTCCAGCAAACGACCAATCTCTCGCCTTCTCATTCTCTCTATCTCCCGCGGGAGGGTGATTATCTTTGGCCGCGGCGCAGATCCCCCTGCGTAAACTGCGCATTTAGAAAGTACTGCGCGGAACGGCGGAGAATATGTTCCCCGCGTTTGTTTTCTTGATCAGAACCAGGGGATGTCCATGACCTGACCATCTGGAGGCACCTGGCATGGTGCGTACCTGCAGGTTTGCTACCAGTGTGTGCTTTACATCCTAGCAACAGCTAAGGTCATATCCGGACGAGTACTGACGACGGCGACCAGGCACGGTGGCCGATTCGGTACAGCCAGGCATAGCGTGTGGAAGGTCGGGAGTTTGGTTCCCAGTCTAGTCAAACCAATGGCTTATACAATTTATGCTTGTCACTTCCTAGCCTGGTGCTCGGATAGGGCAAGGAGACTGGTCAGAATAATGTGACTGAGTGGGATATTGGGTCATATGTGGTATATTATCATCGCTTGATTTCCCAGTTTGGCAGCACTATAAACTAACCATGAGTGCACACTGTCACAAGTTGGTACCCGTCATGACATGACCTTAAATGTTGGCACGACATGAAACTCAAACAACCAACCAACCGAGTACTGACGCGTTTCACGCACGGTGGGTTTATAGTGCTGCCAGATATGTAACTGGCACCATGACCCACTGTCCGACTGTCACATTATCCTGACAGTGAGCAAACCACCCATATCCTATTAATGCTCAATGCCAGAATAGCTAGCGACAAGTGTAAATTCTGTAAACCATTGGTTTGACTCGGCAGGGATTAAACAATCTTGACCTTCCATACGGGAAGTCATCTGTTTGACCCGGTCGGTTTTCGAACCCGCGATCTTCCACATGGTAAGCCAACCAACGCTCTTAGTCTTACCAATTCGGCCATCCCGTCTGATAGTTTGCTAACACGATGGCCACAACAAATTTGCATCATAATCGAAAGAAATGATTTTTCATCCGCGTATCACATATAATATTATTAATAATACGCCCAGTGGGTGCTTTGATTGGTTTCAAATGGGCCGAAGCTGAATACTGAGAGCCACTTGGATGTTCTCCGCTGCACCCTCCCCTATCACCCACGAAGGCAATTATGATAGCCACAATTGTGTGCCATCCTGGCTTTGAGTTTTTATTTCATGTTTACAGATCTACTTTACCATTCACAGTGGGGGTATAATCGAGTTACTTCATATAGTGCCGGTTGGTTGAGCAGAAGACACCCCTGACTCTGAGCGCAATTAATCCACATGTTCAGCCATAGTTTGTATATATATTGGAACTGACTACTTTCTTGTGGACCGGATGTGGTGCCCGAATGAGTAGAATGCAGGCTTCCTGTGCAGAAAGTCCGGAGTTTGAAACCTGACTGAGTCAAACCAATGACTGTTATGGTGGTGTTCGGGGGAGGATGGATGTTCTTATACCTACCTATCTACCTGTTCAATGAAGACTCCGACGAAACGCCCTGGCTGGCCCGCACCGTCCCCGTCCCCGTCCCCGTCCCCGTCCCCGTCCACGTCCCCGTCCCCGTCCCCGTCCACGTCCCCGTCCCCGTCCCCGTCCCCGTCCACGTCCCCGTCCCCGTCCCCGTCCCCGTCCCCGTCCCCCCGTCCCCCGTTCCCGTCCACGTCCCCGTCCACGTCCCCCCCGTCCCCGTCCCAGGCCCCAGACCCGGCCTCGGACCCGGACCCGGACCCGGACCCGGACCCGGACCCGGACCCGGACCCGGCCCCGGACCCGGACCCGGACCCGGCGGCTGCCCGGCGCCCTGCCCGCCCGTCGCCGACCGATCCGGTGCTGCCCCCCCCCCCCCCCCCCCCCCCCCGACCCCACAACAGTCCACCACGCCCCGCCACACTCCTCATACGCCCCACCCGGCCCGCTCCTACACACTCCACCTCGCCCACCCCGTGCCCTCCCCACATCCGGCCCCGCACACTCCACCACGCTCGCCCCCCCCCCCCCCCCACCCACACACACACCCAGCCTCGCCCCGTCCGAGCCCGACTGCGTAGATCTACACTCCCCACGTCGCCAGCTCAAGAGATCGAGACCGTGTTGCCCTTCAGTTCTCGCTTAATGCGTCTCCACGTGTCATTAGTCAGCGAGTAATTGAGTGTATTTAAAGATGCGCAATCTACGCCGGCATGCTCGCTATGCGGCGCACGCCGGTCACGTGGTCGGTCACGTGGGGTGCCGGCCCGCCCGCCGCCGGGCAGACACAGGAAACATGTTGCATCTACACACAAACCAGCCGGGTCTCGCCTTGTAGTGAAGGAAGTCAGGTGACAATATATGATAGGGGGTCCTTCCTTATCCTTCCCACCGGACGCGGTGGCCGAATCGGTCGAGTGAAACCAATGACTTATGATATTGATGCTAGATGCTTCCTAGCCAGGTTCTCGGCATTATAGGATAGGGCAGGGACTCGTTGGATCAGTGTCAGGATAATGTGACTGAGTGGGATATCACTTTATCAGGTCATGGTGATGATGCCCTTGTCTCTCAGTGGGGGAGCACTATTAAGTTGCCATGAGTGTACACTGTCACAAGTCGGTACCCATCCTGATATGACCGTAGATGTTGCCAGGACGTAAAACTCCAATAACCAACCAACCCTGATCCTTCCTGTTCCCTTTCCGCCCCTCTTCTCTTCCCCTTTCTTGCTACTTTACCCCTTGACCTTTAAGCCTATGAACTCAGTGTCGAAGATCAACACCTCAACCGGAAGTATGGTGTATAATGACACTATACTTTTCTCTTATTTGATCAGATACTTTCCTTTTATTTGATGGTATGCTTTCCTGTTATTCGATGACATACTTTCTTTTTATTTGATGATATAAATCCTGTTATTTGATAACATTCTTTCCTATTATTTGATGATATATGAGACTGTCTCAAAAGGTGCTAAGCAATATGGGACAAAACTTTGTCCATTGTAACGATCAACATTCTATCTGCTTATGCATTTGCTCAGGATAAACTGATTTGTTGTTTACATGGTGTTTCATAATCCCAATAGAATACATATTGATTTGAAGCAAATGTCCTTGTGTTTACAGTGTAATCGTTTCTGTGCTGTTTTGTGTCAATTGTTACGATGGACAAAAACAAATACGAGTTATCACCTTTTGAGACAGGCTAATATATTTCCTGCTATTTAATAACATTCTTTCCTATTTTTTGATAATATACTTTGCTGTTATTTGCTAGGATACTTTCCTATTATTTGATGATATTCTTTCCTGTTATTTAATAACATGCTTTCCTATTTACATATTTACATACTTTCCTATTATCTGATAGGATACTTTCCTATTATTTGATGATATACTTTCCTGTTATTTAATAACATGCTTTCACCACTGTGTGAGGGCTTTTCAGCAGATCCCCGTTTGTTCATCGAACATCAAATCTACAACCGACTAAAATCGGTTTGCTCTGCTTGTATATATCTCCTATGTCAGTGCATGTTTATAAACATGACTTAGATTCCAGGGTGATTCGTCTCACTAAATAAAAAAAAGTCAGGGGACAAAGCACATAGCCCAGTCCACCTAGATTGGTGGCAGTGGAGCTTAGCTTGTTTAAACAAATTTAACAACAGCTCTAGAGTACATTTTATTTTTGTCATCGACTATTGGAGTCAAACATATGGTCATTCTGACATATTTCTTTGAGGAAACCTGTTGCCACCACATAGGCTACTCTTTCCGATAAGCAGCAAGGGGTCTTTTATATGCACTTTCCTACAGACAGGATAGCACATACCACATCCTTTAATAAACCAGTGATGGACCACTGGTTGGAACTGAAAATCGCCCAAATTTCAAATGGATCCACTGAGCAGGATCGATAGGATGACCTACACCTTCATGGGTAGACACTCTACCGCCAGAGCCACGGTCCATTCCCGGTGTCAATGGAACGACAACTACACTTGTGTATGTGGGCAATATCTATCTATATATATACGTAGGTTGGCTGGTTGTTGGAATTATACGTCCTAGCAACATCTAAGGTCACATCAAGATGGGTACTGAATTGTGACAGTGTGAACTCATGTCGACTTTATAGTGCTGCCCAACAGGGAAATCGGGCAGCCAGCACCGTGACCCAATATCCCTCTCAGTGTACTTTCTTATGCTTATGTATTAACCTGTGCCTATTTTGTCCATTTCAGGTGAGTTCTATGCGGCAGATATAACTTTATAAAGCTGTATCTGGGAGAAGGTCATGGGTAGGTCAGACCATTAAATTTAATATATATTTATTATTCTTTGTAGTATCTAAGTTAATTATGTAGAATAAAATCTAAATAAGTGTTTTGGTTTTGAAAAGTTAATGCTTTATCGGACTATGCAGCTTTAACCTGTACATGTAAAAGAATATAAATATGCCTTTAGCAACAAATTACTAACATTAAGCAAAGTTGTTCAGCAATGGCTTTAGATTCCTCAGCATTGCTGTGGTATCGGGACCATGTCGTAGCTTTCATGTGCAGATTAAAACTGCTTTGTTAGAAATACAAACGCATAGGGCTAGTGCGTGCAGCGTTACATAAATATCCATCCCTGCTATCAATTGGCCAGATGCGGGAACTAGCGACCATGGCCCAGATACTAGTGGAGTCGTAGCCAACTAACAAATGACATATCCACCATGTTAATGGTGTGTATCAGGGTCAATATATATATATATATATATTTATATATATATATATAAACAGTTGGCCCCAGATAAACAGAACGATAAGACTGATGTGGTTGAGAAGAAGATGTATATTCTCTGGCGGAGATATATTAAATGCCCACCTAAAGTTAAAATTTGACTGTCCCGACGGGTCTATAGGCAATAACTGCCAGTCGCAGCTGGCATACAGTGCTTAGAGCACCTCACAGGTGGCACTAGTCTGGCCAATGCTGTACTACACAGAGTTAGTTAGATAGGATACAGTGAATATATACTATTACATAGGGAACTGAAGATATATAGTGTCCTTGTTTATATTCCCATAATAGATTATAGAGCACATATATGTGTGTGTGTAGTAGCACTGACCTCTCAGACAAGGAGTCGCATAGACAGGTAGGCGTGGGTAGGGTGATTGCATCAGGGAGCCTGGGTGGTTTAATGGTTAGCTAACTAATAGTCAACCAGTTAACCCCGGAATGGCAACAAGTGTGTCTTCGAGTCATGCTTTTAGCACAATATTTCCCACTTCCACATTTCCAACATCCCCCCCTCCACGACACTGGGATCGATTAAGGAGCAGTGGAATGAGGAAAGATGAAATCGTCGGCGATTGAAATTCCTCCTGCCAAATCCACAAATCTATCCAACAAAGAAAACCAACCTACCAAAAAGAAGCTACAATTTACAAGCTCACGAATTGACTCGGAAACCTGAGGTCTCATAGCCTTTTGCATTTGATGATGAAGGAGTCAGTAGTAAGTATTTATCTGGGAACGGCACAACGTTACGCAACGGCGGTGATCAATTGGTGCGGAGTGTGCGCCGTAGGCGGTTAGCGTCGCATCACGTGATAGCCTCCAACCCGGACGTGATAGCCTCCAACCCAGAGCAGTATAAATCAATGTAAGCCGCCCAATGTCTCAGGTTTGTGCCCTCAGGCCGGCGTGTAAATAGATATGGAACAAAAACGGCCGTGATAGTCATTGAGGGAAGATGGGAATGGTAGTGGGGGTGGGGGTGGGTGGTGGGTGGTGGGAGTGGACGTGAGGGGGGGGGGTGTAATCTCGCCGTGTTTATCTCCGCTGTGGAATGATTGGCGGGCCCTGTGGTATTCGCAGGCAACACGCGCATGCGCACACATTCCTATTGGCAGGAGCCGGTATTGATATTATGGGGCGAGTGGTGTTATGGGCTTGGGATGACATTAAGAGGTAGTGGTGATATGAGGTAATGATGGTGATATTATTGGTTAGTCGTGGTGTTATGGGATAGTGAAGTTATTATGGGCTAGTGGTGATATGACTATAGAATGGGCTAGTGATAATATCACTATTGGCTGGCGATGATATTATGGGATAGTGGTAGTGGAGGTGGCAGTGGTGGTGATCGTGATGGTGGTGGTAGTGGTAGCGGTGGTGGTGGTGGTGGTGGTGGTGGAGGTGGAGATGGAGGTGGTGAAGGTGGTGATGATATGAGCTAGTGATATTATTAGAGATTAGTGATGATATTATGACCTAGAGCTGATATTATTGGGTAGTGGTCGTGATATGGGATGGTGGTGCTATTATGGGGTAGTGGTTGAAAGACTAAGACTTTTCTAGGTACTCTATTACCCGTCCTGATATGACCTTAGATGTTACCAGGACGTAAAACTCCAACAACCAACCAACCAATCAAGGGCAGCTATTTGAGTCTGGCTGTCACGGGGGAGGAGAGGAAGGACGGGAATGAGGAGTCTCAGAGAAGAGTGTAAAAGTGAAAAAGGAAAAGGGCCCCCACACAAGCAAACACGCTCCCTTGATCAGGGGGAGAGGAAGCCAACGAGAGACAAAAAGAAGTGCGTAGGTAGTAGAAAGGGGAAGAGAGGAGAGTTGTAGAAAAAGAGCCGTGACTGACTGTCTTACTCTGTGGGGATCATTCAACGAGGAGGAGTAATGGCGTAGTGGTGGTTCAAGGTCAACAGCTGGCTAGACGTCCTTATGCAAATATTTGCTGACATCAAACAAGGAAAAGGCTGGCAGCTGAGGGGAGACAGAAGAGCTGTGGACTGAGTGGAGACCAGACAGCAAGTGGAGTCAGACAGCTGCCATGGGCTCCTTACATAGTCTGCATTTAAGTGGGTCCAGCCTTTAAGTGACGGCTATTGTCGGACCTGGACACCGCAATGCATGATGGGATCAGGGCCAACAGAACCGACCCTGGCTACTTGGCCTAACCCCATAATGGGCCAACTGACCAACACACCTTTGCCCACCCACCCCCTCACCCCGATCATTGTTCAGCAGACAGGGTGAGGTGAGGGGGGAGGGGGGGCACCACCTCATGAATATCTATCTAACCTCCTGTCTCTTCTACCACACATCCTGTCACAACTGTCCAGATGGCAGACTCAGCTAGTGTGAAATCAATCCGCCAAGCTTTATTTATATGCTACTGAATTTGAACAATTAACATATCTATAATGACCAACCTGTGATTTCTTAATCTTAGTTATCCAATACAGATACTTTGTGGTATTGTTGTTACATTTGTTGATTAAGAAGCGGGAAATTTCAATCACGGACAATTGGTCTTCCTCATTATACTGCTCCTTTCGCTATTCTAGTTATACAGAGGACCAAGATGAGATAGCGACAAGTTTAAATGTTAAAAATCATTGGTTTGACTCGGCTGGGGTTTGAACCCTTTGAGCTACCATACTGGAAGTGTGGACTATGCAGCTTCGTCTATTTTGAGATCAATCGACCAGACAGGATGGCCGAATGAGTTAGAGCATCCGTCTCCCGTGTTGGTAGCTCGTGGGATCGTGGGTTCAAACCATGTTCGAGTCAAACCGATGACTTAAAAATTGATACTTGTCGCTCCTAGCCAGACTCTCGGCATTACTAGAACAGGGCAAGGAGCAGTGGAATGAGGAAGACCAGTCATCTGTGACTGAAATTTCCCCTGCTTAAACAACTAATGCACCAAAAGAAAAGAAAAAAAATCCGCGATATGTAACCTGCATAGCAGGGAGGCCATATTAAATAGATTTAAGGCACTATTTGTCCTTACCATCTCCCCAATTCTATAGCCTGTTTTCAATATGGCCACGTCTGCGGCATCGGTTTCCTCTCATTAAATGGCCTAGCACACCTCTAGTATGAAGTAGTAATCTGTCATAGTCCTTTGATGAACTGAGAATGGGTTTATACAATAATTTCTGCATCATGAATTCAAGTCTGTTCCTTAAGAGGTCATCAGCACTGCCACCTCCACTACCACCACCACCACCGCCACCACCACGATACATACCAGCACCATCACTATCACCACCACTGCCAACTCCACCACCGCCACCACCACCTTCACCTCCACCACCACCACCACCGCTACCACTACCACCACCATCACTATCACCACCACTGCCAACTCCACCACCACCACCACCATCACCACCTCTAACACCACCACCACCATTACCACTACCACCACCATAACTATCACCACCACTGCCACCTCCACCACCAACACCTTCACCGCCATCACCGCCACCACCTCCATCATCTCCATCACCTCCATCACCACCACCACCTTCACCACCTCCACCATCACTACCTCCACCACGACCACCACTGCCCCGCCACCACCACCATCCCTCCCACCACTAACCAGTCTTTCTCCTGACATCCCTTACAAATATTGAGATTTTGAGGTCAGCTTAAAAACAAAAGTTGCATAGTACAATGCTTTTGAGTTTCTGCCATTTGAGGTAACAGTGGTAGCAGCTTTGAGGTAATGGGAGTGTAACATTTGAGGTAATAGAAGTGGAACATTTGAGCTAACACGGATGGTACATTTGAGGTAATGGGAAAGGAACATTTGAGCTAATGGGAGTGGGACACTTGAGGCAACGGGAGCGGAACATTTGAAGTAATGGGAGTGAAACATTTGAGGTAGTAGTAGGAATGGGACATTTGAGGTAATAATGTGAGTGGAACATTTGAGGTAATGGGATTGGAACATTTGAGGTAACAGGAGTGAAACATTTGAGGTAACAGGAGTGAAACATTTGAGGTAACAGGATTGGAACATTTGAGGTAACAGGAATGGAATATTTGAGGTAACAGGCATGGCACATTTGAGGTAAGAGGTTAGTTGGTTGTTGGACTTCTACGTGCTGGCAACATCTAAGGTCATAGCAGGGTGGGTACCGAATTGTGACAGGCGAACTCATGGCGACTTTATACTGGGAAACCTGTCACATTATTCTGACACTGAGCTAACCAGTCCTTGCCCTATCTTAATAATGAAGTGACAAGTATCAATTTTATCAGCCATTGGTTTGACTCGACCGGGAATCGAACTCCCAAACTCCCGACTTGCGGCATGGGATGCCTGCGCTCTACCGATTCGACCACCGCGTCCGGTGAAGTAAAAGGCATAACACAATTAAGGTAAAGGGCCTGACACATTGAAGGTATCAGGACTGGAACACAGGAGGTACAGAGCGTAGCAGTGTACAGTATGTAAGTCAATAGTGTGTGTAGCGTAGTAACGGATGACCCAAAAGTAGCACACGAGTAGAAGTTAGAACAAAGAAAAGTGGTCAGGTCCACTGTGGGTTGTTTGCGGCCAAATGTCTGCCTCAAATGACAGAGTATACGCTGCCCCCCTCAAACTCGGCCCCCTACGCGCCCCACCCCACTCCCATAGTCTCCAACTCCACACGCCATCTCTAGTACTTATGGAGACAAGCTTACCTGGCAGCTTTCCAAGACCACTCCAATTATCGCCCGCTGAAACACTCAGACACTGACAAGCTGCAAGTGGTATGTCACGTGTATTAAGTGAGTCACGTGACGCGTCAAATGGCATATCACATGATGCTTCGCATGGGCCCCGACATGTGGAACATGATATGGTTAACACATGGTACAGCAGTGGCATGTCACATGATATGTCACGTGGTATGTCACATGGTATGTCACGTGGTGTGTCACATGGTCAGTCAGGTGTTAAGTCACGCGGTATGTCACATCTTATGGCACATGTTATGGCACATGGTATGTAAGGTGTTACCCCACATAGCTGGGGATGTGGTACTCACGTGATATGTCACATGGTATGTCACATGGTTTGTAAAGTGGTATGTCACGTGATATGTAACGTGGTCTGTCTCGTGGTATGTCATGTGGTAGGTCATGTGGTATGTTATGTGGTATCTCATCTAGTATGTCACGTGGTATGATCACATCGATTGTCACATAGTATGTAAGGCTTTCTGCCACATGACTGGGGATATGGTACTTATGCGGTGTGTCACTTGATATGCCATGTGGTGTTTCATGACATATGTCATGTGGTATGCCAGGTGTTATGGTTGGGCACATGGTGTCAGGTGGTATGCCAGTTGGTATATCAGGCATTTTAATACATGGTAGGAATCGCTATGCTCGTAATCGTGTCACATGGTCTATATCACATGGTATATCACATGGTATACCAGACGATATCACATAGTACTAGTAGGGCACGTAACCGAATGCTGCTGACGTGGACAGCTTTACTTTAACTGGAAACTGATCACACCCAGTCAACTGTTGTGAACATCTTCATCCAGACCA
The DNA here is from genome assembly GCA_030323885.1 of Branchipolynoe longqiensis. Classification (NCBI taxonomy): domain Eukaryota; kingdom Metazoa; phylum Annelida; class Polychaeta; order Phyllodocida; family Polynoidae; genus Branchipolynoe; species Branchipolynoe longqiensis. The sequence goes on along the minus strand of CM059186.1, from coordinate 60,010,037 downwards.
ATGTTGGCCTGACATAGCAGGTGTCCTCTCTCACCAAAGACAAAGTAAAATGAAACAAAGACAGCTTATAGTTATATATTGAAAGATTATCCACACATAGCCGAGGTTTGCCAATCGCAGGGGTCGCTGAAGCCGGGCGCGGCCGTGTGTGACTGGCATCTCCAAGCACATGTTGTGTGTGTGCTGTATTGTGGTACTGTGAGCGTCTGCCATAGACAAATGCGTCGGTTATGTGCTCAGATTGGTTGGTTGTTAAAGTTTTACGTCCTGGCAACATTTGAGGTCATATCAGGATGGGTACCGACTTGTGATAGTGCACACTCATGGTGAGTTTATAGTGCTGCCCCACTGGGAAATCAGGCTGCCAGGACCATGACCCAATATCCCAATCAGTCACATTATCCTGACAGCTAACCAGTCCTAGCCCTATCCTATTAATGCTGAGCGCTAGGCTTGGAAGCGACAAGTATCAATTGTATAAGTCATTGGTTTGACACGACCGGGAACCAAACTCCTGACCTTCCGCACACGAGGGCCGCATTGTACCGATTCGGCCACCGCGCCCGATGTATATATGCTTAGGGAGTGTAAGAACTGGCATAAAACTTCTCGCGAGACGATGTATTCAGTGGGCCATCGGCCATCGGCCTTGGTGCAATTCGCGATAAAACAACTCAGAATTCTAATTTATATGCTTATTAATTATATGCTTAGAGCAAAGAAATGACCGCCAACGTGTGAAGTTGGTTATGCCAGGTCGATGTAAATAGAAGTAGACTGCTAATGCCAAGGTTGGTTGGCTTAACGTCAGGAACCAATCAGAAATCAACACGCTCAATCTGCCACGTTGAAACGGGTTGAAATGGTTAGTTCTGCCACTGCCGCCAGAGGGCAGGTTGGTGGTGAGGAATAATTTATTGGTCTTTTCCACCGAGCTTGGTGCACCGTGAGCTGCTACCCACAACATTAGTTCTGTCATTGCTATTTGCGGCCAGGTTGGTGGTCAAAATCCTCTATAAGATAATCCCCACTGGAATATGGTGCGAAGTGACCTGCTACCCTCTCTCTTGAAGATTTATACTGCCTATCATGGATATGCCTGAATAGGCTTGTTTTCACCATTAGACTGTTTGTCGATAGAAAGCCAGAGCCTACACTTTTACCGACCCAAGGGATTTTTAACCTCCCACACCACATAGACATGGTATGAGAGCAACTGGCCTTTGAAAATCCAAATTGGCAGAGGTGGGGGCATGGGGAATCGAACCACCGACCTTCAGATTAGGAGTCCGACCTAGAAAAAAGTCAGACACTCTAACCACTCCACCACAGAGAACACCACAACATTAGTTCTGCCAGTGCCACCAGAGGGCAGATTGATGGTGGGCTTATTGATTGCTTGATGATGACTTAACATCATCTCAGCAGCAAGGGCCATTTTCACAGCCAAAAGTTATTAGTATTTATTCTATCAGTTTTGTTCATCAGATGTAAATTCTGACATTGATCCATGTCAAATATGTCATGGATCTGACCATTTCAGAATTTCATCTAAATTTTAATAAAGGTATATGAATGTGATTGATAAGACTGACATAATGGATACCACTAACATTATGCCAGGTATATGGGTATTGCTGCCAAGATGACATTAAACAAAGAGGAACCAATCAATCAATCAGTCAATATTGAAATGTACACGAATATTTTAAATGGTCCGATTTGTGTCAAATGACAGCAAAGATGAAGTCAGCCCTATTATTGACATTCACGTGAATGTGGACGGAATCGGCAGATGCAAGGAACTTGCTGAATATATTTGTGTGTTTGTTTTAAGCTAGCATTCCTTACATGTGGTATGCGGCATGCGGCATGCGGCATGCGAACGGGTTGATGATTCCTTTCACGTGGCATGCGGCATGCGGCGTTGGAGGGGCAGCGGGATCCGGGAGTTTCGATAACATATGGGAGATACACCAGCTGTTGGGTTTCCCCTTGCGTTTTTCCATTCGCATGCTGCACCGATGGCTACATGGACCGATTCAGTTGCCGCATTTGCATTCGCATTCGCATTCGCATTCGCATTCGCATTCGGAGTAAGGAATCACCCCCATTGACTTAGATGCTTTCCGAGTTTTTGCCACATTCGCATTCGCATGCTGCATGCCACATACCGCGTGTAAGGAATGTACCCTTTAGCAGTGACTTGTCACAGTACATGGATTTATAATACTGGTCCACTGGGAGACAGGATTCCCAGAACCATGACCCGATATCCCACTCAGTCACATTATCATGACACTGAGCAAACCAGTCCTTACCCTATTCTATTAATGCTGAGCACCAAGTTAGGTGGTAACATGTATACATTTCATAAGCTATTGCTCTATCCGTTCGGTCGTCCCGTCCGGTAGGAAATCTTTTTAGGTTGCAATTAACACCACGTCTTTGGGTGAGCGCTAGTGTGATCATGATGTCAGAGCCGGTTGGTTGGTTGTTGGAGTTTTACATCCTGGCAACATCCAAGGTCATATCAGGACGGGTACCGACTTCTGACAGTGCACACTGATGGTGACCTTATAGTGCTTCCCCACTGGGAAATCAGGCCACCGGCACCATGACCTGATATCCCACTCAGCCACATTATCCTGACACTGAGCTAACCAGTCCTTGCCCTATCCTATTAATGCTGAGCGCCAGTTTAGGAAGCAAGAGGTATCAATTTAAAAAATATAAGTCATTGGTTTCAATCGACCAGGAGCTGAACTCTCGATCTTCTACATGCGAGGCCTGCGGTCTACCGATTAGGCTACCGCGCCCAGTACACATTTTGCTATATTTTAGGGAGATCTCCTGTCAAATCGGGAGAATTGGCTCTTTTCACTCTGGTAACATATGGTGTCATATACCCACAATAGGCTGTCATTCTTACTATGAACCAAACACACCCTCTTAAGTCTTATAGACGAGCACTCCCATTCAGTGCACGACCACGCCCCTTTGGGAACGACCACGCCCCTTTGGACATGACCACGCCCCTTTTGGCATGACCACGCCTACCCGGGAAACAAACGCGCTCTTCCTCAACACCTTAATACACTTCAGCGATATGCCCGCCCATACTCGGCCACGCCCTTCCCATAGCATGAACGCCCCTCTCATACTCGGCCACGCCCCTCTCATATACTCCAAAGCCCCTCTCACACTCGGCCACGCCCCTCTCATACTTGGCCACACCCCCAAACCAACCCCCCACACCCCACCCCCCAACCCACCCCCCCAAACCAACCCCCCACCCCCCCCCCAACCCCACCCCCAAACCAACACCCCCACACCCACCCCCAACCCCAACCCCTCTCATATACTGCAACACCCCTCTCACACTCGGCCACGGCCCTCTCATACTCGGCCACGCCCCTCTCATATACTGCAAAGCCCCTCTCACACTCGGCCACGCCCCTCTCATACTCGGCCATGCCCCTCTCATATACTGCAATGCCCCTCTCACACTCGGCCACGGCCCTCTCATACTTGGCCACACCCCTCTCATATACTGCAAAGCCCCTCTCACACCCGGCCACGCCCCTCTCATACTCGGCCACTCCCCTCTCATATAGTGCAACGCCCCTCTCATACTGGGCCACGCCCCCTCTCATACTCGCCACGCCCCTCTCATACTCGGCCACGCCCCTCTCATACTCGGCCACGCCCCTCGCATACTTGTCTCCGAGTCGGGCAGCATTATAAAGTCGCCATGAGTGTGCGCTGTCTCAAGCCGTTACCCATCCTGATATGACATTAAATGTTGCCAGGACGTAAAAGGCAAGCAAACAACCAGTTGGGCAGCACTATAACGCCACACTCGAACATGTTAGTACAAAGTTTGAGAACGATTCTGATAAACTGTGTCAGACTGTTGTGTGCACATTGCCCGCAGCAATGTGCCCATGTGTACTTGTACTGGAGCCAATGGTTGTAGGAGTCAAGGGCTTGACCCAGATACTGGATATTAAATGATTGTGTGATGCCTTAATATGTGTGGTACATATATCTGGTCTGTATGATACCGATATGGATGATGCCTTAATATGTATGGCCAACCATCTGTCTATACTATGCATTGATCATCCTATTTGCACAATAGGGGATGATGCCTAGTGAGCTTTAAATTCCTTGAAAATCTTTGGATTAGTTTAATCTATATATATAGATTTATTATCCATTATGTGAAAATAAGCAAGGACACTATTACTATCATTTCTCTCGACTTCTTATAATCGGCCTGTAAGACATTTATTATATGTCTCATCAGGGCCTACATTTGACTCTCCAGGTATGGTGGTGCCACCTGTGAGTCGGCACTAACATCCACCAATTATCACAGCTGGCCGCATTATATATATATATATATATATATTTATATATAACATATTATATATATAATATATACCTCTATAATTATATATACAATATCTATGATATATAATACTAATTAAAAAGTACAAATGATAAAAATAAACAAAGCTTCAAAAGAACAAAAAATCGAACAACGTGAACAAGAGAAAATGGTCCAATCTTTACTTTATTTGAATTGCGACCAGATGTTACTCATTTCATTCAGAAGTCTTTGAATTATTCCATGGTGTTCAGGGTATCCATTATTCTGCCATAGAACACAACACGTTTTGAAAGTGGTCGGAAGTCTTTGAATATTTCTATAAAATGCCATTTAATTTCAGGTTCAGTTTGAGTCTTGTTTGAGTTGACAGGAAAACAATTTACATGTAGAACTGATTGTCGGAAATCGTCTTTACTTTATCTTTACCCACTAGCACAAAATAAGCACTCCCAATTTGGCGATGCCCAATGAGTGCAAACATATTGGTGACCAGCACATTCCGGTTGAAATTATTAATAATACACAGGACACCGATGCGCATTTTGAAGAATCAATCTAAACCAAATGCACATTAAGCGATAATTGAATTCGGTTCTCGGCGCTCTCCGTGTCCTGGTACTACTGCCTTGTAACTGCTCTCAAATTCAAACCGCATGGAATGCCCTCCTCGGAACGCTTGCGCACTGCATTCCAACGTGTGTGCGGGTGGGAGGTCACGTGGTAGGCATTCAGTCACGTGCCCAGTGAGCGGAGCATCGACGGCGTGTACAGCTATGAATAAGTCCACGTGAGGCGATTAGCTATGCAGTGTTATTGAAAGACATGATTTTACATCTGTGTAGGCATACTTAATCAAAATACTCGTGGATGGGCGGCGTGATGCCAAATGGGCCTCAGCCTTTGGCTGCGGGGAATGTTGCATACAAGTCCACATGGGGCAATTATTGAAAGACATGATTTTACATCTGTGTAGGGATACTTAATAATACTCGTGGGTGGGCGGCGTGATGCCAAATGGGCCTCAGCCTTTGGGTGCCAAATGTTGCATATAAGTCCACATGGGGCAATTATTGAAAGACATGATTTTACATCCGTGTAGGGATGCTTAATATAATACTCGTGGATGGGCGGCGTGATGCCAAATGGGCCTCAGCCTTTGGCTCCGGGGAATGTTCATACAAGTCCACATGGCAATTATTGAAAGACATGATTTTACATCGTGTAGGATCATAAATACTCGTGGGTGGGCGGCGTGATGCCAAATGGGCCTCAGCCTTTGGCTGCGGGGAATGTTGCATATAAGTCCACATGGGGCAATTATTGAAAGACATGATTTTACATCTGTGTAGGCATACTTAATAATACTCGTGGATGGGCGGCGTGATGCCAAATCGGCCTCAGCCTTTGGCTGCGGGGAATGTTGCATATAAGTCCACATTGGGCAATTATTGAAAGACATGATTTTACATCTGTGTAGGGATACTTAATAATACTTGTGGGTTGATGGCGTGATGCCAAATGGGCCTCAAACTTCGACTGCTGGGAATGTTACATGTATGTCTACACATATATATGTAAGCTACACATTATTATTGAAAGACATGATTGTAACATCCATGTAGGCATACTCGTGGGTGGGCACCATGATGCCAAATGGGCCTCAGCCTTCGGCTTCGGGAAATGTTGCATATGAGTCCACATTGGGCAATTAGCTATGCACTATTATTGAAAGACATGATTTTACATCCGTGTAGGCATACATCGCAATACTCGTGGGTGGGCGGCATCATGCCGAATGGGCCTCAGCCTGAGGCTGCGAGGAATGTTACATATCAGTCCACATGGGGCAATTAGCTATGCACCATTATTGAAAGACAGGAGTTTACATACTCGTAATACTCATGGGTGGGCGGCGTGATGCCAAGTGGGCCTCAACCTTCTGCTGCGGGGAATGTTACATATATGGCATATTTCTTTTCGTTGTTATTTCATTGAAGAGACTTCATTCTGATACTGATGCTACTCGACGGAGCAGAAAACACTCCAACAATAAAATAATGTGTGCAATGGTTTGCTGGGATTAAAGCTCCACGAATTCAACATTCTTATCCTTCAATTCCATTCCAACCAGTGGTCCACAACTGGTTCATCAAAGGCTGTGGTATGTGCTGTCCTATCCATGTGAAAGTGCATATATAATTTAAAAGAACCCATGCTGCTTATCGGAAAAAGTAGCCTATGTGGTAGCATCAGGTTTCCACCAAAGAAATATGTCAGAATGACCACGTGTTTGATGTCTAATAGCCGATGATACAAACATCAATGTGCTCTAGAGGCAGCATTAAGTAAAACAATCTTTGCTTTTATTTATCCTTCAAAATACAAAATAACGATTGTTTCTAGTTGCCCCACCTGATCTCATCTGAGGTACGGGCATTTCATGTTTTTGTGTTCAGTTCCTTACTTCGCTACTAATGTCACGAAATAATTGGAAGTTACACAAAAATAACTATTTATTGTCTCTGTGAGTGTGTGGGGAGCAGTAACTCCATTTTGTATAAATTACACAATGTTTCTTCCGAATTAAAAAAAACCGTTTGCCACTTGCATTGTGATGGCTGAATAGCCTAGGAGCAAGAAAGTAAATAAAATGAATAAATTAAATGAACTAGATAAACTGAATGAATTAACTCAACTAACTGAAGTAAATGAACTAAATAAACTGTATGAACTAGATAACCTAGATAAACTAAATAAACTAAATAAACTAAATAAATTAAATTAGTATAAACTACATGAACTAAGTGAGTTAAATAAATTCAATTAGTCTAATCTGCAAGACGATCCACAAGTCTCCTTGAATTTAAAATCTTAATGAAAATACAACAGGCCTGTCACACCCCTACACGATTATAGGTATTCTAAAGGCCATCCTTGCCCTGACCCTCTTGTACATACATATATATATATATAAATGTTCTCAAATGCACTACACAGCCCTGCACGCTGATCCCCTTCCCACCCCTACCCCACCCCAACTACACCTTCATTCAAAACCTATTACCTAACATTTTCCTTTAAATTGACATAAAACCTGCCTGATGTAAGTGCCCACTGCAATCTCAGACCTCCGATCCCATCATTAGGCCACACAGTACGGAACACTTGTGATGGGATTAAAAAATGGGCAGGTTTCTCGCATTTGGTATTGGTGATTGGATCCACTGATTTGCATATTTACAGTATAATATATATATATATATATATATGTGTATTGGAGATATGTTATATCTATTTTTTAAAAGAAGAGAGAAAGCAAAGGAAGAAAGAAGTGTTTAAAGACAATCCTAGGAACATCTTGTACATTTATTGATGCATGCTCACCAAGTGCATAATACATATGTTGAACTGGAATTGTATGCAGCTACTATTACAACGAATAGTCAATTTATATTATGCTTCTATTATCGAACAGGTTTTTCATGTGGTTATTATTGCAACTGATATTGGTCATTTATGTACCAACAAATTGCAATGAACGGCCGGAAGACCAGTGCTCTGGCGCTGACAAAAGACATTATTCGCTGAATAGAATACATTTAGTAAATAAAACACTAAATGAACTAAATGAGCTAAATGAAATATAATGAAATAAATTAATCTAATAAATAAATCAAGTGTGTGTATGTAGGGGCCTATATATGTATACGTGTATATATGTGGACATGTACATATATAATAATTAATATGCATATCATTTATTTAAAATATGCGGCCTCCACCTCGCCCCACTCGTCGACTGTCAGTGTCACTGGTCGCGTGCGATATGTACCCGAGATTGTGATGTCACAGCACCGCGCGGGCTCGGCCCCGTTGTACCAACAACTGACTAAAACAAAGACGACCACACAAGTTCATCGGGACATCGCGCACACCGAATTGTGTTCCGTGGGACAGTTCCGTGCGCATGCGCTGACTCCTCCATGACGGCCAAGTGTGGCCTCTACTCGTGTTGTGATATAAGAGCCTTGACTAGTGACTTGGGGACGAGTGTCGGACAGGACCCTGGTGTGTGTAGTGGTAGGAGTAGGGGGTCAGGGGGACTCGGTGTGTGGGTGAGTATGTGTGTGGTTGTGGGGGGGGGGGGTAGGAGAGGGGGGAACACTCACATTAGATTCATGATCGACGACGGGTTGGGTGCCCAGAGCCTGGGGCACTTCCTTGTGTTGTATATTTAGATTCGGGATCTCATTTCTTTTCTCTTGTCTGTGTGTGAGTAGTGTCGTGAGTGAGTGTGGGTGTGTAGGTGTGTGAGTAGTGTTGTGAGGGTGTGTGCAGGTGTGTGTGAAGTGTCATGAGTGTGAGTGTGTAGGTGTATGTGTAGTGTCATGAGTGTGGGTGTGTAGGTGGGTGGGTGTGTAGGTGTGTGTAGTGTTGTGAGGGTGTGTGCAGGTGTGTGCAGGTGTGTGTGTAGTGTCATGAGTGTGAGTGTGTAGGTTTGCGTGTAGTGTCATGAGTGTGGGTGTGTAGGTGGGAGTGTGGGTGTGTGAGCGTATGGCGGGGGGGGGGGGGACCAATCTCTGATAGCTGTCTGGGCGTGTCCCGTAAACTGTGTCGGAACACCCGGCGCGTCCCACCGCCTCGTTTTACTAACAAACCCTCGCTGGCGATTTCATCTAGCACATCCTCCTCTCCTCCTCTCCTCCTCCTCTCTTTCCTCCCATTCCTCTCCTCCCCCCTCCTCCTCCTCTCATCCCACTCCTCTGTACTCTCCTCCTTTCCTCATCTCCTCCTCTCCTCCTCTCCTCCTCTCCTCCTCTCCTCCTCTCCTCCTCTCCTCCTCTTCCTCACCTCCTTGTCCTCGTAGTCCTCCCCTCCCACACCCCTCCCCATATCGCTCCCCCACCCCTTCCAATCCCCCTCCTCCTAAAACCTCACCCCTCATCCTCCCTACCTTCTCCTCCTCTATCTGTCCTGGTTTTCCCCATCCCTACCCTTTCTTACGTTTCCTCCGCTCCCCTTCCGCTCCTCATCCCCCCCCCCCCCCCAGCCCCCCCCCCCCCTCACCCCCCTTTGTCCCCCACCCCCTCCTACGCCCTCCCGCACCCCTACTTCATCCCCACACTCACTCTACATTTGCATTCTCCTTTCACACCCCACCGTTCAAAGTTGCATAGTTGGATGATTTTGACTTTCTGGCATTTGTTGAAAGATACATATATTAGCTTGGTCGTTTTAGTGTACTTCACCTTAGTTTGAGGTGACTTTTAAATATAAATAGGTAATTTGGAAATATCTGAAGTGAAATATGCGAAACTAATGTTGGCATGAATGTTAAAATTCTGACACCATAGGCTTTTGCAGTAACATGTTCAACAAAAATTACTTACTATTACTGTCATTGCAGCAATAAGTGGATGACATTTCTCCTCCTTTTAGTATCCTAACCTCCACTTCCCTCTCCTCCATTTCTTCCCTCTCCCTCTCTCCTCACTCTACACATCCACCTCCCTCTCCTCACCCCTCCCCCCCCCCTCTCCCCCGTCTCATCCTCATCCCTCTTCTCCCTCTTCTCCATCTTCTCCCTCTCCACCACCTCCTCCACTTCTACCTACCACTGTTTATCGCTCACTACTAACCTGCACCTATTCCACCTCCTCTTCCTCCTACTCCACACCACCTACTCTTGATTACAGGACGCTCTCATAACCTCCAATTCCTGCTTCTATTCCTCCTACTCGTCCTTATCCCCACCCCCCACATTCCTCTCCACCATCACCAGCCCATCCTACTCCCTCATATCCTACCCGCCCCTCACCCCTTCCCCCCGCCCCCCCCCCCCCTTTCCCACTCACTCCTCGGGCAGGTAGTTTAGTTTCTGTAACCACCGTGTATTTATTGTACGTTAAGACAACTTCAGAAAACAGGAAGCGGCCATAAAACTGCCACAATCGTTGTTCCTCCCACATCGTGTTTGACACGCACATGTTATATATATATATACATATATATATATATATATATATATGTATATATATGTGTGTGTGTGTCTGTGTGTGCTCGTGTGTGTGCGACAAGTGTTATGTTGGTGTGATTGGTGCGTAGCTGTTATCGAGGCTGACCCTGCAGAATGCCGGGAGCATGCCGGGAGCATGCCGGGTATTTGGGAGAACCAGCTGGCCATGCCCTCGCGACACTCAGAGCGTTCCCAGCAGAGTCCAGTACCAACCAATCAACAACCACTTCCGCTCAAGTGAACTGAAGCGCTCTCCCGAGCAGACGACATACTTGGCAGGGCTGTGAATATAGATAGAGCTCTCTGTGTCTCTCTCCCCAGCCCCTCTCTTTCTCTCTCGCTCTCTTTCTCTTTTTATCCAGTTTTTAGAGCTTGTTTGTTGTTGGTTTACGTCCTAGCAACATATAAGGTCATATCAGGAGAGGTGATTTAATCGTTGCGCGCGAGGAAGTACAAATAACCGACGGTGGCGCCACCGTAGGCCAATAGGCCTGCAGCTTATGAGACAACATGCTGGGTGGTCCATTATTGGACAATAAGCAACGATATAAGCGCGTACAATAATACATAATAATCAACCTTATACCAAAGATTTATAGCGGTATATCCATATACCGAACTATATAATATCTATATAATATCTATATAATATCTATCAAATATCTGTGTAATATGTATATAATATCTATATAATATTAATAATAATATCTATATAATATCTATATAATATCTATATAATATCTATATAATATATAATCAGTTTATGGATAATTATACTCGTATAATGCTTATACAGCACATAATATATATAATATATATAATATATATAATATATATAATAATAAATATATATATTATTATATAAATATATAATATATATATTATAAAATATATATTATATATATAATATATATAATATATATAATATATATAATATATATAATATATGTAATATATATAATATATAATATATATAATATATAATATATATAATATATATAATATATATAATATCTATATACAATCTATGTAATATATATGTAATATATATATAATAGATATATAATATCTATTTATATCTATTTTATATGTATGTTATATACAGACATTTATATAATATCTATATAATGTATACATATATGGCTGAAGAAACTATCATCGATTAATGTTACATAATCCAATGGTTTTCCGAGAAAAATATGTTAGATTGATCATTATTATCTCCCTTGCTTTAGCTTGAAATAACTTATTTTAGATGCCGAACTTTGGAAATGGATATTTGAAGTGCAACCGTGCAAAATTAATTTTGGCAAGTGTGTCAAGACTCTGACACCATAGGTTTCTACAGTAACAGATTCTGTTCAATTACCTCAGTATTTCCTTGTGTATCACGACAAATGTTTAACAAGCGCACCACTATCTAAGTTAGGTATGTTGAATCAAATCTAGATCATTGTTTTTGTTTTGAAAATTTGATGTTTTCATCCGACTATGCAGCTTTAAGTACCTAACTGAGGAGAACTAGCGAGCTAAACACACACATGCACGCACAAACACACACACACACACGCACAAAGAACTGCAGACACATGGATACATAAATGCTGACTAATCAGTTGGCATTTCCTGTTTAGTGGCCACAATGTTCAGGGCATTGTTAGTAAACGCGCGCGCGGTAGAACGCTGCCTGCTAGATTGTTTCCTCGTATAGTCCCCCCACCCCCTCCCGCACTCCTCCACCCCAGCAACTCCCCCCCCCCCCCACCCCCACCCCGGTTCCAAAAAGGATGATGCGGAGAACTTGGTGACTAATGCCGGGCTCTAACCATTGCCGACTGGGCCCAATTTGGCCCGACTGTAGCTGTGAGCGACCATTGCTGGGATATGGGCGGCTTGTGTAGCTGGTGCTCGGCATGCCCTTCTGAACCTTGGTTAATGGCTGCAAACTTTGTTGGAGGCGCAATATTTTGCGAACCCAATGAACTTGCATAGTCTAATGCTTTTGAGTTTCTGTCTTTTTTTTCTTTCTGAAGTTGGATACTAAGTTGGTCGAAATTAGCCGGCCGGTATCCGATGTGACCCTTAGGTGTTGCTAGGATGTAACATCCCCCCCCCCCCATTCCACGCTATTCCATGGCCCTTCCTACCATAAACCGGATGCGGCCTAATTTGAAAAACGCAGGCCCTCCTGTGTGGAAGGTTGGGAGTTCGAATCCCAGCCGACTCAAACCAATAACTTATAAACTTGATACTTGTCACTACCTAGCCTGATGCCCGGCATTAATAGGAAAGGACAAGGACTGGTTTGCACAGTATATGGATAATATGACTGGGATATTGGGTCATGGTCCCGGCAGCCCCGTCTCCCAGTGGGGCAGTGCAATAAAGTCACCCTGAATGCGCACTGTCACAAGTCGGTACCTGTCCTGATGTGACTTTAGATGTTGCTAGGATGTAAAACAACAAACAACAACTACTTCCTACTATAAAGACTTCGTCCTGGCGATCGGTGCGGTTGGACCTCAGCATAGATAATAAAACCGGAATGTCGCATGGTTGTAATTGCCGGGGTTTGGCAGCGAGTGGGCTGCATGCCGAGCGCAGTGCTGGCCGCACTTACTAGGGGGCGCTCTGGTATGTCGCTCCACAGAGACTTCCTCCAACCCCCCACCCACCCATCCATTCCCCAACCCCCATCTCCCATCGCCCGTTGGTGCGGCCGTGGTCACGTGATGTGGGCGACTGACTGACTGCGCATGTCCTGCCGAACCGGAACTAGCGCAGGGCTGCGGGGACAAGTTGTTTGTTGGGGTTTTACGTCCTAGCAACATCTAAGGTCACCCAAGGATGAATACCGACCTGTAAGTAACACTAGTTGCGATTTTATAGTATAATTCACTACACGAGACACAACACGATATATGTATATTTGGAACAGATTTATTTATCTGAAACAATTAAAAAGGTAGCTCAAGGAGCAGCAAACTCGTGGTGGCGACAGTGGCCCTCGTTCATGATCAAAACATGCACAAGTCTAGTGAAACATCATGTATAGATATATATGTCAAACATAGGCAAATTGGCCTCTAGTCTCGGAAGACAGTATTACACTCAGTTTTTTATAGTTCCTTGTAGTTTCGCATCTGGAATATAAGCATAGTCTCGTAACATATCGTAAACAGTAATCAAACGATCGGACCGCCTCGGCAGCGCTCAACCCCACAGCGATAAGGGTGGGTGGGAGGGAGTTTTTTCCCCACGTCTTACTCCAGTGGCAGGCGGCGGACTATGACACTCGTGCTAGCGACTGATACGCCGCCCTGGTGTCTCGTGAGTGAATTAGGGATGTTAGCTAGCCAACATCACCAATTCACTACACGAGACACAACACGATATATGTATATTTGGAACAGATTTATTTATCTGAAACAATTAAAAAGGTAGCTCAAGGAGCAGCAAACTCGTGGTGGCGACAGTTGCCCTCGTTCATGATCGAAACATGCACAAGTCTAGTGAAACATCATGTATAGATATATATGTCAAACATAGGCAAATTGGCCTCTAGTCTCGGAAAACAGTATTACACTCAGTTTTTTATAGTTCCTTGTAGTTTCGCATCTGGAATTTAAGCATAGTCTCGTAACATATCGTAAACAGTAATCAAACGATCGGACCACCTCGGCAGCGCTCAACCCAACAATCTTCCGAGCGCTGCCGGAGCAACACTGACATGAAGGGCCCCTAGGTATGCATTTACTGAAGCACTACGCCAGGTGCCAGCGGCCATTATCGTGTCAAGTGTCAAACCTTCGCCTTGACAGGCCTGAGCGGCACCTCTTCGAAGCCCATGGAGAGTAAACCCAGTGTCTCTGCCTAGCGCCATGAAGGAGGCCATAGTGAGGGCCTGTTTCAGGACCGGAAGGGACAACGGAAGACCTGACGGCAGCATGAATGCAGGCGCACTAGGGTATGCAGGTGTTATCGCGTATCTTTCCCAGGCTCTGACTGGGCAACACACGGATCGCGGGAGGGCAGGGAGCCAAAACATTATAGGCGGGGCAGATGCGGGCCGGGTTTTGGTGGATCTCAGTACTACCGTTAGGCTATTCCCGTCCACAAAAATATCCTTGTGCCTTAAGACATGCGTCATAGTGTTTGGCTCAACAGTCGCGGGAACCAGATTCCCGTCTCACGAAGGTAAAGTAGCCTATTATGAGGGCTGCAATGATAACGTTAGGAGTTGGCGTTAAGCTCAGCAGGTATTCTATTATCGCCTTGAATTCGGGGGGAGGGATCGGGGTAGCTCTCGTAACTGTGTGGGAGCTAGTTTTGAATATACCTGATTTATATAGTTTGATCTCAGGAGCGTCAAACGCAGTTGCGCACCCAGGGCCTGCAGCTACCCAAAGTTTTACCGAAGAAAAATAGTTCATGATAGCACCAGGTGATTTAAGGCGGTCATTTAGGAACATGAAAACGACAATAGCACATATACCGAGGGGTTGTGGCAATCTATAGCATGCTGCGTGCAGAAGTGTATATAGAGTTTGACATGGGCGGCCTTGTTCTTCCACGTGCGCGGTGCCAGGGCGAGAACATAGCTGTCCAGCAGCCTCTGATGGTGCACTATCGAGAATCCTGGAAGATAGAGCCAAAAAATTACTATCTTCCGAATGTAACTATCATAGTTTGCATTTCAAAATGTTAAGGGATATCAATGGACTAATTTCTTGCAGGCCTCGAGTTTTACACATATTCATGGCTGACAGTCTACGGGTTTTATCATGTGGGGCCCTGCTGAGAGCGTCTGCAAACACGAGCTCTTTACCTGGCTTATGTACGATGACAAGTTCGCAATTTCTAGAAGCTGCGATCAACCATAGTTGTCTCGCACATGCGCAGAGAATTTTATCTTTACCACGCCCCGAGTCTAGAACTTGTTGTGAGGCAATATTGTCGGTATTAACAACTATGGTGAATTCATGTGGGTTCGAAGGGAGCAGATTAGTCACAGCATGTACGAGATTAAGTGCCTCAAGTTGTGTAATTAGTTGGCTTTGTTCACATAATTCCGAATCGTATTCAACGCTGAAGTAGTGCGTGGGGGAGAAGGCCCCACCCGCCTTCAGTGTTGAGTCGCACTCAATAACCCATTCCTCTCTCGGGGCAGAAGGTAATAGCTGTACACCGTTATAAGTGTTCGCGAAAATTTTAAACCACTCAACGTCTTTTAACAATTCTTTATCGAAAACATGTTGACCGACATATGGTGACGCTCTAAGCGCGGCCAGAACTCTATTTGTAAATCTAACCGCTGGCTGAATACATTTTGATAGGTGATGTAGTTTGCCTGCTAGACTCTGTAACTGCTTCCTTGATGCTGTAACCTTTCCTTCCCATAGTAGGCATTCTTCTAATACTTCATTTACTTTTTGTTCAGGCAACGTGACAGTCATAGCCACAGAATCAACCAGAAAACCTAACCAAGAGATTGAAGTGACTGGGGGTGTGCAGTTTTCCATGGCCAAATCCAAACCTAAATCGGCTGATAACATATTAAAGTAGTAAAATGCTTCGCGTGCTTTTTGTTCTGTTGCCTCTACGCCTATGAAGTCATCTAAATAACATAATGAGAAGAAACCTGCTCGTCTGAGTAGCCATACTATGGCTCTAGTAGTGCGCGCGCACGCAAGGGCTGAAGTTCTACAGCCGAACGGTGGCGCAATATCTATATAAATATTGTCGTTAAGGGCAATTCCTAATAACGGGACAGAAAGGGGACATACCCTGAGCTGGCGGTATGCTCTGGCTAAATCGCCTCCCCACATCCAGGCACTGGGACCAATCTTAATTAATCTATCGGATAATGTCGATACTGAGGGTAGGCAGAAATTAAATGGGCGCCCTAAATAGAAACCTCTGACAATTCCTGCATTAACACTTTTCCCTTTCGGGAAGCTAAGATCAATTATTATTCTTTTGTCCGTCGAGCCCTTCTTAGGTCTGGTCATCATCGGACTGACCTGACACCAAGGTGAAAATGGAGGGGAGGAGAAAGGGCCTACGAGCGCCCCGTGGTGGAGCTCGGTGGTGATAAATTTCGTAATATGCATATCCGCATTTGCTGACTTCGCATGATTCCTAAGAGTTGGCACTGGGATCTGCTTTGATGTGTAATCAAGGGGCCACCCAAATTCTAAATGCTCAACTAGCAGGACATCAGGATAATCTAGCAGAACCGCTCTCCATCGAGGAATGTTGAGACCAGACGGGACCGAGATTTTTGCCCCCATAAAATTCGGTAACCCAGTGATACATACTTTATCAAATATGTCACGATATATACCATGGCCGAACCATGGTTGGTCTACCGAAATTGGCCAGAAATCTAATAGTGTATCCTGATATTGTAGGGGGGAGGGCGGAGGGACAAAATTTGACGTAGTGGGGACTAGCGAGGTCAGTTCAACTTCTAATGGATCATCGAACCAGTCAAAGGTTGGCATATCTAAGTCGGTTATCTCATTACTTACAGTGGTTGTTTGAAGTGCGCTTATCTGTACATTGGAAATGGAGTTATTATTATCAACAATTATTGGCAAATCAGCGACAATTTTAGGTATAGCAGCATTATCTTTTCTTTCAAGTTCACTATCAGATACTGGGTGGGAGTCAGGGTTATACTGAGCAGGCAAGGTCGGGTCGTAATTGTGATTGACGTTCTTATCAGCGGTTGATATAGGCAAGGCGGTAACGAGATCAGGAGTGTTAAGAGCATGCGAAACATGTTTAACAGTTGTAAAGTCAGGTTCATTATGAACTACTATGAGCTTATCATTCACCACCGAAATTGAACTCACATCGTTATTGTTAGCTGCAGTCTCAGATGATTTCTTGTCTAAGAAACGCCTCTTTTTAAGACAATCCTGCTCACGATGAAATAATATGCGCTTAAACCTGTACGCGCACCATGCGCATATGTGCGGGGAACGATCAGGGAGGGTGCCGTGTGTTGCAGTAAATCCACAGTCTTTACCCCAATTCCACAGATAACAGGGCTTCCCTTCTGACTCCCGAGTGTAGTCTTCCCTCTGAGTACCAGGAGACGGGTTAATACCAGTTGAGGCTGCCGTAGTGGCAGGCACCTGGGCAGGGCGAGGGAAGGCAAACTGAGACGAGGCAGCCCTAGACTGAAGCGTCCTGACCGCTTCAGTACAGATGTCGCGCTGGACATCCTTAATCGCGGCAGGATCCGCCCAACCGTCCCTAAGCCGACCATCCCCTATCATGGCAAATACTCGTTCCGACCACCGTCGGCAGGTTGACCAGTCCCATGTTATGGCCATTAACGCAAGGTCTTTTTCGTGCTGCAAGATCGCCGGTATAGAAACCACCGGAAAGTCAGGTTGTTCAGTGAGGAGACAAATGGCAAAGAAATATTCCGCCCACGTAGCCTCCCCCAGAGCGATTTTCTTACACGCATCCCCCCTTAAATGATGGGGAAAACAGTTCGTACCTGGAGGCCTTTGTAATGCTTGGACGTTGTCCATCAGGAAATCGGCCGCCACGGGCAGCCTAGGTTGCGTCATCTGGAAGACAGGAGGGGCCATAGAAGACTGAGGGAAGTAACCACCAGGTACTTGAGCGGAGTGAGGAACTGAAGGTACTTGACCTGGACGGACGGGTGGCCAGCCTCTCCCATACGGCGACTGAGATGGCACCCGCTGTTGATCATGGGAAGGGTGCGGCTGTGAACTCCCCGTGACATCAGGGGCATGCGGATTCCACGCAGACGAGCCGTCTGTAACCCTAGAATCAGAAGGCGGACGCCTCCCAGGAGTCCTTCTAGTAGCCGACCGACTCTGACGAGGAGATTGAGATCTCGAACTTAAATGGTCAGCAGTAGTTGCAGGTGATGACGGCCGAGACACGGCCGGAACAACCGGAGCAGCCGCCAATCGCTCTAGAGCTTCAAGTCGCACCAACACAGCCCTGGATACACTGCCAGCAGAGGAGGGGGACGGAGAAGACCCTCCAGCTGACGACGAGACTGGAAGAACCGGAGACCGAACAGAGGCCTGCCGAGGAAGAACCGGACGACGAGGTAGCGAACCCGTAGCAGGACGACCACGGCGTTTCCGTATAGGGGGCATTGTAGGTAGCAACACGGAGAGTTTTTTCCCCACGTCTTACTCCAGTGGCGGGCGGCTGGCGCTTTGACAACGCAGTTTGCTGTAGCGGACTGATACAGCCGCGCTGTGGTCTCGTGATTGTGACTTAGGTGAACTTCACACTGCCTGAACCTCACAATGCATGCCTGCCCCGCTGGAACTTGGAAGTTCGTAGGACATAGCCGTGATCCGATATCCCACTCAGTCACATTATCTGGATATTGAGAAAACTGCCTTCTCCTACCAATGTAGTGGGTTGAACCTCAGAAATAATGCATTGGATAGCACCTACACCCACAGAAGTTGGTCAATTCAAAATGACAGGACATTAATTATTAAGCTAGAAATATCAAATATGATACCCTACTTGAAGTCAGCTACAACTGAAAAACTAGAAAAGTATAGGCCTTGATCTAGAGTATAGGTTTGGATCTAGAGTTTGATGATCAGTTTTTCTTATTTCATTCACGTTTTCGTCCTGTC
The DNA here is from genome assembly GCA_030323885.1 of Branchipolynoe longqiensis. NCBI lineage: Eukaryota > Metazoa > Annelida > Polychaeta > Phyllodocida > Polynoidae > Branchipolynoe > Branchipolynoe longqiensis. The sequence goes on along the minus strand of CM059186.1, from coordinate 59,990,968 downwards.
GTGATATGACCTTGAAGTTTGCCAGGACGTAAACCTCAAACAAACAAACATAATATGTCTATTGTTTGTGATGGTAGATGATAAGAATAGATAATGGGCAATGGGATTCTCTGATCATTTTATGCCTGTTGTTGAAGTAAGTTCTTGTTGATACAACTGACATTTCTAACAAGTAATATTTAGTTTAAGTTAGTCCTAAATTTAGATCCATTAAATCTTGTTTCATAACTAGATATCTAATTTGGTGCATGCCACTTGTTGCCTGTGTTCATATTGCTAATGAAGAAGCTTTGTCAACATCATATATTGCTAGTCAGTTTTTCTTATTTCATTAATGAATATTCGTTGTCTGCGTCGTGATAATACTCAGTGAATATTCATGGCGTGTGTGCTGATGTTGGTAACCAATATGCAGACTACTTCTCCATGTCCACTGATGGTCCCAAAGACCAAGACCGGGTAGCTACTGCCCGAGTCTCCCATGGTTATAATCTAGGCACTCACATTCCCAATCAAAGCTCAATTGTCATGGCAGTAGTCCGTGCACTCTTCCTCACATTAGACTGCATTATGAACTGTTATCGACAGCCACTGTTCTTTTCTTTTCATGCCACTGGGCAGTCAAAAATCGTAAAGTAGACCCTATCCAATAGTGAGAACGGTGGTACTGAAAATGAATTATTGAGCAATGCCAGTGAACATCATCCAATTGTTTTGTTTTGTTTTGCAGGAGTTTTCAGTTGCGTTGGCACACTGAAGGCTGCAAATCTGCAGCACTGTATGGGCACTGACGAAGGCGGTCCCATGTGGCCGGGAGTTGGGTTCTGGTGGGTAGTGGTTGGAGAAATCATGAGGGAGCCAAGGGGGCATATGCTGGTGGGACAGCCCTGTTGGGGTGGAGAGAAAATGATAATCTAGGAGCCCAACACAGGTCCTCTAAGAGGGCCGGGGGAGGTTGGTTGGTTTTTGTAGTTTTATACCCTAGGCCAGGATGTAACTTGTACTCTGTGCTGTGTGCCTGGCAATGTCGGTATCCAAGGAAAGAAACAAGCTGATCAAACTGATGAAGCCTGAGAAAATAGCTCTGAAAACCAAAATAACATCACACCATTGCACAACAGCACACCATTCATTAAAGAACTAGCACACCATCGTGCTGGGTGTCAGTGGGACAAAGTGCTCCTCAGTCGATGCCACATTGGTCACTCTTACTCTTAGCTGACTTATACACTTTTACTTATGGAAGAAGCCCCCTCAGTAACAGGATAATGGGATTGAGGGGGTGGGGTATCAGGTGCTGCTGTGGTCTCCCATTCGAGCAGCCATACTATCACAAGTCAGTACTCATCCCGATATTACCTCAGATGTCGCTCGTTTGTTTGTTGGCGTTTTACATCCTAGCACCAGGCGCCGTGGCCGAATCGGTAAAGCGCAGGGCTCGTGTGCGAGAGATCAGGAGTTTGATTCACGGTCGAGTCAAACCAATGAATTAACCCAATTTATACTTGTTGCTTCCTAGCTTGATGCTCGGCATTAATAGGATCAAGCAAGGACTGGCTAGCTCAGTGCCAGGATAATGTGACTGAGTGGGATATTGGGTCATGGTGCTGGTGGCCTGATTTCCCATTGGAGCAGCACTATAAATTCACCAAGTCGGTACTCATCCTGATATGACCTTAGATGTTGCCAGGAGATGAGACCAAGTTGTGGTTGCACAATATCTGGGTTTTGTGACTAAGAGACGCGTCCTGACCCCGATGACAGGGGAAGAAAACGCGAGGTGTCAACTTCTTTTCCTTCTTAGCATCTTGTCGAAGGAACTAGAACGAGTATTTTAAATATATATTTAAAAAATGACATGGTTTGCGTGCGAAAGCAAATAAAGGAAAATCAGAAAGAAAGTTGCGTAGGATAGAAGCGGAGAGGAGCGGGGGGGGGGGGGGGGATGACGACGACTCTGGCCCGTGTCCCCTTCCCCCACCTCTGTTTTTTTACCATCACAGCGTCCTGATGAACCCGTTACCATGGCCACCCGCGTTTTCGGCTTGTTTCCGGTATTGAGTCACGTGGCTGGTGCAGTAACAGAATATGCCCCACAATTCCGTGCGTTACAACACTCACTGTGCTATAATCCGGGTTATGTGGGGAGTCTTCTCTGTCTGATTGTAATGTGGGTCCATATCACAGGGGTCGCTGTGGTGAATATGACTACCATTTGTTTATTTATTTGGGGTTTATGTGGTAGCAACGTCACCGGTGATATCATGATATTTAGCGACTCATGGCGACTTTATAGTGCTGTCCCACTGGAATGCCTTGTCACTGGGGCCTCAACCGGATATCCCACTCAAGACAGATGTATAGTGTATATCGATATTTAAATTAAAAGTCAGGATTTTGATATATGAGATATTGAAATAATACCGATGTTTTTGTTTTAAATTTTTGCTTTTCCATTTAACTTGCTTCTTCTAGATCGATTGAGTCATTATCTAGGAAAGAACCTCACAAATCGCAGTGTGATATCACATTTTAAAACATTAGAATCATGTGAGCAACTACCCAAAAGTACTACAAACTAATGCTTTCAGTGGCAAGCAAATTATACTATTATTTTAATTATTTCGGAGTAGCATTGCTCACTTCACCAAGTCAACAGTTTTTTACAGTCGATAGGTTCTGCAGTTTCTCAGCATTATTGATGAATTGTGGATTATCGGAAGTACATTATAATATGTACATATATTTAGCTATCTGGATTTAAATCCTGATAACATCCTGCTAATACATAGCGAACAGAAATTTCCATGGATTGTGTTGTTGTTTCCCTTCTTCCTTATCTGCATTATCATGTATATACACTTTCCAAGGCGAGCTACCAGGCGAGACATACCATTGTAGCAAATGACTGAGAATTCCCTTCGACCAGCCAGAACAGTTACTTTGGGAATGCAATGCATGATATAGAACACTCTCAGAATTCTCTGTCAACAGCTACAAAGTGTGGAAAGCATCTCACAATTATATCAAGAGCTTTTCTAATTCTAGCAAACCCCGCAAAGAGTTAAATTTCTTTTCTAATTTGTGTGATAGAAAATATTGTAATGAAAAACATTGTAGTGACGCTTATTACGATTCTTTATCGGTGTTTTGCATCGTAGAAATGAATAGTCGTAGAAACCCTAAGGTCTTGATTGGATCTTAAATAACTTCTGGAAAATAGGTTGTTTCGTGCTATATACTGTAGGAGTAGACATATTTGATCATAACAATTTTGAATAATTGAGATTATTTCAGCCTTGTTACTACCTCTTTTAGGGAAGTGGAACATAGCTCACACGGTAGAGTGTCCACCTGTGAAGGTGTGGATCATACGATCGATCCCGCTCAGATGACACATTTGCAGTTTGGGTTATTTTCTGTTCCAAACAGCGGGCCAGAACTGGTTCATCGAAGGCTGTCGTATGTGCTGTCCTGTCTATGGGAAAGTGAGTATAAAAGACCCCTTGCTGCTTATCGGAAGGTGTAGCCTATGTGGCGGCAGCAGGTTTCCTCCAAATAAATATGTCAGAATGACCATATGTTTGATGTCCAATAGCCAATGATAAAAAATTAATGTGCTCTAGAGACGTCGTTAAATAAAACAATCTTTTTTGTTACTAAACCTTTAACAAAATTGGAACTTGTTGCTGTTACCTTAAACTACCTGGTGTTTGGCATTAAAAGGGTGAACAATGATTGGTTTCCTCTTTGTTAGCACTATGTGACTGAGTGGGATATCGTCCCATCGTGCTGGCGAGGCAGTATCATTATTATATACCTTCGTGTGATATCGGGCCATGGTGCCGACGACACGGTCCCCCAGTGGGGAAGCACTATAATCACCGATAACCCTGAGCGCACATGTCGGCACCCATCCTGGTTTGGCCTGAGGTGTTGATAGAACATAAAACCACACTAACTCACAGACCTGTTATAGTGATATGGTATATGGGGTATTTTTTGCGGTTTCATTTTATATGGTGACATAAACCTAGAAATCCAGTCGGCTTAAATTCATGAGGTAGTTAAATTCAAGAAGTATTTAAATTCAAGATGCAGTTAAATTCAAGAAGTAGTTAAATTCAAGAAGTAGTTAAATTCATGAAGTAGTTAAAATTCAAGAAGTAGTTGAATATAAGAAGTAGTTAAATTCATGAAGTAGTTGAAATCAAGAAGTAGTTGAATTCAAGAACTAGTTGAATTCAAGAAGTAGTTGAATTCAAGAAAGTAGTTAAATTCATGAAGTAGTTAAAATTCAAGAAGTAGTTAAATTGATGAAGTAATTAAAATTCAAGAAGCAATTAAATTCAAGAAGCAGTTAAATTCATGAAGTAGTTAAATTCATGAAGTAGTTAAAATTCAAGAAGCAGTTAAATTCAAGTACTTAAATTCAAGAAGCTGGCGCCTCCTACCGAGTCAATGGATTCATGTCTTACTGATGTCCCCCTACTAAAACTGCCAGAGTATGGGATAGACTCACAACCATAATATACTTGGCTTTTTTTTTAGATTCTATTTCTTTTATATCTCGCTCAGAATTCCATACATTGCACGACGAGTATCTCTTTTATCGCTATAATCTAAATGTTGTATCCATAACATGTGTCACTGCATTGCATATAAATCCTAAACGAGGTTACAGCGAGTAAAAATATATAAAAAATATATATAATATGTACCATATAATTTATTATGTGGATATAAATAATGGCAGCCCCTTAACTGTTTCTCTCTAACCATCATATCTTCCATGTTATTTGCTGCCGAGCGGGCATTCTCTACTCACCCACCTCCTATACCATGAGCCAACTGTCACTCTGCTCACTTTCAAAACTTTCAAAGGAGGACTGTACAGACTGTATGGGCGTTTTGTTGTCGCCACTTCTTGCCCTCCCATCGCCTTCCCATCTCCCCATCCTGTTCCCTCCCTCTGTCTCCACCGGAGGATGACTCTGGATTACTGTAGTAACTGCGGAGGAAACCACAAATCTTCTGACACAGGTGCTTGTAAACTCAACAAGATCACACGGGAGGATTCAGCAGGGAACTTGGTCAGGATTGCCAGACGCTACACGGGCGAGATGGTGAAGTGCTCACCACAAACAGAGGGTCAGGAGGAACTGAGTCAGACCTTGAATGAGTTAAATTTGTCTGAGGGTGAGAGGATACTCCAGGAGCGGATTGATTTCCTCGAATGGGAGGAGCCCCATCAGTTTCTGGCCGAGAAATGTGAATGGCTAGAGAGGCGCCAAGCGGCTCGGCTCACTAATGGGACGGGGGCTACTCAAGATGGTGGTTCCAGTCAAGAAAGCATGGTCATGAAAGCATGAAGCACCGGGGTGCGGGTGGGGGAGTCAGTAGTTCCTCCATGCACAGCTCCACCCACATCTTTGAGAGGGATGGCACTCAAGCTTGTTTCATGTGGAACAAGGAGTCGGGTTACGGCAGGACGGAGGAGGATTGTGGCTATGGCCACCAGTGCAGCAAGTGCGGCTTGAAGTCGCACAAGCTTACAAAATGTCATAAGGATTGACTCAATGACACAGACCGTAATCCTGGTGCTCCGACCAGGCTGTCCACCACCCGGATCTGAACACGAATGTTGACACTGTGAGTAACCCCCCTGCTCGTATTGATGACTGCTTCAAACCTGTTGATGCTGATTTTGATGTTGGTTGTGTGGGGGGGGGGGGGGACACGACCACCAGCACGGATGTTTTTGTCCTGCCTTGACCTCTCGGTGGTGGGCCGGGCCGCTGGGACCAGCACCGCCTTCATTGTTGTTGTTGCCGACCGCCTTGACCCTGGGGCTGTTGTTTGGGTCACACCCACTGGGGACGGCAGTGCCTCCGGTGCTGTTGTTGTGGGCCGGCCAGCCGCTAATGCCCACACCGACTCTGGGGTCAATGAACAGGACTCTGATGATGACACTCCCCCCATCGGGACTGGTCGTGTTTACACCAACGTGACCTCGGGCCCGGCCATGCCCACTGGTGACTATGCCATCACCAGTGGGCATGGCCGGACTGCACCCACTCCATCGCAGGTAGCCCCGCCCAGCTACTCCCTTGCAGAATGTTATGCGAGCTCTTCTTGAGGGGGGGTCACTAATCCCGACTGCGAGTACCTCCTCAGGGGCAGCGCCTTCGGCTTCCAGGTCATCAAGCCTTCATGTGACCTGAATTACGACTCAAGACATGGCAGGGTCAGGGACCCGGCTGACCATGCCCTGATCAGAGCTAAGCTCCGCAGGGAGATCGACCAGGGCTGCATCAGTATTGTTGACAGCAGGCCCAGTTGTGTGCATGATATATTCTGCATCCCTATGGATGGGGGCAGGGTCCGCAGTATTGTGGACTGTAGCCAGCCTAAGTGCAGGTCGGTGAATGATTGCACCGACCAAGTGGCGAACAAATTCTCCTACAACAGTGTCGACGATGTCTCCGATGGCATGCACTTAAAGGATGCCTACAGAGCTATCTGCATCCACCCCTCTGACAGGGACAGGCAGGGCCTCCACTGGGAGTTTGACCACCGGCAGGGCTCCCGCTGCCCTTCCGTGGAGGACAACAAGATCTGTATGGGGCTGTCTTCCAGCCCTTATCTACTCAGCAAAGTGTCTGACCTGATTGACTGCTGCGCCGTCCGGAAGGGAGTTGACCGTGTGGTCAACTATTTCCACAACTTCTGCCTCATCAGCTCCACCTATGACGAGGGGTGTGCACACCAACACTGGCTCCTCACCATCATCCGCCACCTCGGTTTCCATGTCAGCTTCGGGAAGGAGACCTCCCCCAGCACCTCTGCCAGATTCCTGCGCATCCTGATAGACACTGTCACCCTCGAGATGTCCCCCAGGACAAGCTCGAGAGGGTAAGTGCCACCAGGGGTAGCAAGAAGGTCACAAGGAAAGATCTGAGAGGCTCGGCGGCCTCCTTGCCCACTGCAGCAAGGTGGTGAGAGGGAGCAGGACCTTCTGCCGAAGGATTTATAACACCATAGATAGCATCGCCCGTCCCTATCACCTCGTCCATCTCTCAAAGGGGTTCATGGAGGATATCGAATGGTGGTTCCATTTTGCTGGCAGGTTCAACGGTAAGGCCCAGATACTCGGCTGTTTCTCTCCCTACCTGTCAACTTACAGTGACGCCTCTGACTGCGGTTTTGGCATGACTCACAGTGACCACTGGATTGCAGGGGCGTTCAACATCAGTGATGATGCCCCCCTTGCAAGATTGCTGGACCACCATCATAGCCCCCCCACCTCCTGCCCTGGTGGAGGGTGAGCACATCAATGACAGAGAGATGTGGGCCACCTTCAGTGCAGCCCGCGCCTGGGGCCACCTCTGGAAGGACATAGGTGATGGACAAGACCACCGTCCAAGCTGCAATTAACAGCGGCAGATCCAGAAGCCCCCCCCCCCATGATGGCTTACCCCCGCCAACTCTTCTGGCTGGCAGTTGAGCACAACTTTGACGTCTCCTCCGTCTAGATAAGGAGCGAGGAAAACACCACATGTGATGCCCTGAGCAGGCTCTGCTAGCCAGGGGGTCTCGAGAGATTCAGGTCCATCGACCTGGCTGGTAGGATCTGCTGCCTGGACATTCTCACCCTGATTGTTTCCAATCCCATTGCAGATGTGCTGAAGTTACGCCAGGAGAAGCAGGCATTCCAGAAGAAGTTCTATGCGCCAAACTCCATCACGTCTAGATCGGTCCAGATCTGCCATTACCTTGACTTCATTGAGGAGTTTGACGGCGAGTTCCCACCCACGCCATGCTTGACAGGCCAGGTGGGGCTATATGCGGTCTGGCTCGCATGGTCAATGAAGTATTCGTCAGTCACCAACTATCTCAGTGGCCTACACTACTTCCTCAAGCAGGAGGGCTCCACACCCATCGATTACACTCAGTTCGACCTTGCCACCACCCTTAAAGGGATCAAGCAACAGAAGGGTGTGCCTCCGCGCCAGGCCATGCCCCTTCTCCCTGACATCCTGCTCTGGATCTTCGCCCGCTTCTCCGAAACACCGGGCCACACAGCCTGGAGGGCGGCAGTCCTTTGCAGTTTCCAGGCCCTCCTTCGGAAATATCAGATAATGCTGTCTGACTCATCACTCAGGTGGAAGGATTTCCGTTTCGTCGACTGGGGATGATTTTCAGCATCCGTCGCTCAAAGACCATACAGTTCTGGGAGCGCATCCTGGAGGTGCCAGTCACCAGGTGCCCCAACAAGGCTCTCTGGACAGAGAAGCACTTTGCCCAACTCCCTGCCCCACCAGAGGCCATGGATTCCGGCTTCCTGCTTCGGGAGGCACCTCCTCCCCTATGCTGTACACCATCTATCAAGCTTCCCTGAAGCTCTTCTCATCCAAGGTGGGGTTGGACCTCAACACCATCTCCTCCCACTTGCTTCACAGAGGGGGGGGGGGGGGCTTTACCTTCCTCTCACTAGGTGGTGCTACCCTAGAATAACTTTGGACCAGGGGTGACTGGTCGAGTGACAAGTCTTCCTCTACCTGAAATCACCTCTGAGCGTCCGGTTCATGAACAACATCCGGGTAGCCACACCTCTGGCTGTTCCATCTTCTGCTCCAGAGACTACTGTTCCAGATACTTTTTAGGACTCTGATGGGTCTTGGTTTTGTTGGTGGCATCTGGCGATGTTTGGCATATATTCTCCTGCCAGAGAATAAACGCAACCCAAACCAAGTCCTAGTCTTTCATTCTCATTTGCGAATGAACTATTTAAGTATTACATCATTTTTTATGTGGATATAAATAAAGGCAGCCCCTTACATGCTATTTGCTGCGGAGCGGGCATTCTCTACTCCCCCGCCTCCTATACCATGATGCAACTAACTGTCACTCTGCTCACTTTCAAAACTTTTTTTTTTCGGTAGTGCATATATTCTCCTGCCAGAGAATAAACTCAACCCAAAATAAGTCCTAGTATTTCCTTTTCATTTGCGAATGAACTATTTATGTATATATACAGTAAAGCCTCTGTAATCGTCCACTCCCCTATCTATATCCATCGCATTATTTGGGTTCCAAATGATCACCCATACAATACCATTGTAACGATTAAAAAAACTCCTTAAACTGACCACCTCCCTAAACAAACCATTTAAAGTCGGTCCCCATGTTCGGTCGTTTTGGAGAAGTTTTACTATATATATATATATATATATATATATATGTACATCAATCAATCAATCAATAGTTCCATCCTCTAGTCGAGGGTTGGATGCAATGGTTCTCCACTTGTCCCGATGTTGTGCTGTTCTGATAGACTGTGAATAATTCAAGCCTGTCCACTGTGAAATATTTGTAAACCATGATGTTCTTGGTCTCCCTCTCCCTCTGCTGCCATTCACCTTCCCTTCCAACAATGTACGGTATATTGAACTCTGACGAATGATGTGGCCAAAATAAATAAGTTTCTTTGTCTGTATAGTGGCAAACAAGCTTTTCTTATTTTTAATTTTTCTGAGAACTTCTTTGTTGGTGATCTTCTTTGTCCATGATATTTTCATCATCCTTCGATAAGTCCACATCTCAAATGCTGCTAAACGTTTGTACATTTTCTTAGAGATTGTCCATGTCTCTGCCCCATACATTAGAGTAGACCACACATAACACTGAAGAATACGCTTCCTTGTTTGTATTAATATCTTACTTGATGTTAACACTCTATTCATTTTGGAGAATGTTCTTTGGGCTATTGTTATCCTTCTTTTAACATACATGTATAAATATAATTATATATATGTATACTATATATATCTATATATAGTATGCTGCGTATATTAAACAGATATCACAATACCATTTAACGACATGGGGGATCAGCGCGTCGGAGGCCCGTCACGGGTCACAACAGGTACCAGCAGCGGAGGTCGCCGGCGGGTGGGGCTGGGGGCGGGAGTGGGGGTGGGGGCGTACAAGGCTGGCAGTGATACCCATCGTGTACCTGCGTCGCGAAGCCCCCGCCTCCGTCGCTGTCGTGTACCAGCGTTGGGAGTGGGGTGAGTGGGGGTCACAACGCTGGTACCTGTTGTGTACCAGCGGAACAGATCCCTCCTCCCTCCCCCGCTAGTACCTGTCATGCACTACTGGTGTCGCAGAACCCCCGCCGCTTGTACCCACCAGCAGAGTGGAGCCCCCACTGCTGGTACCTGTTGTGTACCAATATTGGAGAGCGGTCATGTACCCGGTAGCAGAGCCCTTGTGACTTGTATCCGTCGTGTACCGGTATAGCGGTACCCGTCTTGTCCTGGCTCCCCAGAGCTCTTGCCACGTGCATCCGTCCTGTCCCTGCGCCCCTCCCCCACTGGTGTCCGTTATGTACCGGCGTTCTGGTGCCCCCCACCGCTAATGCCCATCGTGTCCTGGCGTCCTGGCCTCCTGGCGCCTTCCACCCCCTCCCCCCGCCCCCCAACCGCTGGTGCTCGTCATGTACTGGCATATCGGTGTATCCGTCGTGTCCCGGCGTGCCGAATCCCATGCCACAAGTACATGTTGTGTACCGGCATAGCGGTCCCCCACCGTGTACAGGCATAGCGGTACCCGTCATATCCAGGCGTCTTAGTACTACCACCGCTGGTGCCCGTCATGTACCGGCATACCGGAACCTGTCGAGTGCCGGCGTCCTCCCCCCCCCCTCCCCCGCTGGTACCCGTCGTGTACCGGCGTCCTGTACCCTTCCACCCACTGGTGCCCGTCGTGTACCGGCCTAGCGGAGCTCCCCCGGTACTACACGGCCCGGGTGTCGGCGCACCAGGCGGGGTATTTAGTCGACTCGGAGCCGCTCCGGGGCATGCCCCCGTGAGTGACACAAACGCCCTCAATCATCGTCAACGAATACAAATTATTGTTCGTTGCCTGCAGCGGGCTTTAAGGGAGGCCGGGCCTCGCCGGCCGCTTTGTCATTGAAAACAAACTCAGAAACTATATTTTCATTTATCTTGCTTCCTTCTTATGCTTCCTGGCCAACATTCTTGTGAAATTATTAGTGCTTGTTGTGAACTCAACTTCAGATGCAACCCTCAGAAGCTTCTAGGGCTTAAAACCTCTATTAAACACCTCCTATCCCCTTCCCTCGTGGGTTTCCTCCCCTTCCTGCCGGGTTGCCCCCCCCCCCCCCCTCTTCTCATCCCCATCCCCATCCTACTTCCTTCCCTTCCTTCCACCACTTTCGCTACTCCGCTTTTGCTCCTGCTCTCCCCATCCCCTTTCTCCTTTCCAGCTTCTCTCCCCCTCCCCCCCTCCCAAGCTACCATACTACCCTTCTCCTCCTCACCTCCTCCTTACCTCCGCCTCACCTCCTCCCGTTCTCTGACCTTCTCCTCTCCACCCTTCTCCTTTTCTTACCGCACAGCCACTTCCCCGTCCACAACCTTCCCTACAACCCTCCTCCCCCTCGCCTGACCCATCTTCCCTTCCCACCACCCCTTTTCCTCCTTCCCCCTTCCCTCCCCTCCCCCTCCACCTATTCATCCCTTCCCCTCCACCCCTTCCCCCCCTCCCCCTTCCCCCTTCCACCCCCATGTCCCCCTTCCTCTTCTTTTCCCTTCCCCTCCAGCCCTTCCACCTAATCACCTTCCCCGTCCCCTTCCGCCGAAACCCCTCCTCCTCACTCTTCACCCACACATACACCACCACACTCACACCCTCCACCTGCCCACAGGTGTAAAACATAAACCCGCACCAGTCACTTGTAATCTGTGTTAACATCAGTAATCACAGCTCCACCCCAAGGCCCCCTAACCCGCCCACATACAGGTGACTGCCACCTCCCCTCTGCCACTCTGTGCCCTCTGACCGCCCTGCCCTCTGACCCCTGCCCTCCGACCCCACGTGCCCATGTGTCTGTGTGCATCACCGCGGGGGGGGGGGGGTGATGGGTGGGAGGGGGGTGACTTTGATGTTTGGTCACGGTCAGCTGCGGATGTCATCGGGAAAACAGCCATGTGATCATGCGCGATATCGTCTGCGCAGAGGCAGCTCATTGGTTACTGCACTGCTTCTGTACCCTCTACTTGTGATTTCTATACACATATATACAGGCGTGAATATATATGTATATGTACATACATGCATACATGCATACATGCATACATACATACATACATACACACATACAGATACATGAATACATACACATATACATAGATTGAGAGGTGGGGAGACATACAGACATACACACAGACATACGTACATGCATACACACAGGCATACATATATATGTATACATACATACATACATACAGGCATACATGAATATATACATACATACATTCACACATACATACATCCACATGTACAGACATACATACAAACAAATCATACATACAGCAATACATGCATACATACATACATCCATACATATATATATATATATACAACCATACATACACACCTACATACAGACATACATGTATATATATATATATATATATCCACATGCACATACAAACATACATGCATGCATACATATATACAGCCATACATACATCCACACCTACATACATACACACATACATACACACATACATACATATATAACTGTTTTATATATAGTTAAGTATACTTGAGTATATTTAAGCCTACTTCATGAATCGATTTCAGATCCTTTGTTTCTATACATAAATAATTGAGTATAATTTACCTTACTATATGAATACCATTTCCGATTCTCTGTCCCCTATTACGGTTTCCTATTTGAGACAGTGGTGCTGGTCTTTTGTGAGTTGTGAGATGAGTATTTGCCGAGTGGGTCAGTATGTTATTGGGAGGAAGGGGCATGTGAACAGGGGTCAGGATCAAGACGTTGTTATTGGCCGGAGCAGAGGGGTCGGTTGTTTCTCAAAACAAACACAGTCTTGGAAGATGGGTGTTGGGGCGATCACACTAGGCGTGATCTGGTGATATGGGTGTGTGTTGAACAGGGGCAGAATAAGTGTGCCATGCTTAACGCATAGTCACACGACCAGACGGGATGGCTGAATGAGTTGAGCGTCCGTCTCCTGTTTTGGTAGATCATGGGATTCGAACCCATGGGTTTGAACCCTGGTCAAGTCAAACCAATGACTTAAAAATGTATACTTGTCGCTTCCTAGCCAGGCACTCGGTATTATGTGGATAGGACAAGGACTGGTTGGCTCAGTGTCAGGATAATGTAACTGAGTGGGATATCGTGTCATGATGCTGATGGATGGTTCTCCTACTATGAAGTCACCATGAGTGCGCACTGTCACAAGTCGGTACCCGTACTGATATGATGTTTATGTTTATGTTGTTGTTTATATTGTCATTGTCGTTGGTGGTGCTTTCAAAAAGGGTCTCTTCACTTAAAGTTGCATAGTGTAATGTTTTTTGTTTTGTTTGTTGTTGTTTTGTTTTTATCCGAGCAACATCTAATGTCATAACAGGATGGGTACCAACTTGTGACAGTGCGCACTCATGGCGATTATATAGAGCTACCCTACTGGGAGACCAGGCGGCCTGCACCATGACCAGATATACCACACTATCACATTATCCTGATACTGTACTAACCAGTCCTTGTCCATATGTGATTAATTCTAAGGGCCAGGTTAGGTAGCGACAATTATCAATTTTTTAAGTCATTGGTTTGACTTGGCTGTGATTCGAACTTTTTAAATATTTGTTGCTGATGCTATATGGAAGGACATACAACGTCAATTTAATAGAACCATTTCTAATCCCACTACCTATGAAAACGGGATGCAGGCACCCAACTCATTCTGCCATCCCATCAATAGTTTGAAGTAACTTCTATTTTAAAGGGCTATGTTTGAAGATATTTGAATTAAAAACATGCAATGTTAATTTCTGGATGCATGCTGAAATGCTGGACATTGGTTTTATTTATTCATTTTCGAGCATGGCAGTATAGCAGCACAGCACAGGAGCACCAAACTGCAAGAAATGATTAATGAGCACACCAGTGTTAAAGTTATATATATAGGATCAAATATAGGTAAGTGTTTTAGTTTTGACAATTTGATGCTTCCCATCAGACTATAGAGCTGTAAATAAACATAGAGAGAGATACAGAGAGAGAAAGTGAGAGTGTAAGGCAGAATGAGGTTTGTGGGTCAGTGAAACCGGTATTTGTTTGGTTAATATGGTAACAGCAGGGAATATTTCTTTTCAGACAAGGCTGATAGATTGTTCCTGGTTGGGATAAGTTATGAGTCATGTATCTATTGATTTGTGATATAAGGAGTATCCTATTGCCAGCAAAGAACTAAAGAAGATCAGTAAACACTTAGATGTGACACACAATTGTCAACAATGAAGTATATGTGACATACACGTCCGTAAAGAATTCATCATTATGTCAGCGAAGAACTAGAGATGACATACAGAACTACCAGATACAGGTGACAGATAACTAGCTGCCAGTAAAGAACAAGCAGTAAAGTCAGCGAAGAACTAGAGATGATGTACAACTGTCAGTACAGAACTACCAAGTACAGGTGACAGATAACTAACTGCCAGTAAAGAACTAGCAGTAATGTCAGCGAAGAACTAGAAATGATGTACAACTGTCAGTACAGAACTACCAGGTACAGGTGACAGATAACTTGCTGCCGGTAAAGAACTAGCAGTAATGTCAGCGAAGAACTAGAGATGACATACAACTGTCAGTACAGAACCTCCAGGTACAGGTGACAGATAACTAGCAGCCAGTAAGGAACTAGCAGTAATGTCAGCGAAGAACTGGAGATGACACATACCTGTCAGTAAAGAACTAACAGCGCTGTCAGCATATAGCTACAGATGACAGAGACTAGTTTGTGAAGAATTAATCAGCAATACAATTCAGGAAACAGATTACTGTCAGTCAGGAACAAACAGTACTCTCAGCGAATAAGTGCAAGTGACTGTCAGTAAATAACTATCAGTACTGTCAGCAATAAAATACAGGTAAGAGATAATTGTCAGTGTGGAATAAACAGTAATGTGAGCATATAACTGCAGTTGACTGATAGCTGCTAGTAAAGAACTAACAGTACTGTCAGCATATAACTCCAGTTGACTGATAACTGCTAGTAAAGAACTAACAGTACTGTCAGCATATAACTACAAGTGAAAGATAACTGCTAGTAAAGAGCTAATAGGACTGTCATCATAAAACTGTCACTAACGAGCTGACAGTACTATCATCCTAGAACTAGAGCTGACCGACAACTGTTAGTGAAGAACTCTCAGTACTGTCAGAATAGAACTATATGTGATAGACAACGAAACCCAAAGATCTAAAAGTGACACATACAAAAGTGCGAGAGACGCAGTACCAGAGACGCAGCAATGACGTCACTGCTTTCACTCTACTGACCACGCGTCTTGACCCTCTCCCTACCCCACAACTCACCACACAAACACACTTCCTCCACAAACCACTCTCCCGCAGACACATTAGTACACCGTGCCCGTTCCTGACCCTTCGAGCAGTGGTCTATTACAGAGGGATCCGTCATGATCAGTATTGTCCTTGGTTGTCGTGGTGACCGTGGGGGGTGCCGCCCGCTCGGTCATGTGGTGACTGAATGCTCCGTCTCCCACTCCATCTGCCTCCCTTCCCACTCTCACCCAACCCACACGTCCAACCCACACCCACCCACCGCTCAGTCCCACCTGCAGCCAACAACGCCCCCTGGTGTGGGGCACAGTGGGTGAGGAGACGAGTATATATATGCATATATATATAATATACTTTAGCAGACATGCACTGACTGTCTTTTATAAAGTTTCGCGATGCAGCGGCTAGGCGGCGGCTAGCCCGTAGGCGGCGGCTAGGCGGCGGCTAGGCGGCGGCTAGGCGGCGGATAGACGGCGGCTAGGCGGCGGCTAGGGCGGCTAGGCGGCAGATAGGCGGCGGCTAGGTGGAAGCTATCGCCCAAGGAAACTGCGCATTAAACATAGTGGACATCTAATGACAATGACTACCTCCCCATCCCCTCCCGTCCTTTCCGCCCCTCTCCACCCAATGTACCATACAGTGCTTTACTGTGCCGTATACTGTGTTGTATGCTTTAGAGAATATAAATATGTGAATAACTACAATGTTAGTTGGCTGGAAGATGGGGTTCCAGTGCTGAAATGATAACTTTATTCGATGAATAATGCAAATCACATTTTTAAACCCCCACATAAACCCAAAACCTTTACCAATTCAAGTGGACTAATTGAATGGATAGGAAGGCTTTTTTCAGTTAGTTTTAGGCAACTCAAGTAGCCATTATAACAAAAGAATGCACTGGAATAGCACGTTATGTGGGGACAGAACACCGCCCTCCCCCCGCTTAGAAATGATGATTGTGAAATGGACCATTGAGTATGTGTAGTGGAATAATTTGAATGTAATTTGAATGTAATTTGAAAGTCATTTGAAGGTCATTTGAAGATAAGGTCCAGAAATAGTCTGCGGCTGTAGAATATTGGCAGTGTCTTCTCGTGTAATTTATTTAGTTGGGTATTCTTTTTGCTGGTTTCTCTTTCACTTTGTAAAGTACGCGCTTGTTCGCCTGCTAAGCGCCCCCTGGAGGGTGGCGTTGAAACTCTAGGGTGTGCTTGGGATGTAGCAGGTAGGATATCACTGGCCGCCTCTTTCCACGATCCCTCCCGTCTCCAGCCCCGCCCCTCTCTGCACTCACCTTCCCACTCCCTCCCCATGCCCTCCTCTCCACCTCTCTTCACCCCTCACCTTCCCACTCCCTCCCCATCCCCTCCCGCCC
Organism: Branchipolynoe longqiensis; assembly: GCA_030323885.1. Taxonomy (NCBI): domain Eukaryota; kingdom Metazoa; phylum Annelida; class Polychaeta; order Phyllodocida; family Polynoidae; genus Branchipolynoe; species Branchipolynoe longqiensis. The sequence continues at coordinate 59,974,154 of CM059186.1, read as the reverse complement.
TCTCCGCCCCTCTCCGCCTCTCTCCACCCCTCACCTTCCCACTCCCTCCCCATCCCCTCCCGCCCTCTCCGCCCCTCTCCGCCCCTCTCCACCCCTCACCTTCTCACTCCCTCCCCATCCCATCCCCTCCTCTCTGCCCCTCTCCACCCATCACCTTCCCACTCCCTCCCCACCCCGACCTCCCTACCCCGCACCTCTCCCCCACCCTCCCCATCCCCTCTCGTCCTTTCCGCCCCTCTCCACCCAATGTACTGTTCTGAACTGTACTGTACTGTGCCGTATACTGTGTTGTATGCTTTAGAGAATATAAATATGTGAATAACAATAATGTTAGTTGGCTGGAAGATGGGGTCCCAGTGCTGAAATGATAACTTTATTCGATGAATAACGCAAATCACATTTTTAAAACCCCACATAAAACCCACAAATAAGAGCCAGCGTTGGTATTCCCGGAAATGACGTTTCCTCGAGATATCGCCATGCACATTGTGCCTCACGGGGACAACTCCTCTGTCCCCTCCCTTCGCCCTTTACCCCCTCCACCTCCCTCCCCTCTCTCGTCCCTCCCCCCACCCGCCCCTTCCTGCCCCTCCCTCCACCTCCCGTCCCCCTCCTGTCCCCTGTCTCGCCCCTCCTCCCTCCGCCCCATCCTACCGCCTACCTCCTTCCGCCCCTCCCCACCTACCCTCCCTCCACACTCTCCCTCCGCTTCACCCCGCACCCCCCCCCCCCCACGCATCCCTCCGCCCCCTCTCTTCCCACTTCTCCGCGGGACGTGGCAGAGAACCTTACCGCGGGAACTCATACTCATACTCATGGTCATAGCCTGCCCGAACCTACCGAACCTGGGTGACGGAAGGCACCTCATCACACACGGGGCCGGTCAGACTCGGCCCGGGGCGCCCCCTGGGCTCAGCTTACAGCACCCGGGCCGGTATTGCACCGACCAGCCAAGCAGTCAAGCAGCCAAGTAGCCAAGCAGCCGAGCAGTCAAGCAGCCAAGCAGATAAGCAGCCATGCATCCAAGTCAAGCAATTAGTCTCTTACTGGTACACACCTACCGTATAGGATTCGCACACTAAAACTCGTGACTCAACCCGACCCGCTTAAAACTGAAAACGGGCCGATTCATTTTTCGAATCGCGAATCGTAATCGGCCGGTTTTAGCCCTAAAACTGAGGTTTTATACGCGAATCGCAATCGCTAGGTGTGTGCTCCCCGCGCACACCTAGCGATTTTTGTGTGCGAAAAGGGCAGTTTTAGATCGTATACGGTAGGTGGGTGCGCACAAACGGTAGGTGTGTACTAGGCATACCACGCAACCGGGCATGGTGGCTGAATCGGTAGAGCGCGGGTCTCGCGTGGCCAGGAGTTCGGTTCCCGGTCGAGTCAAACCAATGACATATATATATATATAATATATACAATTGATACTTATCCCTTCCTAGGCTGGCACTTCGATAGAACAAGGACTGGTTAGCTCAATGTCAGGATAATGTGATTGAGTGGGATATCGGGTCATGATGCCGGTGGCCTAATTTCCCAGTGGGGCAGCACTATAAAGTCGTGTTGAGTGCGCGCAGGTTCACAGGTCGGTACCTGTTCTGAGATGACCTTAGATGTTGCCAGAACGTAAAACGCGAACAACTAACCAACTTACCACGCAGGGTTTGTGCGACGGCGCACACAGGACAAGCTGACAGACAGGTCCCCCCCCCCCCCCCACACACACACCATCACCCACCCCACCCAATCGTCACACACAGACTCACATCCTCCACGGACATGGAATTGTGTGGCTATCAAATTACACTTAGCTTTTAAGTGGCTCGCTGACTTACGACCCCAGCCACCTTTCGCTGGTCAGGTCACGGTGTGCGTGAGTGTCATTGTGGTGCGAGTGTGGGTGTGTATGTGTGTGGTGGAGGATCGGTGGATGAGGGGAAGGGAATGGGGTGAGGAGGGGGAGTGGGGGGGGGGCGAAGGACACAGATAGAGGTGGGGAGGGGAGTTGGGGGAGAGGAGACATGGACTGAGGTGAGTGGTCGGGGAGGCGGACGCGCAGGCGCAGGTTTGGTTAGTTGTTGGAGTTTTTTTCGTGGCAACATCTAACTTCTAAGGTCATATCAGGACGGGTACCGACCTGTGACAGTGCACATTCATGGCGACGTTATAGTGCTGCCCCACTGCGAGACCAGGCCACAAACACCATGGCCGGATATCCCATTCAGTCACATTATCCTAGCACTGAGTCAACCAGTCCTTGCCCTATCCTAATGATGCTGAGCACCTGACTAGGAAGTGACAAGTATGCATTTGAATCACATTGGTTTGACTCAACCAGGGTTCGAACGCGTGGGTTCGAATCCCACGATCTACCAACACGGGAGACGGACGCTCAATTCATTTGACCATCCCGTCTGGTCGCGGATGCGCAGGAGACAGGCGCGTGCGCAAAAGGCAGGTGCAGGAGACAGGCGCAGGCGCAAATAGCATCACACAAAAGGCAGGCGCAAAAGGCAGGCGCAAAAGGCAGGTGCAAAAGGCAGGCGCATGCGCATGAGGGAGGTGCAGGCTGTGGAGTGCGATCAGTGGTCGTGAGTACATGTACAATTCATCAAATGCTAATAGGACACTCTTCGCATTAGTGGCAGACGGAGGTGGCCCGCCTCCTTAGTCTGCTATCAAATTACCACCGACGGAATGACCACGGAAACACCACGGCTAGAACCAATGGTCATTTGAGTACAGGGCAGTGGAGTAGAGTTCGCAAGCCACTTTAGTCAGAGTTAGAGCAGGGCACGGTACCAGTCTGTGCAGCCAGACGTCGACATTCACTGCTGTGGGCGTCACTTGGGTGGTGGTGGTCGTGGGTTGGTTCGTTGTTGGAGTTTTACATCCTGGCAACATCTAAGGTCATACCAGGACGGGTACCAACTTCTGACAGTGTGCACTCATTGTGACTTTATAGTGCTGTCCCTCTGGGAGACCAGGCTGCCGGCACCATGACCTGATATCTGACTCAGTCACATTATCTTGAGAATGAGGCCACCAGTCCTTGCCCTATCCTAATAATGCCGAGCGCCTGGCTAGGAAACCACAATTATCAATTTTTAAGTTGTTGGATTGACTCGACCAGGGTTCGAACCCGCGGGTTCGAATCCCACGATGTCCCAAAACTGGAGACGACGCTCAACTCAGTCGGGTGGTGGTGGTGAGTTGTGGATGGTGGTGGATGGTGGTGGGTGGTGGATGGTGGTGGGTGGTGGTGGGTGGTGGTGGGTGGTGGTGAGTCGTGATGCGTGGAGAGTGGAGGGTGGTGCAGGCGGGTGTTGGTGGGAGGGTGGTGGGTGGTGGGTTGCAGCGTGGTGGGTGACATAGGCTTGACGACTACTTGAACGCTTCTCAATTTGTGGATTGGGTGGGTGGGTTGTAGAAGAGCGAGACGGGAGGTTCCTTTCTATCTATAGAATTCCACCATAACAAAATGAGATAAATTATGCGGTTGACAGTAAGTGAAATGTGTCTGCGTAGACAAGATGTGAAAACTGAGCACTACATCATGCACTAACCACCCTCCTCCTACGACACCCGGCCCACACTGCCCGCATGCCGCTGACGGAGATTGGGGGTATAGATTACCTCCCGGGGCGGTGTGTTTTATTCAGTTAATAATGCCCTTTGTCAGTGCCAGAGCACTGGTCTTCTGGCCATTCATTAAAATTTGTTGGTACATCAATGAAACTATCAGTTGCAATAATAACCAATAATATTTACCGAGTACCCCTCCTGATATGCCCTTAGATGTTGCCAGCACGTAAAACTCCAACAAACAACAAACAAACAAACAGCACACCCCCCCACACACACACATATACACACACACCCACACACACTCACACTCACACACACACACACACACACACACACACACACACACACACACACACAGGGCGCGCTGACCTTGTGTGCCTTATTTGTCTGGTGACCCTGGCCTGGTGCCCGGCCCACTCAGTGAGAGATAAGACAGGCGTAGTTACAGCGCCCTCTACATGCACTCGGCATCCAGAGGGCGCCACCTTCCCGCACAGAACAGCGCCCTATTAGATCGTCTGTCTGATCACAGAATGCCATCCACTGGGGCCGGAGGGTGGGTGGGGGTGTTGGGAAGGGGTGTGGAGGGGTAGGGTGGAGGGGGAGGGGTGGGTGTGGGTGGGAGGGGTGGATAAGTGGGAGGGGTGGGAGGGGTGGAGGGGTGGGAGGGCGGTGGAGGGGTGGGAGGGGTGGATGGGTGGGAGGGCGGTGGATGGGCGGGAGGGGTGGAGGGGTGGGAGGGTAGTGGATGGGTGGGAAGGGGGTGGAGGGGTGGGAGGGTAGTGGATGGGTGGGATGGTAGTGGATGGGTGGGAGGGTCGTGTATGGGTGGGAGTGGGTGGAGGGGGGTGGAGGGGTGGGAGGGGGGGGGGGGGCGGGCACACGTCGCCTCGCTGGTACCCGGCTGCCTTGTGTGTCAGGGCCCAGGAATAGTCCACTGGTCTCTATCAAAAGCAGACAGATAATTGGATGTATGCGTTTGTTTGGGGTCGCCAGACTGTGGAGGTAGTGAAGCAGAACTAGCTATTGAAGACACATATATTACTGTCACACGGCTGTCAGGGAATATCGGGATCACTGTCACTACCTGCTGAGTGTCATGGTCATTGTAACTGTCACTGTAGCTGTCACTGTCACTGTCATTATCACTACAACTGTCACTGATAGCTTGGCAAACCGTGCCACTTTTTGTCCCCTTTACTTATATATATATATATATATTCATATGAATACATATATATATATATAATCGAAACAAGAAAAGAAAAACACATGAAGTCCAGTGGCACGTTGCTGACAAATAACTTTATTCGCTGAATAAACATAATTCACAACAGCAAAAATTAATATGTATATATACATATACATTATTTTACTGTTTGTTCTTTTAAAGTTAATGCACATATATAAATATAAAAACTCGCTGGTTTGTTTGTTTGTTGTTGTTTTACGTCCTAGCAACATCTAAGGTCATATCAGGACAGGTACCGACTTGTGAGAGTGCACACTCATGGCGACTTTATAGTGCTGTCCCACTGGGAAACCAGGCTGCCAGCACCATGACCGGATATCCCACTCAGTCACATTATCCTGACACTGAGCCAACCAGTCCTTGCACTATCCTAATAATGCTGAGCGCCTGGCTAGAAGGCAACAAGTATCAATTTTTAAGTCCTTGGTTTGACTCGACCAGGGTCCGAACCCACAACCAGGGTTCGAACCCACAACCCCACGATCTACCAGCACGGGAGACGGACGCTCTAACTCAATCAGCCATCGCGTCTGTCACTCTCACTATCGCTACCACTGTAACTGATAGTTTGGCAAACCGTGCCACCTTTTGTTCCATTTCTATATATATATGTATACGCACACACACATATATATATATATAATCGAAACAAGAAAAGAAAAACACCTGAAGACCAGTGGCACGGTGCTGACAAATAACTACTTTAATCACTGAATAAATATAATTCACAACAGCAAAAGTTAATATATATACATATATATATATACATATATATATATATATCGATTTTACTCTATGTTCTTGTAAAGTTAGTACACATATATAAATATAACAAATATATATATTAACTTTTTGTTGTTGTAAATTAAATTTTATTCGGGCAAAAAGGTTATTTTGCAGCACTGTTCCAATCCCACTGTTCTTCACAGGTGTTTGCTAATTGTGTCGTGGAATAATGTCCTATACCCCCCACCTCGCCCCCCCCCCACACCCTCCACCCACCCACGGTGACTCTTCTCTCAGAGTAACAAGTTGACAGCTCCTCCACCCACCAGTCTTGGCTAATAGACCCTTGCAAGGCGGTTTATGGTGTGACTTCTAAATAGCCATTAGTCAAGGTGTTTTTTTTCCTTTTAGGATGGATGACTGGCGAGCACTGTGCTTATGTTAAGAATTACTTTGAACCTAATGTTACTTGGCTGCAAGGCTCTCCAAGACTTTGTACAACTCAGGCCCACTAGGTTTGCGAATTTCTTTTTCATTGTTCAAGCCCAGACACTTGGGAGGTCATCCTGCTTAATATTAGGGCCTCAGTTTGTTTTAACAAAATGACTACAATCATTAGCGTTCAGGGAAGTGTCCACAATCGAGACCTAAGGTGGACTTTGCGATTGCTGCAAAGTCTGAGGAGGTGTTCAAAACAATGTAGCAGCGTGAATATGCTACAGCAATGACTGCTTCAAGTTGGTTAGTCCGACGTTATTTTATTTATACCAATATTTATGTAGATCTATAGATATGGTTGATAATCGTAGCCGACTAGACCAGACGGGATGGCCGAATGAGTTAGAGCGTCCGTCTCCCGTGTTGGTAGATCGTGGGGTCATGGGTTCGAACCGTGGTAGAGTCAAACCAATGACTTAAACATTGATACTTGTTGCTTCCTACCCTGGCACTCGGCATTATTAGGGCAGGGCAAGGACTGGTTGGCTCAGTGTCAGGATAATGTGACTCAGTGGGATATCATCAGGTCATGGTGCTGGTGGCCTTGTCTTCCAGTGGGGCAGCACTATAAAGTCGCCATGAGTGCACACTGTCACAAGTCGGTACCAGTCCTCATATGACCTTAGATGTGGCTAGGACATCAAAAACAAACAAACAAAAAATCGTAGTCTACTTCACTTTAGTTTGAAGCACCCTTTTCTTTAAAGAGTTAACTTTGGATATATTTGACTCGATAAATAAATTGCTTTATTGAGCAAAGACTCCACCAACATTGTAAAGCTACATAATCCGATGAAAGAATAACAAGATTTGAAACCAAAATAGTTATCTCTGAGTGCATGTCACGCAGATTGATCTAAATAAACATGACATCTGTCCAGAACTGTCAGACAATGATCTGGAAACACATGTTGGTTGATTGTTGGAGTAATAGATTCTGGCAACATCTAGGGTCATATCAGGATGGGGAAACACATGTCTGATGACCTTTCGTCCAGTAATGACCTAAGTAAACCAAGGTAAAATGTATGTGTGGTGGGGAGCTAATCCTCGTTTCCAGTTCGATTAAGTGCCTCCAGACAGACCAATCTTGTATTCACACTCCTCTCAATTACCCTCAACCATTTACACATTAACAAAAAGAAACTCACAAAAACCAAATGGCAAGACAGTGGACAGATGATTGTGAGAGCCAGAGAATATGAGAGAGTGACTGAGAGAGCAGGAGAGGAGGGAAGAGTGAGTGAAACAAAGCAAGAGACTGAAAGAGCGTGAAAGAGAGGAAGATACTAAAACTTGTAAAAGAGCCTGAGAGAGTGAGATCACAAGTGAGCAATGGTGTGAAAGAGAGCGAGATCCAACGAGATAGTAGACGAGAACGGGAAAGAAATGTGGTCGTCTAAAATGTTTCCTAATTTGTTATCGACTTCCGGTCCACCAATCTATGACTGTAGAGCCCCAGTAATAACAGTGCCGCAATGGTGTTAAGTCTCGGCCACTTCTCGCTGCGGGCGAGAATGGCTCGAGAAAATACGCGAAAATGGCGGGAGAAAGGTGTCGTCTGCTCTCCGTACGTAGTCAGCCACTCTGATGGAACTGTTCATAGGAAATGTTCATTTATCCAGTTAAATCTAATGGAACAGAAGATTCGTTCACTGACAGATTCTTGCATTGTGTTTTTGATGTAAATATATGGAGAACATTGACTCCTTTGTAAGAGCGACATCAGTGAATGGGGTCAGTTCCTGCGTATTTGTTCCAATGGCAATGGCAATGCTTCTCTTTCTTTCTCCGCAAATAACTTCCCATTCGCGATAGACGTAATCGACATCGTCATCAGACGCCTTGCCATGGTGCAGTTTTAATATTCAAGTTAATTGTCCATATCAGCATTTTTATTGTTTTTACTTTTCCTATTACAGATGCAATAACTTCGTCATGAACAATGACCCATTTAGAGCTTGCACATGTAAATACATGACTAAGAAAACTTTTACAAATTCGCAAATGCCATCAATGGAATATATCGTGATAGCTTGTATGTCTTGTAGTCACTTATTCTCTGGGAGGTTTTATCAGACCTACTTAAAGTTGCATAGTCCGATGGTTTTGAATTTCTGTATTTCTTCTGAGATAAATATATTAGAACGATCACTAGTATCTACTTTACATTAGTTCAAAGTTACTTTTATTTTAAATGGTAAACTTTTGAGATATTTTGAGTGCAAACATGGAAAATTACTTTTGGCAAGCTTGCCAAAAGTCTGACACCATAGACTTCTGCAGTAACAGGTTCGGTTAAATTGACTCAATATTGCCTTCTATGCAGAAACAAATGCTCACTAAGTGCATCAATATCTAAGTTAGATATGTCAATTCAAATCTAAATAATTGGTTTGGTTTTGAAAATTTGATATTTCATCGGACTATGCAGCTTTCAGGCTGGGACCTCAAACATCCATCTGTAGTAACACTGCTACCAGTACTAGGTTTATTCAACAAACCTCTTTGGCTATTTCTGGCTCACACAGATTAAATCCACAAATCTACAATTTCCACCAAGAACCCGCCCTCTGCCGGCAATGGTTGAATTACTGTTGTGGGTAGCAGCTCACCGTGCACAATGCTCTGTGGAAAATGTCTTATATTTATTGAGAAATTCTTCCACCAACTTGCCCTCTGACGGCAGTAGAAGAACTAGAGTTGTTGGTAGAAGCTCACTGTGCACCATGCTCTGCTATATATATATATATTTATATATACATATATATATATATATATATATATATATATATGAACCTCGATCCAACGGACACCAATGCAACGGATTCCGGATCCAACGGACACAATCCGCTAGAGTGAATATCTGGTCCCAACGTTTAAAACTCCCGAGTGATATCCGTAAGGCTAAGGACAAGCTTAGAAAATATGCTTGTTTGTTTGTTGTTGTTTTACGTCCTAGCAACATCTCAGGTCATATATATATATAATATATATACATACAAGGAACAAGCAACAGCGATCGGTAAAGGTGAATGTGCGTGGGGTAGAGACCCGGAAGATGTTGTCGCTGCAATGGACAAACGGCTTTAATGGACAACCCCTCCCCCCTATTAGTCCGTTGGATCGAGGTTCATCTGTGTGTATATATATATAGTGATTAGCCTCATAGCTTGAATTACCCTAATCTATTTATCTCAGAAAATGACAGAAACGCAAAACCATCGGACTTTGCAACTTTAAGGAATTTGGGAAGGGGCCACTGCTGTGCTTTTCCACCAAAGCCGTAACTTGTAGCTGGTACTGGGTCCGGCGTGCCTTGGGGCAAACATATACCCAAGTCTGGTTTCATTATAGACAGTGTGACAATACTAGCTTGGTACTACCACCTTTTTCTATACATCCCCCCCCCCCCCCCCTCCACCCACCCCCACCCTCCGCTCCTGTCCTGTATGGACTACTGACCTTTGGTGACTTGCACACTTCTGGTGGTTTTCATAGTGCTGCTTACTTGACCACCACTCACCTGATACAATGACCCCCGATGTTGCTGGGGTGTGAAACCCCAGTGAGTTTACCGGCGTGTGTTGTTCTGCTTGCAGGGTTCAGGGAGATCTCACTGGAGCAGCTGTGCGACATGTCGACGTGTGAAACAGGGCACACACTCCAGTGCCCCAACGACTCCCGCCATGACGTCACGCCCGCCGGACTCTGCTGCCCGTCCTCTTCCAGGTGCTTCTGTCTGCCCTGCGACCCGGACGACCTTCTGTGTGACCCCGAACAGCTCAAGGTCAACGTGGCGAAGGGCACGGGCCTGCCTGGCAACTGCTGCGACCTCTCTCAGTGTCTGAGCAGGGGTGAGTGTTACTTGTTATGTATTTATTTATTTGATTAGTTTGATTAGTTTGATTAGTTTGATTAGTTTGATTAGTTTGATTAGTTTGATTAGTTTGATTAGTTTGATTAGTTTGATTAGTTTGATTAGTTTGATTAGTTCGATTAGTTCGATTTGTTCGATTAGTTCGATTAGTTTGATTTTTTTGATTTGTTTGATTTGTTTGATTTGTTTGATTTGTTTGATTTGTATTTGAGCAATGCATGTGGTGAGTTAAGTATTTCAGCAGAACAATGCTCCTCCAAATACGCTGATATGATTAGCTTTACATTGCTTTTGAATTTGATTGATTGATTGATTGATTGCTGGTGGTTTAACATCGTGTCAGAAGGAAGGGCCATATTCACAGCAAAATTACTTTTTTTCAAGAGATCATGCATTTATTACACACATATACACATGCATGCCCTTCCTCGCCTGGCAACTTATTGTATTAAGTGGGTACTCTACACAAAAATGTACAATTGTCATTTCAATTGAGTACCGGACGATGTGGTCAAATCCGCAGAGCGCATGCTTCCCATGTGGAAGGTCGGGAGTGCGAATCCCAGCCGAGTCAAACCAAAGGGTAAAGTCAATGTTTCATTCGGCATTAATAGGATAGGACAAGGACTGGTTAGCACAGTACCAGGATAATATGACTATGTGGGATATCGGGTCATGGTCCGATGGCCTAGTCTCACAGTGGGCCAGACCTATAAACTTGCCATGAGTACACACTGTCACAAGTCGGTATCCATCCTGATATGACCTTAGATGTTGCTAGGATTTAAAACAACAACAAGCAAACAAAGACATGTAGTAATATCTGACTGAATGATCTACGAGTTCAGGCTGACGGTCTGATGCACAGGACATTACACAGACATTTGTAGTTGTCAGGATGAAAACACTTCAACTAAAGAATGTACATCTCTGTCTGCACCTGTACACAGGACAATCTGTTTTGCTTTATATTGTGGGTTTGTTTTTTTGGCTGGCAAATTCCCAACCTCATAACTGTCAATGCAAGATAATAAAGCTTTTGAACACATCCAAAGTAAAAACTTATCCAACTAAATGAACGAGAAGAGCAGAGTGCATTATACAGCAGTAACTTTTCATTGGAAATTAATGGCAATGTGCATGTGTCATTGCACTCATTACCCGTATGTATAGCGTGCACTCTCAATAGAATGGAAATCATCAGAAAAAAAGTACGCCAAATGGAAGCAATCAACTGAGGAATTTCAACAAACAGTGTTATTTTGATTGAGTTATTTATAAGAGTGACATGTGACGATTGAAGTGCTTTATTGAGCAAGCGCTCCCCCAAGCCAGGTGAAGCTACATAGTGCGATAAAAGAATCAAATTGTTCAAATCAAAATAGTTATCTCTGAATGAGTGCATGCCACGCAGATTGATCTAAATAAGCATGACATCTGTCCAGAACTCTCAGACAATGATCTGGAAACACATGTTGGTTGGTTGTTGGAGTTTTATGTCATGGCAACATCTAGGGTCATATGAGTATGGAGAAACACATGTCTGATTACCTTTTGTCCAGTGAAGATCTAAGTAAACCTAAGTAGAATGTGTGTGTGGTGGAGAGGGGAGGGGCGTAGGGGGAGGGGGGGGGGGAGTGGGAAGGGGGAGGACCTTGATTAAGTGTCCCCTGGACAGATCAATCTTAGATTCACACTCCTCCCAATTACTCAACCATTTACACATTAACAAAAAGAAAGTCTCAAAAGCCACGCACACATACATCCAAATAAAATGGAAAGAATTGGAAAAAGACCCACGCCAAAATGATAACATAAAATTAAATTTAAATTAAAAAGGGTGGAAAAAAAGAGGTGTACGCCATTCTCCATTAGCTGTGGCAAACAGCTGGAATGTGAAATATTATCCCTCTGCTGAATCTGCTCCGAGTTGTGACACAAAGGTAGGGAACACCTGCCGAGTGAAATGTGGCTCGGTGAGTATTTATTATTTCACAGTAAGTACTCCCGCAGCACAGCGTGGTGCCTGGCCGCCCCTACTCCTCCCGTCTACGGGGCGTCGGCGCCACTGACTGACGCCCTTCTCTCACTGAACAGAGAGAGGGGGAGAGATAGAGAGAGGGAAGGGAGTGGGGAAGGAGAGAGGGGAGCAAGGAGAGAGGAGAGTGGGGAGTGCGAGAGGAGAGAGAGAGAGGGGGGAGAAGGGAGGGAGAAGAGAGGGAGAGAGAAACGAGAGTGGAAAGATAGGGAAAAGGAGGAAGATAGAGAGGGGAGGAGAAAGAAGAGTGAGGAGAGAGAAGTATCAGGAAAGCGAGGAGAGAGATGAGAGAGTGAGGAGAGAGATGAGAGAGAAGAGTGGGGGGAGAGAGAAGAGAGGAGAGATAGGAGTGGGGATAGAGAGAAGAGAGAAGAGTGGGGAGAGAGAGGAGAGCAGAGATAGGAGTGGGGAGAGAGAGGAGAGAGAAGAGCGGGGAGACAGAGGAGAGGAGAGATATGAGTGGGGAGAGAGAGTAGAGAGAAGAGTGGGGAGAGAGAGGACAGAGAAGAGTGGGGAGAGAGAATAAATGGGAGAGAGGAGTGTGGAGAGAGAAGAGTGGGGATAGAGGAGAGATGAGTGGGGAGAGAGAAGAGAGGAGAGTGGGGAGAGAGAGGAGAGGAGAGATATGAGTGGGGAGAGAGAGGAGAGAGAAGAGTGGGGAGAGAGAGGAGAGAGAAGAGATTGGAGTGAGGAGTGAGAGGAGAGAGAAGAGCAGAGAGAGGGGAGAGAGTGAAGAGACTAGAGATCATATATCTAATCAGGCTATGCAAGAAGTAAGGCACACAATGATTAGTGGATGGAAAAGCCTATTTATTATAATGAGGCTCTTTGGTTGAACAATATAACCCCACCGGTACAAACATTTTTAAAGGGTAAAGTCAAATGTAGGTGCAACTGGTAGTTCAGTTATACTATTCACCACGTGATCAGGCTGAGTGGTGGCGCCACCAGCAATAACCAAGCAGGTTGGCCCGCAGCAAACTATAAATTATATACATGCAGTAATTAAATAAATAATAATTTTCATGGGGAAAAAAAGTTCCGCCCATTTATGTGATGCATAGGCATTATACACCTATGATTAATAGGAAGTTTTCCTCTTGATTTTATTTTATTCTCCACCTTCAGTCATCTACTGCAGGGTTCTTATTATTATTGGTCATCGACTGCTACTCTCTAACAACCTCAGGTTGTTGCGCCATATGTCTATATGGGCATTAACTTGTCTGGCCACGCACCCTCTCTCTGCCCGTCGTTATTCATTGTAGAATTAATTATATATATAATCCATTATATTTTACATATATATGAATATATATTATATATAAATATATATATATATTTTACCTCGGTACTATGCCTCTGGCTACTAATAGCCCAGGGAGAAGGAAGCACATCCGGGTCCAGCAATTAGCTCACAGCAGGAGGATGTCTTGTGGGCAGCTCTGGCAGTTTTTCTACATTTACTACAAAACCAAGCAGGTTAGTATCTTTCAAACTCGATACGTTGGTTTAGTTCATTTTAGCATTCATGTACAAGTTTTTAAAAACTTTTCGATAAGCTATTACTGTTTTTACAGCTTAGTTTCGATCGTAATTGGTATGATCGAAAGAATCATCCATTGTTCGGTTATTAATTAACAGCCGCCCATTGCCGAACGGGGAGATGTTTGGCAGGAGCTAGTTACATTGTCAGGGATTCATTCCCTGGTTCTCTTTAAGATTCCCCATATTTTGATTCTCGTTAAGGTGTACCTCTGAGTCCTATAGTATTTTCTTCAACTTGTTGGGGAAGAGTGGGAGAAGGTACTTAGAGTGTGGGAGGGCACCGCTACACTGGTCCCTACCCCTCGTTAGGATCGGTTGGTTACCCATACCATTATCCTGCAACTGTCGTTTAGCCATACGCCTGTGTTAAACATTAATTTAACGCCATAAAATACACACCTACTCTAATTATCAGTATGCTATTTTGCTTAAGACAATGAATCATCCGTCTTTTTACTCACACTCTCAGAGCCATGGCTACGAAGCAGAGTAAGGCAGAGTCAACTCATGCACTCAGTGCGGATGAAGATGCATCGCCACCTGGATGGGTACAAAGGTTGAGCTCTCCAGAACAAAGCGATTCTGAAGAGGCAGGGGGGTACGATACCGGCCCGGCCCTGCTGATAGGGACCTAGATGAACAGGTTCCCAGGCTAGTGCAACAAAAAATGGAGGAAATGCTACCATCCAGAGCGGGTACGTCAAAGAAAAGGCGAAGCAAAGTACCGCAAGACACCGATGAGTCGGAATGGGAGGACGATTCAGAGGATCAGGCCTCAACAAGAATGTTTGTTCAGAAGGAGACGAGTACACAAGAGCTGGTAAAAAGAAGCCCCTCATGAAGAAGACAAAGAAAAAGTCTAAGAGGAGGGGGAAACACAAATCCTCCTCTTCGGACTCGTCGTCTGACTCATCGACGACGAGTTCAGACTCCAACACAAAGCACTCCGGCAAATATGCTAAATCATGTGGGAAAGAAAAGAGTAAAGTGCTTAGGCATAAAATACACATAACGACGCTCATGAGGAAGACCATCCAAGGCCACTTTAACACCTTCAAACAGGTGGAGGTCATAATCAAGTTGGCGGAGAAATTCACAGGAATTAAAGGAATTCCAGAATCCGCCATCATAGAGATGGACAAACTCAGTGAGGACAGGAAAAAGTTTGAGACGGCTCTCTACACTGTTCACAAGGGGTTACTCTCGGCTCTGACAGCCATTGCGCCCATTGCCAACAGGATGATGGCACAAAACAAGTTCTCATCACTCTGTGATGATATGAACGGAGGAATTGTGTTACTAACGGCAACCAGCAACTTCCTCTCCTATAGACGGTCCGAAAACGTCTTCAAAGCAGTCTGCACAGATGCTGGGAAAGAGGGGCTGCGATCCAAAAAGATCACGGACAATGATCGAAAGGAATACACTCTATTCCTAGGACCAAAGCTGATTAAGGGCAACCCGCTGGATAAGGGCAAGATGTTCGGTGGACAACTGCAATACTTGTTCAAGCAAGTAGAGACCAGTTCCAAGTGCAGAAAAAACATGAAAACCGATGGAAAGAAATCGGCGGATGGCAACTCAAACCGCTTCAAGAAGCTGAGGCAGGATTTTTGCAACCGAAGAACCAGCCAACGAGGAGGCCGGTTTGGAACAAACTTCAGCTTCCAAGCCAGAGGAAGGGGGCCAGAGGCAGTCATTCAGCTGGAACGATGGGAACAGGCCCTTCAAGAGGGAGTTCAACACTCAGAGGCTGTTACCCCACCCAGGGAACAAATAGAAGTGGCGACTAAAACAATAGCAACCGAAACAGTAAGCAATACCTTTCAAGACGGTAACCTCAATAACTGTCTTTCGGAATGGAATAAAGTTACAGATAACTTAGATATCCTTAGCCTAGCAGAAGGTGTAAGGATTCCGTTAATAGAAGAACCTATTCAAAATAGAATACCATTTACTTATCGTTTTCACGGATTAGAACGTGAGGCATTAAACAATCAAGTCCTAAAGTTTTGTGAAAAGGGCATTATAAATCCAACACTACACGTGGCGGGCGAATTCATCTCAAATATCTTCTTAAGACCAAAACCAAATGGGGATGTTAGACTAATTTTAGACCTAGCTTTATTTAACAAATTTGTAGAATACAAACATTTTAAAATGGTTTCGTTAGAAACAGCGAGAGACTTAGTCACACAAAGAGCTTGGCTAGCCAGCATTGACCTTAAAGATGCATATTACACAGTGCCCATCTATAAACATGGTCGAAAGTATTTAAGATTCTGTTTGAATGGTAAACTTTATGAGTTCACATATATGCCGAATGGACTGGCGTGCTGTCCACACATTTTCACAAGGTTACTCAAACCTATTTTTTCGCTAATGGCTAGAAAGGACATATCATGTTCCCATACATTGACGGTTCATTTATTATTGTGCAAACAAAACAACAATGCCAAGCAACAATAGATAAATTATGTAAAACGTTTACAAAGCTAGGTTTCTACATACATGAAACTAAATCAGTACTGAAGTCAACAAACAAACTCAAATTTCTGGGTTTGTTTATTGATACCATAAAAATGAGAATTTCGTTAACAGGACAAAAAGTAGATAATTTTATAACAACAGCAAACCAATTATTACAATTGAACAAACCAAAAATATGACAAGTGGCAGTCTTGATAGGAATAATGATAGCCTATGCACCAGTTATCTTATATGGCAGGCCCATATCAAATCCTTCGAGATTGATCAAAACTTGGTACTGGCTCACGCAAAAGGAAACTTCAAGCGGCCCATGACAATTTCGCCAGAAGGCCAAAACGATATAAATTTGTGGCTTTCACACATAAACAACTCACCCAACCGGATTAGGATGGGAGAGCGTTACACCACTGTCACAACAGATGCTTCCTTGGAAGCCTGGGGGGCCCATAGAGATGAACAGACAACAGGTGGCCGATGGATGGAAGATGAAATCTCCAACCACATTAATGTACTAGAGCTTAGAGCCATTTACCTAGGACTCCGCAGTCTGGTGCATATTCCTAAAAATCATGTATGAGTTATAACAGATAACACGACAGCTATGGCTTATATTCATAATATGGGAGGGACTTGCACCAAACCATGCAACAACTTTTCAAAACTTATTTGGGATTGGGCAGAGAAACACAAAATATGGCTAATAGTAGCACATATTCCAGGCAGCCAAAACAGTTTGGCTGACAGGAAAAGCTGACACTTCCATGACCATTTAGAATGGTCATTGAACCATAACATTTTCGACATTATTTGTCACAAATGGGGCAAGCCAGACATTGATCTCTTTGCATCACACAACAATAAAAAGTTACAAAAATATGTGTCTTGGCATCCTGAGCCAAGAGCCTGGAGAGTAGATGCATTTTCTTTAATTTGGAATAATAAGTTCTATTACATATTCCCTCCATTCAGCATCATCAGCAGAGTGGCCAGGAAGATCAAGATGGATCACACCCACGCAGTGCTAATAGTACCAGCATGGGAAACACAACCATGGTTAGCGGCAATAACATCAGCAGCAAAAGACTTGATGAGCTTCTCAAGGGAAAGGAACAACCTTCAACATCAAGGACCACTAACAGTCCACAGACCCGTGTCGACAACACCCCTTTTCGCATTCCTTTTCTAAGAAAACATTTGGAACAATTTGGATTAGACAAAATAACAAAAGAAAGACTAACATCACATGCCTGGAGAAAAGGAACAGTTAAATTATACACAAGTTATTTAAAGAAATGGGGCCTTCATTGTCTTCTCAAAGGAGTCAAACCATTAAAACCTACAATAGCTCAAGTGTTGCGATTTCTAAGAATATTAGAAGATGAAGGACTAGGATTCAGTGCTATTAATGCAGCAAGATGTGCCCTTTCTATTATTCTACCAAGAATAGATGGATAAACAGTTGGGAAACATCAGTTCATTAGATTGGTGTACGAAAGAAACCCACCCAGACCTAAATATAATAGGTTTTGGGATGTATCAATAGTATTCAAACTATTCAAGTCATGGCCTAGCAACAAACATTTATCAATGAAAGACCTAGGATTTAAATTAGCAGTCTTATTATTGCTAATTACAGGACACAGATGCCAAACCATTCTGGCACTTTCACTAGATGGACTAGAAATAGATAAGGAAGAAGCTACATTTGATTTACAGACATTACTTAAATCAAATCGTATAGGCGACCCACGGTCCACAGTACACATTACTAGTTTTCCGGAGGATAAACGGATATGTGTAGTTTCGGCCATTAGGGCTTATATATCCAAGTCACGCAGAATCAGAAATTCCAGACAACTACTAATCAGCTTTATGCAACCACATAAAGCTATCTTGAGAGACACTCTCACAAGTTGGACTATCAAGGTGCTTAAACAAGCAAGAGTCAACACTGGACGATATGCATCCCACACAACGCGTGGAGCCATGGTCTCCAAGGCAAGACAATTAGGAATCTCAGACAATAGAATTCTGAGACACACTGGGTGGAAAATGGCCAGATTGTTTGCAAAACATTACAACAAACGACTGGAAAAGTCAAGCGGCATGGCGACATGCCTAGTCACCAACTAGAAACAGGTTAGAACAAACATTACATTTATGTACTCATATATGCATAATATTGTTACAACATAAAAGGATAACAAAATGAGATTACGTAAAATTCTCCCTGAGTAGCCAGAGGCGTAGTACCAAGATAAAATAGTGGTTATACGAATCCTAGCTGGGTACAGATGATGGATAACTGGTGTTTTCCCAAGGTACTAGCCTCGGATAGTCGTAGGTCAGGGCCCCCAACCCTACCCTACCATGACTATCATTTTCGCTGGAACCAAATCGAAAACACAATAAGTATCTATATAGAGTTAGATAATTTGTTATCCTAAAAAGTATGTAAAAGATTGCTGGACCCAGTTGTGCTTCCTTCGCACTGACCTATGACTATCCGAGGCTAGTACCTAGGGAAAACTCCAGTTATCCATCATCTGTACCCAGGTAAGATTCATATAACTATACTATATATATGTATGAGTGTGTGTATGAAAGGGAAGCTGCAATTGTTGATTTAAAGCAACAAAGTTCGATGAACCATCACATTTTCAAAACTAAACAATTATCTAGATTTTATTTTACACATCTAACTGAAATACTGGTGCCCATATTCAATTTGTGTTGCTACAAAGAAGGGAATACTGAGTAAATTTACTAGAACCTGTTTCTGCAGAAGTCTATGGTGTTAGAGTTTTGGCATGCTTGGCATGCTTGCCAAAACTACTTTTACATGTTTACTCTTCAAATATCTAAAAAAAATATATATATAACTATTTAAAATAAAAGTCACTTCAAACTAAAGAAGGGTAGATTATAACAATCAATTTAATATATTTATCTCATAAAAATGGAAGAAACTGAACATCATCGGACTATGCAACTTTAACTTTAACATTGACCCATAAAATATGATTCACAACGAGAAGGCCACTGAGTTCACGTCCCAATGTCGGTTAGTGCATAGTGGGCATGGGTATGGGGCTATGCCTGCCTTGTCTGAGTCGGCAGCTGTCCGTTGCGTAGGGCTCCTCTCACAGGTGTGGGTGAGTACTCTGGTGATGTGTTGTTGCTGGTGCTGTCAGTCACCTAGTGAGTGAATGGTGAACCAGTCACATACTACCCTCTCTAGTTGGGGGTTAGCTTTACACACAACAAACGGTAAACATTTTCCTTTGGAATGATGGGCTTCGTTAGTAAGCTATTTATTAAAAGCTGCTATTTTAAAGTCGGAAAGAGCCGAGTAAAATGAGAGAAAACTGCCAAAAGAAGGGTTGAAAAGTAATTCTGGTTTTCTCCACTCCATACCTGGTGTTTCTGTCTCTAACACTGATGAGTGAGTGGCAGTCTTTGAAAATAATTATGGGCGGTATTTTACCCCATCATATCCTCCCTATCCTATCTCCATCCTCCATCCTCTCTCAAACTCTTTCTCCATCCTCTCTCCATCCTTTCTCCACCCTCTTTCCATCCCCTCTCCCGCTTCTGTCCATCCTCCGTCCATTCTCTGTCCATCCTCCATCTATCCTCATACTATTCCCTGTCCATCCTCTGTTCACCCTGTGTCCATCCTCTTCATATCCTATCTCCATCCTGTGCACATTCCATGTTTATCCTTTTCCCATCCTCTCTATCTCTACCCATCATCAGCTCTGACCGAAGTGCATGCTGGGAGCCTGAAACACTACCAGCATCCCCATGGTATCTCAATGATGCCAGTCAGCAGGGAGTTAGAGAGTTAAATAGTTCAATTCCAAACTAGACCCGCGTTCCTGCTGACCAGCTTAGGGTGGTAACTCGGAGGGTTTAAAAACTACCCAGGCATAACCATGAACCAGGGTAGTCAAATTTCCCTCTTTCAGACTTCTGAACCTGGAATCCGTCGAAACACTGTCAACTCGACCAGCAGCCTATTGGTATATGTGTGTTTACAAGTTTGGACAATTTCCATCAAGACTTTATTTTTAATATTAGTGTAGTGGTCTGCACTGACCTCTCAGGCAAGGAGCCGCATAGACAGGTAGGTGTGGGTAGTGTGGTGACATCAGGGAGCCTAGGTGGTGTAATGGTTAGCACTCTGGCTGAGAATGCAAAGAGATGTGGGTTCGAGTCCCACTCTAGGCACAAGATTTCCAATTTTCATCACCCCTACGACACTGGTTGCTGTGACCATGATCTTGTACATGCTATGCGCTGTATAGTTGTTGAACATACCCTATATATGTGTCAGTGCACTGCCTGAATGTATGTAATTGTAAGCATTAAAAGACTTACAATTCCAGGGGGAAGAGTGTAGTGGTCTGCACTAACCTCTCAGGCAAGGAGCTGCATATACAGGTAGGCATGGATAGTGTGGAACATCAGGGAGAGGAGGTGGTGTAATGCTTAGCACACTGGCCCAGAATGCAAAGAGATGTGGGTTTGAGTCCTGCTCTAGGCACAATATTTCCCATTTTCATCACCCCCACGGCACTATCTGTGTAGGCTAAAAAAGAGAATATTATGGAAAGCACATCCTTCCCATGGAACACTGCTTACAAAACCAGTAATAGATTTATATAAATGAATAATAATAAAACAAATTCTCAAATATATGAGAATTTAGTTAAGATGTATAGGAATTTAATTAAAGTGTGCAAGAAATTATTTTAAATGGACAAGAATGTCTTATGAGACCTATACACATTTAATAGATGAGATCACTGTTCCGAGTGTGCATGCGTTGAAAACGGCTCTGGTAGCAAAGCAAAGGTGTACAGCCATTGAGTTTGCTAATACGCATGGGCAAAACTTCCATTTCATTCAAAAGTAATAGAAATACATAACAATTTGGCATAAACATGTATGCACACATGCAATATAATGATCTGATGAATATAACTAAGGCAACACTAGCCATAGTTAAACATTTTATGCTAAGAAACATACAATTCCACACAAAACAATCAGTCACTATTATAAGAGTTCCACCTATTAATATAAATATGTAGCGGTACAGTGAGTGGCGGTTACAGTGTGCAGGCATGGTGGCACCACCATCGGAGCTGGGGTTGGGGAGGCTGGAACAGTAGATGACTAGGACATACTCCATCAGTCCATGAAAATGAGTGAGTGATGGGGAAAGGATGGATATTCCAGGTTATTATACTCGTATAATTCTTATACAGCATATGTATATTCCAGGTTATTATACTCGTATAATTCTTATACAGCATATATATGGATGGCACATTGGAGATATTTAACAATGCGCTATATATCTAGACGCTATCGCCCTAGACATGATCTAGGTCACAACCGACTCCGCGCATGCGCAGTGTCTGTGTTCATTGACTCCCACTCTTCCTGGTCCGACTCCTTAATGACTTCCGCTAGCTGTCAGTGCTGGTCCATCTCTCCAGTGGCGGCATGTTGGGTAAATAGACGCTGGTGTCTGGTGTGTACTTCTGGGACAAGAGCTGGGCGAGCACTTTCAGCAGACAGGGCAGTGCGCATGTCTGTGTGTGTGTATGTGTGGTGGAAGTGTGTAGGTTGGGGGGGGGGGGAGCCGTGTGGAGGTATATTTGCTAGAGTGGGGTAGGGTGGGTTGTCCCTGAGTAATTCAGGTGGACACCTCGATCTAATCTAGAATTATACTACCGTAATATTTGTTTGTATAAACTGAGATGTCACAATTGTAATGATCCACTGTGCCATGTGATATTTTATTTTTTTTTTTTTTGGTGACAATTTTTTTTATTCTGCCCATAACGTATAAGCATATACTTCTTTAAAAGAACTTAGATTTCCTTTATAACTTACACATTTTGTTGTTAACGGTGTCTTCTTGGATGGCGGGGGGGGGGGGCGGGCAGCATTTTAAAGTTACATAGCCCGGTGGTTTTATGTTCCTGTCATTTTCTGAGATAATAAATACATTGAATTGATCATTATAATCGAATTTACTTTAATTTCAAGTAACTTAAAAAAAATCTGAAATGGCTAAGTTTGGAGATATTTTATAGGCTGGTAATTCCCCTGTTAATGGATATCCCTGCCTGGCGAGGCTTTGGTTATATTGTACGACACACTGCAACTCTAGAATGTTCGGAAATAGTGAAGCACACGACGTGATGTAGATTCAATATTGCAGCTTCGAATCTAGTTCCCAGGAGGCGGTATGTCAACAACAACAAAAATCCCCCCCCCCCCACCACACACACACACATCTTCTACTGGCCCCCATTCCTTCCCCAGTTGCGTTGATGGATCGAGTTGCCTGAACACCGTTTGGTCAGTTCCCCCTCCCTCCTCTCCACAAGTAAGCTCCCTACTTTCACACACACTTTTCTATCTATCTCCACCTCTCCCCCTCTCTCTCCCCCTCTCTCTCTCCCTCTCTCTCCCCCTCTCCCCCCTCTCTCTCCCTCTCTCTCCACCTCTCCCCCTCTCTCTCCCCCTCTCTCTCCCTCTCTCTCCACCTCTCCCCCTCTCTCTCCCCCTCTCTCTCTCCCTCTCTCTCCACCTCTGCCCCTCTCTCATTATCTCTCTGACTCTACTCCTCCTCTGTTTCTCCGTGCCGTTCTGTGTCGCTGTGTTGCTGTCTCTACAATCATCACTATCCCTTAATCTACATCAAGTAACTATTGTCTACTGTCTAATACTCCCGCACACTATCGATTGTCCTCTGTCTAATACTGTAGAACACTGTCGATTGTCTAGTATCTAAGCCTACCGCATACGGTCGATTGTCTGCTGTCTAAGCATACTGCACACTACTAATCGTCTTTTGTCTAAGCCTAGCGCACACTGTCGAATGTCTGCTGTCTAAGCCTACCACACACTGTCGAATATCTTCTGTCTGAGCCTACCGCACACTGTTGATTGTTTGTTTGTCTAAGGATGTCACTACGCTGTTGAATGTCTACAGTCTAAGTATGCTGCGTACTGTCGATTGTCTATTATCTACGGTGCCACACACTGTCAATTATCTACTATCTACACCTGCCACACACTGTCGATTTGTAATATTTCTGGATGCCCAGCCGTCAGAGCCCCAGATATACCACACACTCTCCCCAGGTTCGTTCTGACAACCGTCTGTCAGTTCACACCTGATGCCCCTCTCCAACAAACTCATAAGGAAGAAAGGGAAGACAAGTCATGCAAGATTGACAGTGAAGAAGTTGTGCTTTTTTGGCATCAACTCCTGTTCACCTATTAGTGACCCATCACCGTGACCCCTTACCTTCTGTCCAAAACAGAGCCTCATTACTCTCTTTAGTATGTATATGAATCAGTGCCTACATCCCATTGAACCGGAGTCCCATGGTTGTTGCACACAGCTCACTTTGTATATGAAAGGTGCAGCATCACACAGAATATCTGGGTTCCTGCCCAAGAGAAGAGTGTGTCTCCCTCGATAGTCGGGAGTAGAGTGTGTTCACTTCAAGAGTCCATCCAGAACTGTCTAGTAGTGTCTGTAGCAGCATATAGCTCAGAGTGTCTAGAATAATCAATATCAAAATGAGGCTTGTGTGGTCACGTGGGTCAAAGGGGTGCAGGTGACTGGGCCTCCCAAGGCCAGCCAATCAGGCACCCTCCACAGCCTGGGTGGCGACACCCCCAATATGGGTAGCTGTCATTCAACCCAGCTGTAGGTGGTGTCCATAATGTATGTAGATGAGGCTGGTGTGCTTGCCCATCGGCCCTGTGGTAACAGGTAGTTGCAGACAGTTACAATAAATATAAATATAAAAAATGTCCTTTTCCTCCACTTGCACCCTTACTGGTACATAGAGGGAACGTTTCATATAGGACCATCTCATCATAATCTCGGGCACTATGTATTAACATATATTTCACATAGCCTAATATGTCACACAGCGAGTGGGGCACCCATTGCTTTTCTATTACATAACCTTGGTCCCGAGGATAATAATGCTCTCTGCCAATATATAATTCCGAACCGAAAATCCATATATTTGTACAGATTGTCTACTGTCTATGCCTGCCACACACTCTCGATTGTCTACTGCCCAAGTCTGCCACACACTGTCGATTGTCTGCTGTCTAAATCTGCTGCACACTGTCGATTGTATATTGTATAAGCCTGTCATAGACTGTCAATTTCTACTATGGAAGCCTGCCTCCACTGTCTAAGCATGTCGCACACTAACAACTGTGTGTTCCCTAAGCTTCCTGCACACTGTTAACTTCCTGTTACCTAAGCCGGCCCCACGTTAGAGATTGCCTTCGGATACTAGCGATTCTCAACGCGACAACTGCTGACATGACTGAATAGAAAACCAAAAACTCTTCTGTGTTTACTGGATTTTAATACTGGATTGAATCTTATATCTCACGATGTAGTCGAACGCTTTCTTCTTTAAGAGTATAAGAATACATAAAGAATAAAATAGTTCTCCCGTTGCCGACCATTGAGTGAATAGTACTATAGTAGCGCCCCCATCGGCCTCCGTCCTCACTAACTCACTACTACTAGCCGCTATGTGCACACCTATATTATAATTTATATATATATATATATATATATATATATATATATATATATACTGTTTGCGCCGGATCAAAGTGTCTGACAGTAGCCCTCCCCTTCCCTTATCTGTCGTCCCCTGCCCTCCTCTGGCTCCCCCTTCCTTGCCCTCCCATGTCCTCCCTACCATCCCCTGCCCTCCCCTGCTTCTGGCTTCCCCTGCCACCCGCCCCCTGCCACCGTTCACAAGCGCTGCTACGGCGCACTGCGACATTCCGCGCATACCGACAACATTCCACAGACGGTATTGACACGTAGCGCCCCCGCGGCCCCTTCCCGGCACCCACCAGGGGTCAGCGCGTGCGCCGCACCTTGGGACCAGTGTAGTAGGTCAACCCCCCTCCCCCGCACCACGCCGCCATACACACACACGCACATGTACGCGCGCACCCACCCCCTCGACGCAGACACTTACACTCACACCCACTCACTCACTAACTCACCCACTGACTCATCCACTCACTAACTTACTCACTCACTCACTCACTCACTCACTCACTCACTCACTCAGACACACCACCCGCCCTAGGCACTCCCACAGCCCTGTTCCTGTGACAGGGCTCCGAACAACTCATCAGCAAAAGTGCCGGGAAGCTGGCTTATGGAAATATCTACAGCAATTTGCAATCTAAACTGCTACATACATAGTTCAAATGCTTGTTTATCATCAGATCATAGCCTGCTATTATTGATTTACTAATTTATGAAACCATGCAGATTAACACACTTTAAAAGTAAAATTAAAAGCTTTATGTGGCTGCCATCTTGTTTTTTGTTTCTTTTTGCTTTCTTTAAAAATGTCTCAACTTTACACCAATATAGATTTGTTGTTTTTGGTCCTAGCAACATCTAAGGTCATACCAGGGCGGATACCAATATAGATAAATACTATGCATTGAAACCACTACCTCCACAGTTAATTCCTATGTGAAGCAGTTTCTGCTCAGATTTAGGCATAGTTGTAATTCATCCCTGCTCTGAGTAAAAGTGAGTCTTTTACCTTTGTTTGTTTGTTTAACGAACGAGCCCCCCAGCATAAAAAGTAAACATCGGCTATTGGGGGAGGCTTTTATCTGTACACCCGCCCACGCGGCTCTCCGCTGAACCGGAAGTGCGTTGTTTGTTTGTTGGAGTTTTACGTCCTGGCAACATCTAAGGTCATATCAGGACGGGTACTGACTTGTGTCGGTTTGCACTCATAGTGACCTTATAGTGCTGTCCCACTGGGAAATCAATCCGCCGGCACCATGACCCTATGTCCCACTCATTCACATTATCCTGACATTGCACTAACCAGTCCTTGCCCTATCCTAGTATTAATACCTAGCGCTAGGCTAGGAAGCGATCAGTATCAATCTTAAAGTCATTGGTTTGACTCGACCTGGAATCGTACTCCCGACCTTCCGCACGCGAGGCCCGCGCTCTACCGATTAGACCACCGCGCGTACCGGAAGTGCGAAAATGGGGCCGCGTTAACTGGACGTGTAGACGGCGAGCGGAGGAGTTAAAATAATCGGGGAAACCACTCACCAAGCAGGCAGGCAAGCCAGGGTGCTGATTCATTCAGCAGCCTCTATTTCTGCTTTACTCTACGGCGTCTCCAGTTGGCGGCGTGTTGATAGATAACCGAGTGCTCGGCCTTGACCTTGCCCAACGAACCGACAAGATGGCGACCGGCGTGTTGACGCAAGACTACACTGGTCACGCCAGTTGGTACCGGCAAAGTCAGGGCTTGTGTTCTGTGGATAATGTTAGTTGGTTGTTGGAGTTTTACGTCCTGGCAACATTCCCCATGCCACCACTTCTGCCAGTTTGGATTTCCACCGCTGTGTATAACTTACAGCGTCATCAAAGACGGGTTGCTTTCATACCATGTCTATGTGGTGTGGGGAGTTTAAAATCCCTTGAGTCGGTAAAAGTGTATGCTTGGGCTTTCTATCAACCAACTCTTTAATGGTGAAAACGAGACTATTCAGAATTATCCACGACAGGCAGTATAAATCTTCAAGAAATAAGAACGGTCATATCAGGACGGGTTTCCGACTTGTGACAGTGCATACTCATGGTGACTTTATCATGCTACCCCACTAGGAAACCAGGCTGCCAGCACCATGACCAGATATCCCACTCAGTCACATTATCCTGAAACTGAGCCAACCAGTCCTTGCCCTATCCTATTAATGCTTAGCGCCAAGCTAGAAAGCAACAAGTGTAAATTTTTGATAGTCATTGGTTTGAGGTGACCGGGAATTAAACTTCTGATTGGATCACTGGATTGGAGAAATGGACAGAAACTGAACACTGTCCAGTGAAATACGGCAATGTACGGTTTATATACGGTTGGCATCCAGCATGTCCATTATCTGTCCGGTGGTGACCGGTGTGTACAGTGGAAAGTTTTGAACTTGCACAAAACTTGTACTGGACACTGTCGGACTGAAGTGTACGGTTGGTGTCCGGTTTAAGTATGTTTAGTCCGTTTTGTCCGGTTCATGTCCGTTACCCATCCGGTTTGCTTCCTGAATAGTCTGTTGACGGTGTTGGGGGAATTTGGTCCATAGTTTTTTTCAGCGCGTCCATGAACAGTCCGGTACGTGTCCATTTGGTGTTTGGTCCGTCCATTTGACATTCGGTTGCCGTCCGGTTCTCATCCGGTTCTCATCCGTTGGCTATTCATTAATGTACGTTCCTTGTCCGTTTAGCGGCCGTTGCAACATTTCGACACATTTTGGTACATTTTGATACCGAACACCACCAGACTAGAAAATTCTTTGTCCGGTTTATGTCCGTTGCTTAATCCGGGAAGGTGTGGCAGGCACTTAATGAATGCTCTTCACTGTTGACAATAGAATGGCACCAGTTGGGGGGGGGGGGGGGGGGGGGGATCGGGGGTGTTGCGAATTGGGCAGCGACTCATTACGGTGTTGGTTTCTTTCTCGTGCGTACTAATGGATCTGGCAAAGACTGATGTTATACCGAACATATGTACTTACAAGTTACAGACCCCCATAACTCGTCGTCCAATTATGATCTTAGATGTTGCGAGAACGTAAAGCCCCCCAACCAACCCGTAAATCGCCTATCTATAGTGGGCGGTGTTACTTTCTGTGCCAGTGGCTTTCTATTGCATACATATGGATCCAACAAACACTAAGACTATACCGAACATGTGTAGCCTACTTGGGTCATTCTGAGAAGTTGTGTGCCACTTTTGTGACATGGAAACCGAAAGTGAAAATATTCCAAATACTAGCAGAATATATTCCAAATAATAGCAAAATCGATATTCATATGATGGTTTATATGCTGTCCATATGTCAGAATTGAAATTATATTTTTCTCCTAAATTGAGAAAGCTGTTGAAAATAACCATGTAACATCCATCCATAACATTTTAACAGACCCGCATAACATCATTTAAACACACACAACAAATTCAAACAAGATTTGATTGATTACACTTAAAACAGAAATGATTGTCTCTGACCAAGATTTATGGTGTCGATATGTAAATTTTCATATTTTCACTTTATCACAAAAGCATATCAGCATATTTTGGATACATTTTGTGGGATGGATTAAATAGAAGTAATAGTGCTAACGTAATTAATACACAGAGCTAACAATAACTATTTGACCTACTATGCACGCCCCCCACCTCCCAAAAAAGGCAAAGTCAATAACAATGTAGGGTGGAAACGAAATATGTCGTTAACAGTTTCTGAGAACGACCCACTTACAAACACGTAGATTTCCTGGGCGGTGCAAATTTTGCTGAAAATGCTCGACGAGCTGTTTGTGCGACGAGCCTGGTGGCCACCACGACAAGGGTAGGCGGCGGGTGCGGGACGCCCGCGTCCGTCACTGGTGAGTCGCCGCTGAGCTGTGACCGCCCGCAGCACCCCACGGCGGGAAGACTGAGCAGCTCACGTCACCAACTACTCCCCCTGATTAGAACGCCTTTGGGGGATTAACTTCTCAGGTAGATAAGTCCACTCACAAAATAGCCTTTTTTTTAAATTCCATTTTCTCTTTCCACACGGACAGCATAACCTGTTTTTTCCCCCTCTTTCTTTTTCCTTTTCTACTTACAAGATAAGCTTCTTTTTTTTAAACTTTGTACCTTTTTCTTTCTGTCTTTCTTTGCTATGTAGAGTATATTGCTCGGCTTGTAGTTGTTTAATTTAACAAACTACAGTGTTTGCTTCTTTCATTTTTTCTCTCCACTTGTATTTGTAAACCGGACGCGGTGGCCGAATCGGCAGAGTGCAGACCTCCCGAACGGAAGGTTTTGAGTTCGAATCCCAGCTGACTCAAACCAATGACTTAGAAAATTGATATTTGTTTCTTCCTAGCCTTGCACTTAGCATTAAAAGGATAGACAAGGACTGGTTGTCACAGTGTCAGGATAATGTGACTGTGTGAGATATCAAGTCATGGTGCGGACGGCCTGGTTTCCCATTGGGGCAGCACTATAAAGTCGCCATGAGTGTGCACTGTCACAAGTTGGTACCCCTCCTGATATAACCTTAGATGTTGCTAGGATAGCTGGATAGACATTGGTGAGGACACTCATAATTATATGACTGCAAGGCTCCATCCATCTCCATATGTGCACACATAAAAAAGTGTTTTTATATAAAAAATATAAAACACCCAAAAAAAACCCCACAAAAATCTTTAGAAAACCATAACGAGCTTGCATTAGAGACCCAATGGGGCCTAGATCAGCCGGAAGAGGATATGTAAGTTAAGACATAGAACAAGGACAAACAAACAAGCGTATGGTTAATGCTGAGCTGCAATCTCTTTGTAATATTAGCGAGGCGAGGCCGTCAGAGCCCAGGATACCACTACTCTCCCCAAGTGCATTCTGACAACTGTCTGTCAGTTCCCACCTGATGTCCCTCTCAACAAACTCATAAGGAAGAAAGGGAAGACAAGTCGCGGAAGATTGCCAGTGAGGAAGTTGTGCTTTATTGGCATCAAATCCTGTTCACCTACTAGCGACCTATCACCCTCACTCCTTACCAACTGCCCACACAGATCCTCATGTCTCTTGCTAGTCTGTATAAGAATCAGTGCCTACAGCCAATTGAACCTGAGTCCCATGGTTGTTGCACACAGCTCAGTGCCTTTTGAATAGCTGCTCTGAGTGTCTGGGTTCATGGACAAGAGAAGTGTGCCTCGTGCTAGAATGCCTAGTCAAGAGTCTCTCTCAAGAGTGCCCAGAGTGGGGTCTGTGTGTCAGGTATAAGGAATCCAGGTGACTGGGCTCCCACAGCCAGCCAATCAGACACCCTCTACAGGGTGGGGGGCAACACCCTAATAGGGGGCAGCTGTCACTCAACCCCCAGCTGCAGGTGGTGTCCATAATCTATGCAGGATGCCTGGGTGTGCTTGCCCATCGGCCCCATGGTAACAGGTAGTTGCAGACAGTTACAATAAACATATTTAACAATGTCCTTCCCCTCCACTTGCATTCTTTATGGTGCATGGAGGGAACATTTCACTAAACACTAACTGTCTCTTACATATGAACATCACGTCACAATCTATGTGTTAGTACTATGTGTTATCACATTTTCCACATAGTCTCTTATGTCACACAGCAAGTGGAGCGCCCATTGCTTCTCTGTTACGTAACCTTGGTCCCCACTCCGTCGCCTGAGAATAGCAATGCTCTCAGCCAATATATAAATACGAACCGAAAATCCATATATTTTTACATCTTGATGCAGACGTGGCTATGGGAGGAAGAAATGCGGAGAGTGTGTTTTCGGCTTTGTGCGTCAGGCATCTCCCACAGATAGTAGTGCCAACTTGTTCACACTCACTCAAATCAGTGATTCCGTAACCTATGGTGGCGCCACCCATTGGGGTGTTAAGAAAACTATGGCAATCTTGTATCTAAGTAGGACATCTTAACACCTGGGGCCGTATGCAGGAAACAGTTTTACGCGAATTTGAGTTTAGCCTTTAAACGCGTATAGCTAACACCGACCGGGCGAAATATGTCAAGTGGTATGCAGGAGCGCCTAAACAGTCAGTGTTAGCTAAACGTGAAATTATTTATAGATTTGGGAATTCCCTCTGGGTCTCTACCCATATATTAGGCTTAAATATATTAAATGCTATCATATTTAACAGAATTAGATATGCAATAAGTGAAATTTGATGAAATTAACCCAAAATTCGAAGCAATATTAACGCTGCGGCCGTAACGGCGGTGATATTAACAGTTATATTTTCGAATCGACGAGCGTAAACTAAACAAATCGCTAATACATTGCCGCCAATGCGTAGACGTCGGCCAGTATGGATGTCGACGTCGACGCGGCGGTCGCGACGGCGGCGATTTGTTTACTTTACGTTCGTCGATTCGAAAATATAAGTATTAATATCTCCGCCGTTACGGCGGCAGCGTTAATATTGCTTCGAATTTAGGGTTAATTTAATCATATTTCACTTATTGCGTATGTAATTCTGTTAAATATGACAGCATTGAATAGATTTGGGTAGGACCGTACGCTAACACCGCCCGTAAACCTGCTATGAAACGGGTTTAGGGTAAACGCGCGGTGTTAGCGTAACACCGCTTCCTGCATACAGAATTTTGCTCGCTAAACTGGAAATCCCGCCGCTAAACGGGAAATCCTGCGCTAAACGCGTTTTGGAGCCATAACACCGACACCTGCATACGGCCCCAGGAGTTTAACACTATGTAATTGTAAACCAGCTGCAGTCAAGGTCTGTTCTCATTATTCTTTCCTCTCACTCTCTATCTTTATTTCATCCCTCCAGTTGCCATGCAATTCAAATGTTTGGTTTGTTCGCCATAAGTAAAGTCTGTTATTAAAGGAGCACTTACATCACCGACACAATTGTACTTATTCACAATGACCATGCTCAGATATGACTGTATGGTTTGCATACCTTGATACTACAGTATACAATCGACCAGGCATGGGACTGACTTTAAATGGTCTATTTAGGGAGGTGGTCGGTTTAGGGAGGTTTTTTTAAATCGTATGGGCGATTGTTTGTGACCCAAATAAAGCTATCGATATAGGGGAGTGGTCGATCTGTGGAGGTGGTCGGTTAGATAGGTTTTACTGTACCTATTATTTGGGAGTTATTTAGGGTGCATTCAAGCTATTATTAAGCTGTGACCAGTAGCGTCATTCGAGCTTATAGAAACTTCTCAACTGTTGGAATGTTTACACGGTTGGACAAGCTTTCTCTGTCAAACAGAATTAAACTCATGGATCAATAATTATGTTGAAAGGTCAGACAGAAGTAGCCAACTGCAACATAGTTCCCCCAAAAAAGTATCACAAATCCTACTTTGAGTTTGACTAATTGTGACTTTGAATCGCTATTATATATAATTAATATATATAATTTATGTTTAATATAAGTATTATATGTATATAAATTGGCGGTGCTGCCTTTATTATTATTTATTCCCTTATTCTACGCTAATAATTGTAATATGTGATAGTTCCCTTCGCTTCACATATTATTGTCTGCGGGCCTATCGGCACCACCGTCACTTCCGGTGCTGATCCGCCCCCATGTATATGTATATATGTATATATATGTATATATATGTATATATATGTATATATATGTATATATATGTATATATACATATATATATGTATATATATGTATATATATATATGTATATATATGTATATACATATGTATATATATGTATATGTATATTTCACCTTGTGCTATGCCTCTGGTCATATCCCAGGGAGAAGGAAGGACATCCGGGTCGAGCAATTAGCATAATCAGCTCACAACAGGAGGATGTTTGTGAGCAGCTCTGGCAGTTTTTCTACATTAACTACAAAACCAACCAGGTTAGTATCTTTCAAAATTGATACGTTGGTTCAGTTCATGTCAGCATTCACATGCAAAGTTTTTAGAAACTTTTCTTTTCTTTGTTTTTTGTTTTTTTTGTGACAAGTTTTTTATTCTGCCCATAACGTATAAGCTCCCGTGAGGGTTTGTTTTGAGCGCTGAGCTTGACTAGATTGGCGGAGGGTCTGGTCCCGCACTCAGGAGTCTTTACCTGATCTTTCTCGGGCCAACCTTTGCGGTTTTGGGTGTTAGTAGTTTCTATATTAGTTTTTTTTTAATTTTCAAGTTTTTTCCTAACCTGTATATGATAACTTAGCCTACTATGTACATCTACGCAGATGACATACAGGCCTGTGGGAGAGGATCCCATCCCATTGTGGTTTGTTACAGCATCCTTTCACCCATGCCCTGTCCTTAGATAGTACACCAGTGTGCCAGAACTCCCCTGGACCCTTCAGGACTGCGACTAGGTGGGATGGCTGTGTTGTATGGTTAGCCATTTCGTATTTCAGGGTGATTCGGATGCATGACCGTGGCCTGCCTGGTTCTGCTTTGGTTTGTGCCAGTACACATACCCAGACGGACTGCACCCTATGGTGATAGTCATTTCGAATTCCTTAGTACTTAGTAGGGCTAGTTTCCGTATTTGTAATATCTACCATCTTTTCTGGCCGGTCTTTTGCTTTTTGTGCCAGAACACAGCAAGCAGTGACTGCGCCCAAGATCAGGTGAGATATTGTTTCTTCAGTAGGTGGTTGTGTATTATGTTTTCTTTAAGGACCTTTTATAGTGGTCCATGCTTTTGATTGCCCGTTGTTGTGTGGGTTGATTATTCCAGGCATGTGCCGCCATGGCAAATACACTTCTCTCATAAATTTTGGTGTTACTTATTGCTGTCAGTTAACACTGTTTTAAGGCTTAGTTTCGATCGCATTACATATGATTGTTAGAACAATGCCTCCATTGTTCAGTTAATTTGAAGCCACCCATTGGTGAATGGAGAAATGTTTGGCAGGAGCCACTTACATTGTTAGGATTTATTCCTGGGTCTCGTTAGGATTCCACAATTGTCATTCTCATTAAGGCATACCTCCGAGTCCTATAGTATTTTCTTCAACTGGTTAGCGAAGAAAGCCACAGGTGGGAGAAGTTTACAGGTAGTTAGTGTGTGGGAGGCTACCACTACACTGCTCCGTACCCCTCATTTGGATCGGTTGGTTTACCATACCGTCATCCTGCGACAGTCTATTAGCCACACACCTGCGTTAAAAACTGTTTTAACGCCATAACACACACCTAGTATAATTATACTCTAATTATCAGTGTGATATTCAGCCCTCAATAATGCCTAACCATTGATTTTGGTTTTTACTCACAGTCTACGAGCCATGGCTACGAAGCGGAGTAAGGCAGAGGCATCTCATGCACTCAGTGAAGATGAAGACCGCTCACCGCTTGCAAGAGTACAAAGGTCACCCTCGCCAGAACCAAGAGATTCCGACGAGGTGGGGGGGGTACGATACTGGCCCCAGCCCACCTGATCTAGATGAGCAAGTCATGCGACTTGTTCAACAGAAGATCGAGGAGATGCTTCCTTTTAGAGTGACGGCCACAAAGAAAAAGATCAAATGTCACACTGGATTCGGATGAGTCTGAGTGGGAGGACCTCTCAGAGGATCAGGCCTCGTCTCACAACGAGTCAGAGGAGGAAGTTGTTGTCTCTGCACGTAAATGCACAGACAAGAAGAAAGAGCACTCATCAGAAGGGGATGAGTTCACGAGGGCATGAAAGAAGATGCTCATGAAGAACAGCAAGAAGAAGACTAAGAAAAGGAGGAAACACAAATCCTCTTCCTCTGACTCTTCATCAGATTTGTCTTCAACGAGCTCTGACTCAGATACAAAGCACACGGGGAAATAGCGAAATTCTGTGGCAAGTGCAAGGTGCAAAGGCGGAAGAAATTCCACATAACTACGCTTATGAGGAAGACGATCCAGGGGCACTTCAACATGTTTAAGCCGGCCGAAGTGATTATCAAAACGGCCTAGAAGTTCACGGGGATCAAAGGGAGAACGGAA
Source organism: Branchipolynoe longqiensis (assembly GCA_030323885.1). Taxonomy (NCBI): domain Eukaryota; kingdom Metazoa; phylum Annelida; class Polychaeta; order Phyllodocida; family Polynoidae; genus Branchipolynoe; species Branchipolynoe longqiensis. Next base: position 59,939,530 of record CM059186.1, on the reverse strand, counting down.
TCCGCCATTAAGGAAATGGACTCAGAAGTCAAGCTCAGCGAGGAGTGTAAAAAGTTTGAGACGGTCCTGCATACAGTACACAAAGGGGTACTCTCGGCCCTCCTGGCCATTGCGCCCATCAATTGGATGATGGCTGAGAACAAGTTCTCGTCACTGTGTGATGATATGAATGGGGGGATTGCTTTGCTGATGGCGGCAAGCAACTTCCTCTCATACAGACAATTTGAGAATGTTTTCAAGACTGTCTGCATGGATGCAGGCAAGGAGGTACCCAGATCTAAGAAGATCACCGACAATGACGGGAAGGAATATACCTTATTCCTGTCCCCCAAGCCCATTAAGGGGAAACCACTGGACATAATGAAGATGTTCGGTGGGCAACTCCAGTAGGCCTGTTCGGGACAAACTTTAGCTTCCAGGCCAGGGGAAGGGGCCAGAGGCAGTCGTTCGGCTGGAACGACCGGAAAAGGCCCTTCAAGAGGGAGTTCAATGCCCAGAAGCTGTTCCCCTGCCCAGGGAACAAATAGAATTGGCAACGCAAACACCAGTAAGCATATTTCAAGCTGGTATTGGTAACCTCTATAACTCCCTACCGGAATGGAATAGCATTACGGATAATTTAACTATCCTTCGTTTAGCTGAAGGGGTAAGAATCCCCTTGATAGAAGAACCTATTCAAAATAGCATACCTTTCCCTTACCGATTTCACGATTCAGAATGCAAAGTGTTAGACAATCAAGTCCTTACATTTTGTGAAAAAGGCATTATAGGACCAGCACTACATGTGGCTGGGGAATTCATATCTAATATTTTCTTGCGACCTAAACCAAATGGAGATGTAAGACTAATTTTAGATCTAACATTATTTAACAAATTCGTAGAATACAAACATTTAAAAATGTTTTCCTTGGACATAGCAAGAGACTTAGTAACGCAAGGCTCCTGGCTAGCCAGTCTGGATCTTAAAGATGCATACTATACAGTACCTATTTATAAACTTGATCGGGAATATCTCAGATTTTGTTGGAACGACAAACTTTATGAGTTCACATGCATGCCGAGTGGACTGGCTTGCTGTCGACGCATTTTTACAAGCTTACTTAAACCAATGTTTTCCCAGATGGCTAGGGAAGGATATATTATGTTTCCTTATATTGATGATTCATTTATTGTGGCACAAACACAAAACAATGCCACACAGCAGTAGACAAATTATGTGAAACATTTTCAAAATTAGGGTTCTACATACATGAAACTAAATGAGTACTAACACCAACAAACAAGTTAAAGAGTCTGGGATTCTTTATTGACACCACAGAAATGACCATTTCATTAACAGAACAAAAAATTGATAAATTTACAACAACGGCAAATCAATTATTAATATTGAACAAACCAAAGATACGACAAGTCAGAGTATTGATAGGAATTATGATAGCATATGCACCAGCTATTCTTTATGGCAAAGCTCATATTAAATCGCTAGAGATAGATAAGAACTTGGCATTGGCACACACAAATGGAAACTTTGAGTGGCCCATGACGATTTCGCCAGAAGGCCAAAATGATATTATTTGGTGGCTTTTACACATTAACAAATCGCCCAACCCCATTAGAATGGGAGAGCCCAACACTACAGTTACAACAGATCCTTAATTAGAAGGCTGTGGGTTTCATTCATAGAGACCAACAGGCAACAGGTGGTCGTTGGATGGAAGATGAAATCTCTGATCACATTAATGTATTAGAACTTAGAGCCATTTATCTAGGACTCCATAGTCTGATTCACCTCCCTAAAAATCATGTAAGGGTTTTAACAGAAAACAGGACAGCTATGGCTTACATACGTAATATGGGAGGGACTCGTTCCAAACCATGTAATTATATGGCTAAGCTCATTTGTGACTGGGCAGAGAAACACGAGATATGGCTAACAGTAGCACATATTCCAGGCAGTCAAAATACTTTGGCTGATAAGAAAAGCCGACATTTTCATGACCATATAGAATGGTCAGTGCATCAGAGTATTTTCGACCACATTTGTCACTAATGGGGCAAACCAGAAATTGACTTATTCGCATCGCGCAATAATAAAAAGTTACCTAAATATGTGTCTTGGCATCCAGAGCCAGAAGCCCGGAGAGTCATTAATTTGGAATAATAAATTCTATTACATATTTCCACCATTCATCATTATTAGCAGAGTGGCCAGGAAGATCAAGATGCATCACACACACACAGTACTGATAGTACCAGCATGGGAAACACAACCATGGCTAGGGGCAAAAACATCAGCAGCAGAAGACATGGTCAGATTCCCAAGAGAAAGGGACAACCTACAACATCAGGGACCACTAACAGTCCACGGAGACGCATCGACAACACCTCTTTGGCATTCGTTTTTGAAGAAAACATTTAGAACAATATGTTTTAGACAAAATTGCGAAAGAATGACTTATTTCACACGCCTGGAGGAAAGAAACAGTGAAATTATACACAAGGTATTTAAATAAATGCGGACTTCATTGCCTTCTAAAAGGAGTCAAACCATTAAAATCTACAATAGCCCAAATATTAAGATTTCTAAGAATCCTAGAAGATGAATGATTAGGATTTGGTGCCATTAATGCAGCAAGATGTATGCTTTCAATTATTCTAACAAGAATAGATGGACAAACGATTTAAAAACATCAGTTGGTACACTTGATCATTAGATTGGTGTATGAAAGAAACCCACCCAAACCCAAATATAATAGGTTTTGGGATGTGTCGATAGTATTTAAGTTATTCAAGTCATGGCCAAGCAATAGACATTTATCAATGAAGGAACAAGGATTTAAGTTAGCAGTGCTATTACTGCTAGTGACGGGACACAGAGGCCAAATGATTGTGGCACTCTCACTGGATGGACTAGAAATAGATAAGGATGAGGCAACATTCGATTTAGAGACATTACTAAAGTCGAATCGCACAGGGGACCCATTGTCCACAGTACATGTAAATAGTTTTCTGGAAGATAAACGGATATGTGTAGTTTCAGCCATTAGGGCATATATATCCAAGTCACATGGAATTAGGAATTACAGACAGCTACTAATCAGCTTGATTAAACCGCATAAAGCTATCTCGAGAGACACACTCACAAGATGGACCATCAAGGTGCTTAAACAGGCAGGAGTCACTACTGGATGCTATGCATCCCACTCAACACGTGGAGTCATGGTTTCCAAGGCAAGACAATTAGGAATCTCGGTAAAGAGAATCCTTGCACACGCTGGGTGGAAGATGGCTAGATCGTTTGCAAAACATTACAACAAATGACTAGAAAAACCAAACGGCCTGGCAACTCGCCTACTCATTAACTAAAGACAGGTGAGAAACAAAATTAATATTTTGCACTAACAACATAGTATGGTTACAACATTGAAGTATAAAAGGATAAAAAATGAGATTACGTAAAATTCTCCCTGGGCTACGAGTAGCCAGAGGCATAGTACTGAGGTAAAATAGTATAGCTATACAAATCTTACCTGGGTACAGATGATGGATAACTGGTGTTTTCCCAAGGATAGGCATGTGTCAGGGCCCACCCCCCTACCCTACCACGACTATCACGTTTCGCTAGAACCAAATCGAAAACCCAATAGGATCCATCAATAGTTAAGATCATTTTTTATCCTATAAAGTACGTAAAAGATTGCTGGACCCGGATGTGCTTCCTTCTCCCTGACTCATGACTATCTGAGGCTAGTACCTTGGGAAAACACCATCATCTGTACCCAGGTAAGATTTGTATAACTATACTATATATGTATATATGTATATATATATGTATATATATGCGTGTATATTTATGAGTTCTTAATAAGGGTGATGTCTGACTGGAATGCCAGTTTAGTATTCTGGGGACGCTATATTCGGGGTCACGGGGGGTGACTGACGTGTGCAGTGACGTCAATGTCAGAAACACCCCCACCACCACCTCCAGCCCCACCTCCACCACCACCTCCACCACCACCACCACCACCATCCCCACCGCCGCATCTTCAGCGGGTTAAGTACAGCGATAACTGACGTTAACACAGGAACGTCGGCGCATGCGTGCTGTTGTCGCAGAGTTTCACCAGGGGCCCACTAAGCGGTACACGGGGTGTGCGTCGACTGGGGCCCGCCGGCAATCTGCTGTTGACAGCCGGACCACCCTGGACACTCAGGTCGGACTTTACGCCGCTGTCAGTGTCCACCTACTTGCCCTATTTACAAGGACACTTTACAATGAACCGCACATGTCGACATTTTCTTTCCACACCCACACAACCAGTTTTTTTCTCTTTCCCACCTCCCTAAGTAATAACAACACAACCTCACAACATTAACAACAACAACAAAAAGGAACACCATTATGCAGACTGTAAAGTTCACTTATATCTGTACTAAGACAACTCGTCGGTAATCGGCAATCGGCTGTCGGACACTACGTCGTAATGGTGAATACACTAGTAGGTCGTGACCTCTCTATTGAGTATGTGATGGGGGTTGAGAACCTATCGTTAATCCTGAGATTAGTATGATATCAGGTCATAGTGCCGGTGCCGCTGTATTCCAGGCAGGCAGAACTATAAATCCATCATGATTTCGCAATGTCATAATTCTGATGCTGGGGTGCAAACCTCCAAATCAATCAATCAATCAATGAATCATTTTCCCGCATTAAGAAAACGGGGGATGAGTGGGGGGGGGGGGGTAAACCAATTTGTTGTTGTTTTGTTTTTGTTTTGTGAATATAGTGAATATAGTTTATTAATTGAATAAAGTCTTTTCTCAGCGCTATGAGTATGACGCTAGTCACCCGGCCAAGTTTTATTCCACAATTTCAACTTCAAATCTCATACGATATTCTCATGTCCGTGATTCCGATTAAAATAACATGCGATATTCTCCCATTCTTTTAAAAAATGCACCCAATTCATATTTATGCTTCCAATTGAAAATATGCCCCACATTGTCACGTTCCTTTAGAGCAGCCAACACCCACAACTCCAATTTAAAACCCTGCGCCATATTCTCATCTTCTTGCAGAACAACCCGTTGAGACTCCTTCAGGCCAAGTACATCCGGGCCTCTCTTCCCACCCACCTAAAATACCGGAAGTGGCTGCGCTATCGCACTGCGCACGCTCAGATTTTGCGCGTGCGCAATGTGCGCCCTGAATACCTGAGTGGCGGGTGGGCGAGATTCCAGCCCCCGCCCCCGCCACCGCCCCCCACACCGCCCGGTCCTCGCTCCCACGCCCCCACACCCCCACGCCCCCGCCCTACGCCCCCGCCTCGGGAATATAGCGTCACCAGGGTTACACTGTGGTCTTGTAATCCCGTTACCTAGCCCCACATCTGACAGGCGTAATCAAATAAAGCCATTTATATTCCCCCAGTCTTCTATCCACATCTGGTATCTCGCTGTCTTAAGATGAATTACCCTCCATATCTGACCGCTGGGTCAGCAATTGCCAATTTCTCATGTGCTGATATATATAACATGTTTCTATGTACATATATACATATATATAACATGTTTCTATGTACATATATATGTATATACTATTTAATATAAGCACGGGTAGACGCATGCATTTTTTATGTTACATATTATATATAATAATTGTACATGTTATATATATACATATATACATATATATACACATAGAAACAAACAGATAGGCACATAAATGCATATATTCATGTATGTACACATAGACACATATATACCTACATATATATTTTTTTATATGTATACATAATATATACATGTACGCATGCAGCTTGTACACATATACGCATGTACGCATGCACACATGTACACATGCAAACATACACACATGCACACATACACACATACACACATGCATACTTTCACAACTATGAACATCTGTGCACATCTCTACACGTGTAGGAAGGAGCTTGAGGTAGCTCATACCCCAGTCACATGAGAGACAGCATTCCCCGCCAACCTCATTACGGCCAAAAGGACGCCAACCTCCCAACGTCCCACTCGATACATTGATTCAAATACATGGTTGGCACCAGGGTGGCGCCAGGTCGGCACCAGGGCGGTGCCAGGACGGCACCAGGGTGGCACCAGGTTTATCACATTCATTCATTACCCAACATTAATACAGGTCTCACATGTGCATACTCATGTGATAACACACATACACCGGGCGGTGTGGGGGGCGGAGGCGGGGGCGGGGGCTGTCATCAGACAGGCTACCAAAGCAAATCCTGTACTCTCAACTGTCTTCTGGTTACAGAAAGAGAGGGCACCCTCGTCTCCGATTCAAGGATACCATCAAGAGAAACCTGAAGCTGAGAGACATTAAGACTGATTCATGGACACCACTCTCACAGCAGAGAGCTAAATGGAGAGCGGCAGTCAAGTAATGAAAGCAGTCTTTGTCGCATCGTGACCAACAACATGATGATGATGACATCTCTAAGACATGCACATCTTCACATATACACATACACCCATACAGACATACACACATATACACATACACACATATACATATGCACACATACACCCACACATACACACATATACATGATACACACATACACACACTCGGTCAGTACAGCTGATCACAGGCTGACGACGGCTATTTCGACTCAGCAAACAGTCGGATATTATATCTCACGTGCGCTGTTCCATCGTGACACACACGCACTTATGTGTGCATACTCATGTGATAACACACATACACGGTGACACTCACACTCCACACTCACTCACTCACCCAAGCACTCACACACTCACTCACACACTGACTCACTTTCATTCATTCATTACCCACAAATACTCATTTACTCCATCACTCACTCACTCACTCACATACTTACCCAATCACTCCCTCACTTACTCACTCACTCATGCACTCACACACTCACTCACATTCATTCATTACCCACAAATACTCACTTACTCCATCACTCACTCACTCATATACTTACCCACTCACTCACTCCCTCACTTACACACTCACTCACCCAAACACTCACACACTCACTCACATTCATTCATTACCCACACATACTCACTTACTCCATCACTCACTCACTCATATACTTACCCACTCACTCCCTCACTTACACACTCACTCACCCACGCACTCACCAACTCACATTCATTCATTACCCACACATACTCACTGACTCCATCACTCACTCACTCATATACTTACCCACTCACTCCCTCACTTGCTCACTCACTCACCTACGAACTCACACACTCATTCACATTCATTCATTACCCACAAATACTCATTTACTCCATCACTCACTCACTCATATACTTACCCACTCACTCCCTCACTTACTCACTCACTCACCCACGCACTCACCAACTCACTCACATTCATTCATTACCCACAAATACTCACTTACTCCATCCTCACTCACTCATATACTTACACAGTCACTCACCCAAGCACTCACACACTCACTCACATTCATTCATTACCCAGAAATACTCACTTACTCCATCACTCACTCACTCATATACTTACCCACTCACTCCCTCACTTACACACTCACTCACCCAAGCACTCACCAACTCACTCACAAACGCACATACGCACTTACTAACGTTCATTCAGTACCCACAAGAACTAACTTACTCCACTCTCTCACCCACTCACTCACTCAGTTTCTCACTCACTCACTCACTCACTCAGTTTCTCACTCACTCACACACTCACTCACATTCATTCATTACCCACAAATACTCACTTACTCACTCACTCACATACTTACCCACTCACTCCCTCACCTACTCACTCACCCACGCACTCACCAACTCACTCACACACTCACTCACTCACTCACATTCATTACCCACAAATACTCACTTACTCCATCACTCACTCACTCATTCACATACTTACCCAATCACTCCCTCACTTACTCACTCGCTCAAGCACTCACCAACTCACTCACACATGCACAAACGCACTCACTAACATTCATTCAGTACCCACAAAAACTAACTTACTCTACTCTCTCACTCACTCACTCACTCACTCAGTTTCTCACTCACTCACTCAGTTTCTCACTAAGCCACCCACCCACTCACTCACTCACCCACTTACCCACTCACTCACCCAGACACTCACTCCTTCAATCACACCCACGCACTCTCGCGTTCTACTATCCACACACAATGCTGTGTATATATATATATATATATATATATATATGTGTATATATAATATATATATATAATATATGGGCGAGTGAGTGACCTTTCTAGTCTCGCTCTCTCTCCCACCTCTTTCTTCTTTTTAATTTTGTAATTTTGTAATTTAGTTTTCCTTAAGTCGGCTCACTTACCGCTCTACATATAACACGAGTTGGGCGATAATAGGGCAGTGACCTGTATAACATTACTGCACCCATTTCGTTCATGACGTAGCATAATCTGTCGTACGTAGACATTTAAAGCTGCACACTCTCGATGAAAGCAACACATTTTCAAAACCAAAAACAATCCCGATTTGCTCCTTACACGCCCAACATTAATACAGGTCCACTCATCACTCACTCATTAGGCGACACACAGATTTATCCCACTGCATTGACTAAACTGTTTCGCGCGGTCCGATATTTCTAGAGTTTCACAAAAGGTGATCAGTCCTCTTTTCTTTGTTGTGTAGGTGTGTTAGGTGTGTTAGGTTCGAGGTATGTTTTTTTTTCTTGTGATTTTAATGTTAAAGCTGCATAATCTGATGAAAGCATAACACTTTCTAACAGCCCCCCCCCAAAAAAAACACATCAAAAGAAACCACCCCGCTTTCCTAGATTTGTTCCTACATATCAAACTTAGATGGATATACATTAAGTAAACAGGTTATTTATTTATTTATTACAGTTTGGCGCTCCTGTGATATAGAGAGTATAATCTATTATGCGTATATAAAAGGGGCGGAGCTCTTGTCATGATTATCGATATTATTATTACGATTATTCTCTACTGATTATTGTCCACTCGCTGACTTGCCCGTATTTGTCTCGGTCCTTGCCTCTGCCAGCGCCTCCACCGGGCGTTTCCGGCCATTGCGCGTCCCGGGCAGTCAGTCTGTGTCCTGCTTTCAAAATGTTATACTGCCATGTTAAAAAATATGTAAAATTAATTATTTCCATGATTTCGGTGTGCATGCCAAAATTTGTCATGTCGTCCTTCAATCATCTCAAAAAGGTAACCCTTTGAAATAAAGTTTACTTCCAATTAAAGTAAAGTAGAGAAGATGATTAACATGATTTCGGTGTGCATGCCAAAATTATATTTATGTCTTTTTCCTTCAAATATCTCCAAAGGTAACCCCTTGAAATAAATTGTACTTCAAATTGAAGTCAAGTAGACCATAACAATCAATATGCAATCTTGGAGGTGGAGCTGGAATACTGATGGAGGTGGAGGTGGAGGATTAGGTAGGTAGAAGTGAAGGTGGGTGGAGGTGGGCGGAGGAAGGTGGAGGAGGGTGGAGGTTGAGGTGGAAGTGAAGGAGTAGGTGGAGGTGCAGGGCGAGGCGCAGGAGGAGGTGGAAATGAAGGAGTAGGTGGAGGAGCAAGAGGAGGTGGGAGAGGGGGAGGTGGAAGTGAATGAGTAGGTGGATGTGCAGGAGGAGGTGGGAGAGGGGGAGGTGGAAGTGAATGAGTGAGGCAGGCAGGAGGTGGGAGAGGGAGGTGGAAGAATGAGTAGGTAGGTGGGAGAGGGGGAGCAGAGAGAGAGGTGGTGGTGTGAAAGGAGAGGGGAGGTGGAGTGAGGAGTGAAGGGTAGGTGGCAGGAGAGTGGGGGAAGGGAGCTGGAAGTGAAGGACTGTAGGTGGAGGTGCAGGAGGAGGTGGGAGAGGGGGATGTGGAAGTGAGAGGGGTGAGGTGGAGGAGGGGAGGAGAGGGGGAGTGGAAGTGAATGTAGGTGTAGGTGAAGAATGAGTAGTGTGAGAGTCGGTCAGGAGGAGGAGGAGGTGAATACTAGAGTGGAGGAGGGGGAGGGGGGAGGTGGAAGTGAATGAGTAGGTGGAGGTGCAGGAGAGGTGGGTAGAATGGGAGGTGGAAGTGAAGGAGTAGGTGGAGGTAGCAGGAGGAGGTGGGAAGGGATGGAAGTGAATGAGTAGGTTAGTGCAGGAGGAGGTGGGGAGGGGAGGGAGTGAATGAGTAGGTGAGGTGCAGCACCCAGGTGGTAGAGGGGGAGGTGGAAGTGAATGAGTAGGTGGAGGTGCAGGGGAGGTGGGAGGGGGAGGGGTGGGAGGAGTATGAGGCAGAGGGGAGGTGGAGAGGGGTGGAAGTGGAGTAGGTAGTAGGTGAGGTGGAGGTGGGGGGAGGGGGAGGTGGAAGGAAGGAGGGTGGAGGTGAGGAGTGAAGGGGGAGGTGGAGTAGGGCGGTGGCGGTGCAGGAGGAGGGGGAGGGGGGAGGTGGAAGTGAGAGGAGTAGGTGAAGAGTAGAGTGGGGAGATGGGGGGGGGGTGGAAGTGAATGAGTAGGTGGAGTGCAGGAGGTGGGAGAGGGGGAGGGTGGAGTGAGAGCTGGTGGAGGTGCAGGAGGTGGGAGAGGGGGAGGAGTGAAGTGAATGATGAGGTGGAGAGTGCAGGAGGAGTGGGAAAGAGGGAGGGTGGAAGGAAGGGAGAGTAGGTGGAGGGTGCAGGAGGAGGTGGGTGAGGGGAGGTGGAAGTGAAGGAGTAGGTGGAGGGTGCAGGAGGAGGTGGGAGAAGGGGAAGTGGAAGTGAATGAAGAGGAAGAGGTGAGGAGGTGGTGGGCCCGGGTAGGTTGAGGAGGTGGGAGAGGAGGGTGGGAGTGGAAGTGAAGGAGTAGGTGGAGGTGCAGGAGGAGGTAGAGTGGAGGAAGCAGGAGGAGGTGGGAGGGGAAGGTGGGGGGAGTAGGTGGATGTGCGGCGGAGTGGAGAAGTGAAGGAGAGTAGTGTGGAGAGAGGGGTGGAAAGTGAATGAGTAGGTGGAGTTGCAGGAGGGGTGGAGAGAGGGGGAGAGGGGGAGGAGTAGGAAGTGGGAAGGAGTAGGTGAAGGAGTAGGTGGGAGGTGCAGGAGGAGGTGGCGAGGAGGGGGAGGTGCAGTAGGAGGAGTAGGTCGGGTGCAGGTGCGGAGAAGTGGTAGTGGGAGAGGGGGGTGGTGGAAAAGTGAAGGAGTAGGGTGGCGGGCGCAGGAGGAGGTGGAGGGGGGTGGGTGAAGTGGTGGGGGTGGCAATGAGTAGGTGGGGTGCAAGGAGTTGGGAGGAGGGGGAGGTGGAAGTGAATGAGTAGGTGGGGTGCAGGAGGTGGCGGGAGAGGGGGAGGTGAAGTGAATGAGTAGGTGGGGGTGCAGAGGAGTGTGGAGAGGGGAGGTGGAAGTGAAGGTGGAGGTGCAGGAGGAGGTGGGGGGGGGGTGGAAGTGAATGAGTAGGTGGAGGTGCAGGAGGAGGTGGGAGAGGGGGAGGTGGAAGTGAAGGAGTAGGTGGAGGTGCAGGAGGAGGTGGGAGAGGGGGAGGTGGAAGTGAATGAGTAGGTGGAGGTGCAGGAGGAGGTGGGGGGGAGGTGGAAGTTAATGAGTAGGGTGGAGGTGCAGGAGGAGGTGAGTGAAGATGAAGTGGGGGGCAGGGGACGTGACGCATGGGAGAGGGGAGTGGAAGTGAAGGAGTGGAGGTGGGGGGTGCAGGAGGAGGTGGGAGAGGGGGAGGGGGGGGGGGGGGAGGTGGAAGTGAATGGAAGTGAGAGTGGGGTGCAGGAGGTGGTGGAGGGGAGGTGGAAGTATAGGTGTGTAGGTGGAGGTTGAAGTGGTGAGGATTGGAGGAGGTGGGAGAGGGGGATGGAAGGTGAGGTGGAGTGAGGTGGTGGGGAGAAAAGGTGCAGGAGGAGGTGGGAGGGGGAGGTGGTAGGAAATGAGGAGGTGGAAGGTGGGGAGGGGAGGTGGAGTTAATGGGGAGTAGGTGGGGAGGAGGGTGGCAGGGTGGAAGTGAAGGTGTAGGATGGGGGTGCAGGAGGGGTGGGGAGAGGGGGAGTGGAAAGTGAAGAGTAGACACAGGTGCGGAGGAGGTAGAGGGAGGGGTGGTGGAAGTGAAGGAGTAGGTGGAGGTGGGTGGAGTCAGGTGGAGGTGGAAGTGAGGGTGGAGGTGGGTGGAGGAAGGTGGAGGTGGAAGTGAAGGAGTAGGTGGAGGTTGGGAGGTGGGAGTTCAGGTGGAGGTGGAGGGTGAAGTGAGGGTGGAGGTGGGTGGAGGAAGGTGGAGGTGGAAGTGAGGGAGTAGGTGGAGGTGGTTGGAGGAAGGTGGAGGTGGAAGTGAGGGAGTAGGTGGAGGTGCAGCAGGAGGTGGGGGGGGGAGGTGAGGAGTTGAAACTAAACTAGCTTAACAGGGAGGAGCAGGAGGAGGTAGACGAGTAGATGGATGTGGAGGTGATGAAGATGAAAGAGGAGGTGGAGGTATCGGATGTGGTGTTGGTGAAGAGTTGGACGATGTGGAGGAATAGGAACATTACAACGCCGTACCATGTCCCTTTTCAACACCGCGAGTCCAACTATGCGCCCTGTGCAAACACTTACTAATAAATCAGCAATCATTTCTACGAAAAAGTGTGCCGTGAGAGAAGTTCGACATGCACCTGGTTACATGCACGAGTTCCATGTTCCATTTAAAGAACTGTCCACTTGTGGTCGAGTCAAACCGATGACTTAAAAATTGATACTTGGTGCTTCCTAGCCAGGCACTTGGCATGATTAGGATAGGGAAATGACTGGTTGGCTCAATGTCAGGATAATGTGACTGAGTGGGATATTAGGTCATGGTGCTGGTGGCCGGGTCTCCCAGTGGGGCTCACATCATCGCCATTAGTGTGCACTGTCACAAGTTTGTACCTGTCCTGATATGACCTTAGATGTTGCCAGGACGTGAAACTCCAAACAAACAACCAAGTGTCCGCTTGAATTCCACTATGAAAAGGTCAGGATTCAAGTCGCGTTAAATTCGGGAATTTATTGATGTTTAAACAACAAATTTAATTAAATTTTGTTTTCTCATTTTGAGAAGATGGGAAGGTGAGGAGTTAGTGACTGGGGGCCGGGTGCTGAAGCCTGGCGATATGACGGATGGTGAACATGGTTAGCATGGCCTGGTCCACACACACGGCAGACAGCTGTCAGCACCTGACAACCTCACCGGGCAGGTATCCGGCACCAGCCTGCCACACCTGCCTGGCACCATCAGCCCTCACCAGCACCGGACGCTGTAGCCGAATCGGTAGATCGCAGGCCTCCCGTGCGGGAGATCGGGAGTTCGGTTTCCCGGTCGAGTCAAACCAATGACTTACAAAATGAATTACTTGTCGCTTCCTAGTCTGGCGCTCGGTATTAAAAGGAATCTTATATAGGGCAAGGGCTGGTTAGCTCAGTGTCAGGATAATGTGACTGAGTGGGATATTGCATGGTTTCCCAGTGGGACAGCACTTTGAAGTCGCCATGAGTATGCACTGTCACGAGTCGGTACCCATCCTGATATGACCTTAGATGTTGCCAGGGCATAATAACATTCCAACAACCAACCAATCTCTCACCAGCGGGAGCCATGCACGTCGGTACCGTGAGGCGGGAACCCGGATACGGAGAAATCAGAATGAGGGACAGTTTCAAACATGAACCGACACATGCATAGAGACATGGTTACCCCATGAACACACATACACACTGAGATATGGTAACCCCATGAACACACATAGAAACAGCTACATGGTTACCCAATTAACACACGTAGACACCGACGCATGGCTACCCAATGTACACACATATAAACAGGTACATGATTACCCCATAGTCACACATACACAATGAGATATGGTAACCCCATGAAAACACATGGAAACAGCTACATGGTTACCCAATTAACACACATAGATACAGATGCATGGCTACGCAATGCACGCACGTAGAAACAGGTACATGGTTACCCCATAGACACACATACACATTGAGACATGGCCACCGCATGAACACACATAGAAACAGCTACATGATTACCCAATTAACACACGTAGACACAGACGCATGGCTACCCAATGCACACACATATAAACAGAAACATGGTTACCCCAGGGACACACATACACAATGAGATATGGTAACCCCATGAACACACAGAGAAACAGCTACATGGTTACCCAATTAACACACATAGACACAGACGCATTGCTACCCAATGCACACACATAGAAACAGGTACCTGGTTACCCCATAGACACACATACACAATGAGACATGGTAACCCCATGAACACACATAGAAACAGCTACATGATTACCCAATTAACACACATAGACACAGATGCATGGCTACCAAATGCACACACGTAGAAAGAGGTACACGATTACCCCATAGACACACATACACAATGAGATATGGTTACCCCATGAACACACATAGAACCATCTACATGGTTACCCAATTAACAAATGTAGACACAGATGCATGGCTACCCAATGTGCGCACATAGAAACAGGTACATGGTTACCCCATACACACATACACAATGAGACATACCATGTCTATGTGGTGTGGGAGTTTAAAAATCCCTTGGGTCAGTAAAAGTGTAGGCTCAGGCTTTCTATCAACAAACTGTCTAATGGTGAAAACAAGTTTATTCAGACTTATCCATGATAGGCAGTGTAAATCTTCAATGAAAACAGGAAACCTGAGTAATACTATTCCCGGCGTGCATTGCGTTGACAGCATCTGATTAATCCGTCATATTTCGGCAGGGTTTGATTCTTCAACCCGAGGCTACAGCATAGATAATGCAGAGCGTCAACAGGTCAGATTTACCACCCGTGACACTCAGATGGCAATATATATATTATGTATATGTCATGCCATCTGAGTTTGTTTGTTTAATGAACCCCCAGCTCAAAAAGTAAGCATCGGCTATTGGGGTCATACAGTGATTACATATATCTAACAAAGAAATTACATTTCAAACAGGTAACATAGAACACAGTGATGTATGCCAAAAGAGCATACAACTGTGGTTAAATCACAAGTGATATATGATAAATAAAATCAACAGTAAAAGACCTTTCAAGTTAAAACTGGAAAATGAATCTTTTGTAAAAACCAATTTCCCTAAAATATGCAATAATGGATTGCAGATGGAATCGGAATGACTCCAGCACGCCCTCATTTATAAATACATCATCTCTAACTGGTTGTACGTGAGGACATCTTACCAAATTGTGACACACTGTCAGTGTACACCGGTGTGGTGGTTTCAGCGTGTTCCCGTGCTCAGACGTGTCCCGTTGCTTCTGCGCATGCACGGATTTCGCATCAACTCGGGTCACCCCAGCCACTTATTGGCGCATGCGCACATCCTACAAACTCGGGTTGAATAATCGAATACGCTCGGGTGGACAGTTTGTTCTTTTTTTTTTAATAACCGATAAAAGTACAGCAAAATAGGATTTAAAGTATTGTATCATGGCCCAGTTTACCTATATTTCCATTTCATTAATCTAAGTTATTCTTTATTTGCACACGGGACGTGTATTTGTCGACTCCACTCGCGTGTTCTATTTGAAATTCGGATGACCCGAGTCGCCCGGTTCGTGTTAATCGATTACGGCCATGTTTACTAGATTCTGACGCATGCGCAGAAGCGAGGGACACGTCTGAGCACGGGAACACGCTGAAACCACCACACCGGTGTGGCAGTGCTCACAGTGAGACAGATTGTCCCCTGCCAAAATAAAACTATGCATCAAGAACCTATGCATCTGTGTGTATATATAATGCAATCCGGATAAATATATATTCATAATATAGGCTGGTTAATAGAGCAACTGAGGCGTGTAGATTTTAAAGCCACATAGTCCAATTAAAACATCAATGTTGTTAAACCAAAAACAATTATCTAGATTTGAACCTTCATATCACACGTAGACACTGATGCACTCAAGAAAGGGGGTGGAAATAGAATTAAAGAGAAGATAATGTCACTTGAGTGGGATATTAGGGCATGGTCCTGGTACCACGGTCTTAGAGTGAGGAAACACTATAAATTCCCGATCATGGCGTAATGTCACAAGTCGGGACCCCTTCTGGTATGACCTTAGATGTTGCTAGGAGGTGAAACCCATACAACCAATAACCAGTGCGCAACATGTGGAGTCCGCTCAACAAATCGAGTCTGTCTGAGCGCAACTGAGTTCATGTTTTATTCGACAGGCTCAACTCTAGTCCAATCTGACCCGTCGACGCGCTGCATTTATTCTACAATAGTCAATGCTGAAGTGAAGGTGGCGGGTGGTGGGTCATTGGGGTGAGGTGGGGAGTGGCGTGTGGCGTGTGGCGGGTGGTGGGTCATGGGGGTGAGGTGGGGAGTGGCGGGTGGCGGGTGGTGGGTCATTGGGGTGAGGTGGGGAGTGGCGGGTGGCGGGTGGCGGGTGGTGGGTCATGGGGGTGAGGTGGGGAGTGGCGGGTGGCGGATGGCGGGAGGCGGGGTCAAATTGGAGGTCACCTATTCTCTTACTCATTTCATCAAAAACATCCCGAAGTTGACACTACTCTTTATAAAACAGCTTTGAGACCCCCCCCCCCCCCGCCCCCGCCTCTTCACTTCACCCCACCTCCCCCCCACCTCACCCCCACCTCCCCAACCCCACCAGTCAACTTCCGGTTTTGCGTCGCGAGCTATCTCGGCTTGTTTGATCAAGGAGAAAACATTAGGGGGTCATCCAAAGTGTTCAGCAGTTTCATTGGCATACGAGAGTAGAGGGGAGAGTGTCAGTCAAGTACAACTTTTATTATTTAAAGTTGCATAGTCCGAAGGTTTTGAGTTTCTTCCATTTTCTGAGATAAATACATTAAATTGGTGATTATGATCTATTTTACTTTAGTTTGAAGTAACTTTTATTTTAAATGAATTACTGTGAAGTTATTTTAAGTAAATACACGCTAAATTAATCGGTGAGTGTCGGTGAGGGGGGCGGGGAGTCTGGAAAAGTGTTGAAAACTTTGGATGGCCCCTTAGTGGATCTCGTTGGGTTCGGGCCACTCAGTCGCCATCATTCACATTTCGTACTGACATGGAATTAATTATAATCTGCATTGGCACCGACAGTGGCTACGTGCAGGAATTCTATAAATGTACTCCACCATTTACTGTTTGCTTTGGAGGTGTGGGATCTTTTTAATATTTTTTTTATTCTTTCTTTCTTTATTAATTTGTATCCATGCAAAAATGCAAAAATGCTCCGAATCCGAGATCTTGAAACATGAGTAATTGCCAGGCACAGCAGCCGCCCGATGAGTTGCTTGCCAGTGTGGGATTGTTGTTGTTGTTGTTGTTGTTGTTGGCGGTGGTGTTGGTGTTGGTGCAAAGATTAATGCAGATCTTTAATTGAAAACACAGCTGCTGACTTAGCCGAACTTGTTTAGACTAGCGAACACTATCCGATATTGTCGAGTGAGTGTATTTGGTGTGCCAGTATATACTGAATGTCGTATACTTTTCTCCTGCTTTTTCTTCTTCTTCTTCTTCTTCTTCTTCTTCTTGTCATTATTATTATTGTTGTTGTCGGTGTTATTCTGCTTCTTCTTATTTTCTTTTAAATTCTGAAGATAATTTTGACATTTTTTATTTGTATAATTTCTTTGGCTTTAGGCACTTCCCTTTATAGTTGCAGGTTTTGAGTTTCTGTCAATTTCTGAGAAAGTTGGCTAGTGTGCGCTGTGGTGAATAAGTCCTGAAACTCGGCCAGTGGGCACTGGCCTTTTGTGCGTGATTATTTTCAAGAGGGAGAAATAGACTGTATTGGTCGCCGGAACCTTACCTTCTTCAATCATATTTGTTGTATTGGCCGAGAACTACCAAGAAGCCCTAGAACACTGGAATCTAAGCTATTATATGTCATTAGCTGGTATGCAGGTATTGCAGGTATAGCAATATCTCAGGGAGTTTGACGCCCCTGCCTTGCAGAGTTGTAAACCACTGCCTTGTGGTACAGGTTCTTGACAGAACCGAAGGCTAAGGGAGCAAACCCTAAACAGAAAACCATGTCACTGTGGCAGCATTAAGGGCGGTTGATGTATGGAACTCCCAACATCTCCCGACCAGCCACTGCAGGGACAAATAGTTTTGCGCCTGTCTTGACATGTTCTTGCCGGTGTGAAACCTCTATTTGCTCCCCGAGAGAGTGCCGCTGGTAACTTGCAAAAGCCAGCAGCACTTCAACACTTTTGCAGGCAGCTTTCATGAAATGTACGCCAGAGACTCTGGAGCAACCACCATGTGTCCATTCGGGTCAAAGGTAAGATCTACCATGCAATCGTGCTATCCACCCTACTATACGGAGCCGAGGCCTGGACAGTGTACAGATGACAGGTGAAAAAGCTGCATGCCTTCATGATGCGACATCTGCGTTCAATCATGAGGCTAACCTGGAAGGACAAAGTGACAAATAAGGAAATACTCGAACGGACGGGGCTGCCCTCTATGGAAGATCTTCTGATCAAAAAGAATCTCCGGTGGACTGGACACCTCATGAGGATGTCATCAGACAGGCTACCAAAGCAGATCCTCTATTCTCAACTGTCTTCTGGCTACAGAAAGAGAGGGCGCCCTCGTCTCCGGTTCAAGGATACCATCAAGAGAAACCTGAAACTGAGAGACATTAAGACCGACTCATGGACGCAACTCTCACAGCAGAGAGCTAAATGGAGAGCGGCAGTCAAGTAATGAAAGCAGTCTTTGTCGCATCGCGACCGACAGCATGATGATGATGAATGATATGTCATTTGTGAAATACCAAGGTTGGTGCCCACCCGGCCTACTAAGGCAACTGTTCACATTAAAGTGGGGGTGAATGGAGCACTGTACAGTCTACTAGTACTACACAGCGGTACACTTACATACCGGAGGTAGTATTATATTTACCGTGGAATAGTTGTTTGCACAATTTCGCTGCAACCCGATTCAAACCCGAATCTAGGTCAACAACTGCATTACTTCTGAGCATCATGAACCAAATGTTTATGCGTTGAAGGTGATTTTTAAATAGTAAGACGTAGAATGGAGGATAGAACCTGAGAGGGACAGTCACCCAACCACCGGTTGTGCAAGCACTCCGAGCTGCACATACTAACAGGAAGTGGGATTTGATTTAATAAGAACACTCCCGTGTTGGTAGATCGCTGGTCGAGTCAAACCAATCACTTAAAAATTGATACTTGTTGCTTCCTAGCCTGGTGCTCGCCATTATTAGGATAGGGCAAGGACTGGTTGGCTTGGTGTCAGGATAATGTGACTGAGTGGGATATCAGGTCATGGTGCTGGTGGCCTGGTCTTCCAGTGGGGCAGCACTATAAAGTCGCCATGAGTGCACACTATCACAAGTCGGTACCCGTCCTCATATGACCTTAGATGTTGCTAGGACGTAAATCAACAACACACAAACAACTAAGGTATATCATCAGGAACCATGTGTTCATGGGTTTTATTTTTCACAATCCAATGGCGTTGAGTTCTCGTATTCTTATGAGATAAATATATCGGGTGAATTCTTATAATCTATGTTACTTTACCTGGAAGTCACTTTGACTAAAAATGGAAAATTTAGGTACGTTTGTAGCCAAGCCATCATAATTAAGCTTTGATGTGCACGCCGAAAGGCTAACACCATAGGCTTTAGTCACAACCGGTTCCATTAAAGTTGCATAATCCGATGGTTTTGAGCTTCCGGTATATTCTGAGATGACCCATATTAGATTGATCGCTATGACCTACTTGACTTTAGTTGGAAGTAATTTGTAGAGTAGTAGTGTAGTAGTCTGCACTGACCCCTCAGGCAAGGAGCCGCATAGATAGGTGGACATAGATACGGTGATTGCATTAGGAAACCTAGATAAAAGATTCACCCCATACTTCCAGTACAGGGGTGAAGACCAGCCTTATACAAAACAGTCGAAAAATCGGGCTAATGAATTGAGTCTTCATGAGAGCCTAATTTCACAATCTAAGAAGCAACATTTATTCTTTGTATATGTCTTCATGTTTACCCGCTACTTTTGTATATGTCTTCATGTTTACCCGCTACTAAATCAACGGCGTTCTCTGGCCGCCATCCTGTCTTTTGGCATTCTCTCCCATTTCACCAACTCTGTGCTGATATAAGTAACCATTTGACACTGGTTCCAAGCATTCTACTTGTTGTTCCATACTAACGCTATTTTCACACGTATTTAGACTACGTTGTCGTTCACCCGTGTACTACAAGTATCGGGTGAATCTTTTAACTATAGGAAACCTAGATAGTGTAATGGCTAGCACACTAACCCAGTATACAAGAGGTGTGGGTTCGAATCCTGCTCTAGGCGCAATATTTCTCATTTGTATCACCCTCCCCACGACACAATGCAACTTTAATCTGAACCTAAAACATAGGGCCTATAGTGAATCATCGGGTTGAGAGAGACAAACACTGTGTATACCTGTTGGGTCTCACACAGTTTCAGTCGCCCCTCAGGGACCAGTGTACCATAATCCCTGTAAGCAGCACTGCTTATGCCAGGTACACACCTCCCGTTTATCCGCACCCACCTACCGTATATCATCTAAAACTGCCCGTTTCACGCACAAAAGTCGTTAGGTGTGCGATCCCCTAGCACACCTACCGATTGCGATTCGCGACTTAAAACTCAGTTTTAGGGCTAAAACTGCTTGCTTGTGATTGCGATTCGTGATTCGAAAAATGAATCGGCCCGTTTTCAATCGTAAGCGGGACGGGACGGGGTCGCGAGTTTTAGTGCGCGAATCGTATACGGTAGGTGTGTACTTGGCATTACCTGTCGACGGCTTTGCCTCCGCCGTCATCATGTCGGCTCCTCTCTTTGGTCAGAGGGAGGCATTGTAAGTCAGGTGGAAATAAGTTGTTTCTAGGGGGTACTTGTTGGATCACAGAGCGTTTTGAGCTAGCTTTGATCAGTGAGGTTACAACAATAACTCACATGGTCACGTTCACCAACGATTTGTCGTCAGGAAATTTAAATTATTTCCCAGTGCAACTCAGACCAAACAACCCAGCAGCATGGATCGTTGATTGTCACTCAATCCGATGAAACATCAATTCAAATTAAAATAAAACCACTAGAAAACTGACCTAGATTTAATCCCACATATCCAACTTAGACACCGATGCAGTCATTACATTGTGTGTGGGTGTCCAGTTTGGTGAGTTTGTGCTTATATGCCCCAAAATGAGTAAGCAAACCCCACATCCTTCATTTGGTCATACACTTGAACATTAAGTTTTCACCTGTTTAATTCAAATATCCCCAAACATAATCGATTAAAATTTAAAGTTACTTTTTAAAGCTAAAGTAAAGCAGATTACAACGATCTACCTGATATGTTTGTCAAACAGATATGGCGGACATTCGAAGATCGTAGGATTATGAAACAGACGAAAAAGTACATCCTGTAATTTTTACAAGAGAAGCAGATTGTCGACTATCTTTTAGTGAATCGTGGCCACGGTGTCGGGTGGGAGGGTAGGAGGGGGGGTGGGGTGGCTTGCTCAGATGATTTAACACGGCTAACCTCTCTCGGCAAAAGCTGCGCCCGCCTCTCTTTATAAATAACGGGTATGATGAACGCACACCAGGGGGAGTTGTGAACGTCGAATTACACCAAGAGCAGGAGTGGGTGATTGGATAGCTTCACGCCCCCCTAGCGGCAGTTACGGTCATAAGCAGGCTGAGCAGCGGCTTGAGTCAGTGCGCACTCCTGGTAGCTTTATAGTGCTGCTTTATCTCCCGCACCACCGCATAGCTCTCGGTATCCGACTTGGTCAGATTATGTTATTGACAGGTTATGTTATATTAGGACGGGTATATTAGACCTGTTCCAGCGTGTATTCCTGGTGTCTTTATAGTGCTTCCTCATCGCCCGAATCCCAACCCACATAGCACTCGGTTTCTCATTAGGTCAGATTATATTATTGTCAGTTTATGTTATATCAGCACGGGTACCGACCTGTTCCAGTGCACACTCCTGGTGTCTTTATAGAGCTGCCTCATCTCCCACACCATCCCCATATCATTCAGTGTCCCACGTAGTCAGATTATTTTATTGGCAGTTTGTGTTATATCAGGACAGGTACCAACCTGTCCCAGTGCACATTCCTGGTGTCTTTATAGGGCTGCCTCATCTCCCGCACAATCCCATAGCACTCGCTATCCCACGTGGTCAGAATATTTTATTTGCACTTTATGTTATATCCGGACGGGTACCGACCTGTTCCCGTGCCGGTGCTGTTATAGTGCTGCCGAGCCACACACCCCGGCCCAAGTACGGGCATCGCCAGCACCATCCTATGGTCACATCATCTCATTATCACCAAATATTGGTATCGACCTTCTCCAGTGCACACTCCCCTGACATCGTTATAGTGCCGCCGCCTCATACTGAGATGTATTGCCGGCAACATGCTAATAATATACCACTCAGTCGCATTGTCTTAAGGTCATATAATGACTGGTACCGACTTTGTGAATTTAGTCCTACCCTCGACCCTCTGAGATATATTATAGCACCGGTACTATGATACGATATCCCACTCAGTGATATTATCCTCACATCGAGCCTAACTAGTCTGTTTGCTATCCTAGTAATGCCAAACATCAGATAAGGTAACCGCAGCTATGGATCTTGCATGCAAGGGCCTAGCTTCCATATACCTAGGTACCATGCTGCGTATCACCTCAGGTTACACATATTTCTTTTATATTAAAATATAATATGTTTTATTCCTATAGCATATTCCACATATTCCGCCTTTCATTCCAATAACGTTTTATTCCATTTGTGTACCATCTGAAAACCCCAAGCTAGGCCCCTGGTAAGTCTTTTGTTTTACTCACTCGGAGATCGAACCGACATCCTGCCCATGCACCCTCCTCCCCACAAGTCACACCGATGTACCACCCTCCTATCTATCTCGTTTTTCTCCTGATATGACCTTAGATGTTGCAAGGACGTAAAACTCCAAGGACAACCATCTCGTTTTTAAAACACAGGCCTAACATTCTGCTCTCCTCACCTCTCCGTCCTTATATGACCTTAGATGTTGCTAGGACATAAAACTCCAAAAACCAAGCAACCTCTCCCCACCTCCATAAGAGGTTTATGACATGCTGTAAAATAGTTATACACAAACTTTGCAATGCATTATTTTGCTGTTGACCTGATTAAATGGGACAGTAAGAGAATTATATACCAGCATTAGATTTTCTTCTTTTTTTTGTGGTAAAGTATTTATTCATCTGAATATGACATTTGTCAGTGCCGGAGCACTGGTGTTCCGGCCATCTTACTATTGGAATTGACAGTCTAAATAATCTAAGTTTGATCAGTGCTGTATTAGTTAGAGCACCGATCCTGTAGAATTAAGGGAGCGGCTCCTGCTGTATAATGTACAGCACCAGTCACTGTAGTTCATGCAAAAATGGGGAGCAGCACCGAGTAGAAAGTGTATACTCGGGGCTGCTCAAACAATCGTTGTGGGTTAGATTTTTTCTCTTATAAAACAAGCTAAGTTTACAGTTGACAAGACATTTTGTCTGTCTTATATAATGTTCAATGTTTTTAAACAGATTGGATGGCGAAATCAGTTCTACCCCTGTTTCCCATGTAGCAATCAAATATAAGGTTCCAGACCAATGACTTAAAAATGTATGCGTGTTACCACATAGCCCGGTACTCAGCATCACTAGGAGAGAAAAAAAGAAGCAGTATGAGGAAGACAGATTTTCCATGATTGAAATGTCCTCGTGTACATTTCTATGTAAGTCACTTCACTCGGGTAACAGAAAAGAGCAGGAAATGGTTTTAAAGTAGTTTATTAAGTCAAAAGTGATCGTAACCTAGAAGAAGGTTGAGCAATTTATGGCAATTGGGCGACTGAGACCCGACTGTTCTTTCAAGTGGGGTGGGCGGGCGGGGAAGCGAAGTGTACTGTAGCTCGTGTTGTGAGAAAGTGAGTGGTAGCAGTGCAGAGGGTAGCGAGGAAGACAGAAATAGATATAGCCTCGTGAGCAAATTGCCCATGTTAGCCTCGGCCAACATGACCAATTAACAATGGAGTTCAAACAGGGAAACATTTTTTCTTTTTTTTTTTTGGTCCATTAGTTGTTTAAGCAGGGGAAATTTCAGTCATAGACGACTAGTCTTCCTCATTCCACTGCCGGTCGATAGAAAGCCCGAGCCTACACTTTTACCGACCCAAGGGATTTTTAACCTCCCACACCACATAGACATGGTATGAGAGCAACCGGCCTTTGATGACGCTGTAAGTTATACACAGTGGTGTAAATCCAAATCGGCAGAGCTGGGGGCATGGGGAATCGAACCGCCGACCCTCAGATTAGGGGTCTGACCTAGAAAAAAAAGTCAGACACTCTAACCACTCCGCCACAGAGAACGCCATAATGTTGGCAGAAATGTCAAAACTCTGACGCCATATGCTTCAGCAGTAATATGTTCTATTAAATTTAGTTAACATTCCCTTCTATGCAGAGATACGTGCTTAATAAGTGCATCAGTATCTAAGTAAGGAATGTAGACTTAAAGCTGGGTAATTATATAATGCTGGGCACTAATTATATTTTCGAGTTTCGTGCTCAGGTTTGACCCTTATGCCATAAACGAGACATCAAAATAAGAAATTTTCTATGACTTATTAAAATTGTCTAGTCTGATGATTTTCAGTTTCTGTCATTATACTTTTTACATACAAATATTAAGTTAACTGTTATATTCTACATTATTTTGCTTTGAGGTGACTCTTATTTTAGATGGATAACTTTTGAGATATTTGAAGTGCAGACATGCAAAATTAATGTTGGAAAGCACGTCAACGGTCTGACACCACAGGCTTCAGCAGTAACATGTTCTATTAAACTCAAGTACTCCCTTCAATGCAGCAGTAATTGCTTAATAAGTACACAGTATCTAGATTAGATGTGTATGTATAATCTAATTAATTGTTTTGGTTTTATAATGTTGAAGCTTTCACCTAGCAGTGCAGCTTTAAGCTTTGCCCTTCAGGGGCCGTATGCACGAATCGGGGTTAGGCTTAGCCGGAGTTAAGGCACTAGCCACAGTTAGCTACCTCAGGGTAGCGGGAGGTTGGAGAAATGTGTGGATCGGTATTCACCAATGTTTTAGCCGCTGCGGATAGCTAACCGTGAGTTTATTTATAGATTTGGGAATTCCCTCTGCGTTTCTTCCCATATATTTGGCTCAAATCTATTGAATGCGATCATATTTAACAGAATTACATACGTAATAAGTGAAATTTGATCAATTTAACCCTAAATTCGAAGCGTTATTAAGGCTAACGCCGCATTGGCGGCGATATTAATAATTATATTTTCGAATCGGCGAACGTAAAGTAAACAAATCGC
Source organism: Branchipolynoe longqiensis (assembly GCA_030323885.1). Taxonomy (NCBI): domain Eukaryota; kingdom Metazoa; phylum Annelida; class Polychaeta; order Phyllodocida; family Polynoidae; genus Branchipolynoe; species Branchipolynoe longqiensis. The sequence continues at coordinate 59,914,054 of CM059186.1, read as the reverse complement.
CGCAGCCGCTGCATCGACGTCGCTTTCCATACTGGCGGCGGCGGCGATTTGTTGACTGCACGATCGTCGATTCGAAAATATAACTATTAATATCGCCGCCAATGCGGCGGTAGCCTTAATAACGGTTCAAATTTAGGGTTAAATTGATAAAATTTCACTTATTGCGTATGTAATTCTGTTAAATATGATCGCATTGAATAGATTGACATCCATACACGCACACTAACCGCCCCGGCTAGCAGTAAAACCTGATTTGAAAATGGTTTAGCTTAGCCGAGGCTACGGTCGGCGGTTAGCCCTAACTCCGATTGGTGCATACCAAATTTTCACATTTAGCCCTGCGGGGATACCTTAGCCGCGGTTAAGGCACTAACCCCGATTCGTGCATACGGGCCCTGTACAATACAATGCTCCCTTAACTCTCGCTGGTGTCATACTGTGTTGGTTCTTACACATGTGTGTCTCCCGCTTTGGTTTACTAATACTAACAACTAGCGCTCTTCCCGCTAAAAAGAACCCCCTTCATAAAACACACCAAAGGACACACAACAGAATCACTTGGAGAATTGATATTTAGCGATCACTGAACCACGCATATGTCATGCTTAGTACGAGCAGCTGGAGACACATCCGCCATAAACGTGATGTATGTTAGATTTATCCACTTTACATGATGTTGCAGATTAGAGAAAATAAGACAACTAATGTCGGCAATTCTTCACAAAGCTTATCAGCCTGTTTTAATATATACATCGAATTATGTATATATACAGAGAGAGAGAGAAAAAAGGAATGATTGTTTTATTTACCGACGCCTCTATAGCATATTGCTCTTTATCATGGGCTATTGGACGGCAAATATATATACAGTAAAACCTCGCTAAGCCGACCAACCATGGGACCAACTTTAAATGTTCCATTTATGGAGGTGGTCGGTTTAGGGAGTTTAAAAAAAATCATTACATTGCTAGTGTATGGGCGATTGTTTGGGACCTAAATAAAGCTATCGGAATAGGGGAGTGGTCAATCTGTGGAGGTGGTCGGTTAGAGAGGTTTTATTGTATATATATAGAATGCATAATATTTCTAAATTCGTGAGATAACTATTTGTTGCTAAAATTATTAGGTAATAGCTGAACTGGCGCTGTACCGCCACCAACTGCCTCGGCCTTCCTCTATTCCGCACACATGCCAGAGTTTGCTTATGCATCGTTTCTTATGCGTCTGATATTAAATGAACTCATAGTTCCTCTATTTATATCATAAGCGTTTATTGATTTAATAATATTTTTCTTAACTTCTCTGAGTGTAGACTGATGAATATTCCAGGGAGATATCTACTTAGGAAAATTACTTATTCTTTCATACATAATTGCAATTTATTTGAATTAATTCATCATATTTTAAAGGGTGCATATTGCCTACCTCGAAGGCAATTAATATCTATATTCAGGTTCGAAATAGCCTGAGATAAAATGTATGTCTGTGATTTCTTTTTATTTAAAAAAAAAGATTTGATTATCAGAACGATGGCAGCTTCAGCTCAAACCTGGTAGTCATGGTTTCATTTTGACCCAAATGTCATTTGTCGGTTTTTTCGCCTGAACGCTTTAAATATATATATATATATATATATATATATATATATATATATATATATATATATATATATATAAATGCTTACTACAGTACAATGAGGAAGACAAGACAAAGACGAAAAAGAATCTCGGGCGCAAGTGACAGTGTTGCATCCAGGATAGAGGCTTGCCGGAGGTGGAGCCACCGGTCACGTGGTTAGAGGGGAGGGGGGCATACATCAAGTAAGCCACCCCATCAATATTTAGGGTAGGAAATAAACACATAATCCCTTACGTGTGTTTATACTCGCATAATGCTTATACATCACATATATATATATATCGTTTCATACGACGGTAACTAATCTAATTACTATATAATAGAAACTGTTCGGGCAGCAAAAGGAGGGAAGGGACGAGTTGAATACAAAGAGCTGACTATTTATTCTCTGAAATGATCCAGATATCTGGCTGAAGGATATAATAACCAATCACATATATAATTTTGTTGTTGTTGTAAATATAGTTTATTCATTGAATAAAATCTTTTGTCAATGCCGTGGCACTGGTCTTCCAGCCATGTGACAATACAGTTATTTATAATATATGCAGCTAGCCCAAATCAGCTGAAATAACAATATCAAACATTCAAAGACTTACATATGGTATAGTTTGACAATTCACATACAAAAATAGCAGTTATATGTTGTATTCCTACACACTTCATCATACATGTGTATTGATTAGACCTTTACATTACGGAGTGGTTAGGTGCATAGTTTTCCTTCATAGGTTTGTATGCCTACTATGTTGTGAATTGCAAAACTATCATGTTGTTGGAGTTAACATTTTGAGATGGAGTGAGTGTTAGTAGAATGGTTTGTTTATTCTGTTAGATAGAGTGTGGTTAGCTTATAGGGTTATGCTTAAAAGGTTAATACCTCAGGTGTGTTTTTTGACTACATGAAGTAGTTTGAGTAAGTAGGTTGTTAGTAATGATGGGATAAACAATGCTTGGAGGATTGTATGTTTCAGTCATTTAGTAGTCTAGTACAGACTTTATTAGTGTCTATGTTTGTACAAAGACCCTATCATATACAATTACAGATTAAAATCAGTACAGATCGATGAGAACCAAATCTATAACTAAATAAATATAATTTAACGTTGGGAGAATGCCTGAGAACGTCCGACGGGCTCGAGTGCAGTGCTCAGACATCCTCTATATACTAGCATACACCACCTAGTGATGGAAGGGAGAACTAGTCCTTTTGCAGCACTTATGACATTGGCAGGCCCAAGTAGGCGACTTACCCAAAAATAAGTGCATGTCACTCGTCCTAGGCCCAGAAATGCCTAAGCTCGCCTGCAGGCTCGCCCACTTCATATATGTAAAACCTCTCAAGCAGAACACCTCCACATCTCGACCACTCCGCTATATCGATCGCTTTATTTGGGTCCCAAATGATCACCCATACAATACCATTGTAGCGATTAAGAACTTTCTAAGCCGACCACCTTCCTAAATGGACCATTTAAAGTCGGTCCCATTGTTAGTCGACTTAGAGAGGTTTTCCTGTATATACTGTATATATATATTTATATATATATATTCAGGAATGAAAGATCTCCGCTCTTTTGCATGCTTCTGTGTGGTAATCCACGTGATCTCTCATTGTCTTTGTACAGATGAAGTATGTGTCAATGTGACGTGTCCGGATCACGTGACCTGCCCGGCGGACAGCGAGCCGCTCGCCGACATCGAGGCCGACACTGCACACGGCTGCTGCCCTGCCAGTCCCAGGTGAGTAGTAACCGCAGTGTGCTACGATGTAGACTTAGCTGCAGTGTTCAGCGTCCACGATTTCAGGAGCATGTGTTTGACCAGTGCTATGACTTAGACTAGAGCGTTGCATCTAAGTTTATAGGAAAAGGAGCATGGGTTTGGCAGGTCCTTTGATTTGGACTAGAACACAGCGTCTAAATTTATAGGTACAGAAATGTCTGTTTGGCAGGTCCGTTGACTTGGACTAGAACACCGCATCCATGTTTATAGGTACAGGAGTGTTGGTTTGGCAGGTCCCTTGACTTGGATTAGAATGCCACATCTAAGTTTATAGGTACAGGAGCCTGGGTTTGGCAGGCCTTTGACTTGGATTAGAATGCCGCGTCTAAGTTTATAGGTACAGGAACGTGGGTTTGGCAGGTCCATTGACTTGGATTAGAACACCATGTCTAAATTGATAGGTACAGGAACGTGGGTTTGGCAGGTGCCTTGACTTGGACTAGAACATAGAGTCTAAATTTATAGGTACAGAAATGTCTGTTTGGTCCTTTGATTTGCACTAGAACGTTGTGTCTAAGTTTATAGGTACAGGAACGTGGGTTTGGCAGGTCCCTTGACTTGGATTAGAACACCATGTCTAAATTTATAGGTACATGAACGTTGGTTTGGCAGGTCCCTTGACTTGGATTAGAATGCCGCATCTAAGTTTATAGGTACAGGAACGTTGGTTTGGCAGGTACCTTGACTTGGATTAGAACGCCACATCTAAGTGTACAGGTACAGGAATGTGGGTTTGGCAGGTCCTATGATCTAGACTTGAATGTGGTGTATAGGTTCATGGTTAACAGAGTGTGGTTTTGTAGTTCTACAATCTAGCCTTGTCAGTGTTTATCTTCATGGGTTATGGGGGTGGGATTTGGCAGTTCCTATGATCTAGACTTGCCACATTTTGTATGTTCATAGTTACATGAGCAGAGCTTGACAGTTCCTATGATCTAGACTTGGCACAGTTTCTAAGTTCATAGTTACATGAGCGGAGCTTGACAGTTCCTATGATCTAGACTTGGCACAGTTTCTAAGTTCATAGTTACATGAGTGGAGCTTGAGAGTTCCTATGATCTAGACTTGGCACAGTTTCTAAGTTCATAGTTACATGAGCGGAGCTTGACAGTTCCTATGATCTAGACTTGGCACAGATTCTAAGTTCATAGTTACATGAGCGGAGCTTGACAGTTCCTATGATCTAGACTTGGTACAGTTTCTAAGTTCATAGTTACATGAGTAGAGCTTGACAATTCCTATGATCTCGACTTGTCCCACTGTCTAAATTCAACTAGACTTAGTCCCCATGTCTACCAGTCTGACATAACCTCATATGTTGTTAGGCTATGAAACCCTATCCATTCAATTTCTGATCGGTGCCTGCCTCGGTAGATGATCGAGGACAGGATCATGGGATAATTGTCGTTGGTTTCTACGTGAAGTAGAGTGTGTTTGGTGGTGGGGGGTGGAGGGAGACCCCACTGTGCAAAGTTTGTAGTCCTCTATTCACTTTGTTCACTCTGGGTTTGAGAACCTAAGGAATACCTCAGGTGGAGATATCGCTAAGATGGTGGATATCAAATGTCATTAGCAGGTGTGAACGTTTAGCCACATAGCCTTATAGCCGTGTCCCATGTGTGCCGGTTCTTATATAGGAAGGTGGGCCAGTACCTTCCCACGGGTACATATGCATATACGCATATATATACACATACATGTGTGCAAACGTATGTGTAAACATATATACACATGAATATAAACACAAAGGTATATACAAAGATATATATGTCCAAAGATATATATGTCCAAAGATATATATGTACAAAGATATATATGTAGAAAAATATATACCAAGATATATATACCAAGATATATATATACCAAGATATATGTACAAAGGTATATATATATATATATAAAGATATATATTCCTCCAGTGTGTGTGGTGCGAGGGGGGGGGCACCCGTGTACAACTCCCCGACAGCTGGGGGGGGGGGGGGAGGAACTCCACCAATGCGCCGATGGAGGAAGTAGAAAGTATATATGTTCCCTTAGCATTTATACTCGTATAATGCGGTATGCATCACATATATGTTTTATCTGAATAAATAGCTTTGCCTGTAAGGCTTTGTATATATACATATATTTATCAGTATATATATTTATGTTTACATATTTGTGTATGTATATGCATATATACCCGTGGGAAGGTTTTGCCCATTCGCATGTATATATATATATATATATTTTTTAAGGGTGCATATTGCCTAGCTCGAAGGCAATTAATATCTATATTCACGTTCGAAATAGCCTGAGATAAAATGTATATGAGCCTGTCTCAAAAGGTGCTAGCTCTTCGTTTTTTTGTCCATAGTAACGATTGACACAAAACAGCACAGAAACGGTAACACTGAAAACACAAGGACATTTGCTTCAAATCAATATGTATTCTATTGGGATTATGAAACACCATGTAAAAAACAAATCAGTTTATCCTGAGCAAATGTATAAGTAGATAGTATGTTGATCGTTACTATGGACACACTGTTGTCCCATATTGCTTAGCACCTTTTGAGACAGTCTCATATGTCTGTGATTTATTTTTATTTTTTTAAAGGATATATATATATATACATATATATATATGTATATATATATATATTATAAGCACTGCGGTAGCATTTTAAAACCATGTACCTCTGTCACGGTACACTGACATAGTAAGGATTTATTACCAAAGTGTCAGTCTTCTCAAAATGTCAGGGATTCACACACCAAATTCTAACTGACTCTAAAAATTATTGTGAAGTAGACAATCACTATAGGATTGAACTGTCAGAATTTCTTTAGAATGTTGGTATTTTGTTTGGTGTATTTTTTTGTATATCCTACCTTCCTTTACACTAGCTTCCCCCCTGTGTTCTGTCCAGCGTTAATTGGCCAGAATGTCGGGTTGCAACTATTTAGCTGGCATCTAACTGGTGTGAGACGGTGGTGATGGTGAGGTGGCAGACTGGCTGTTTTGTCTCATGCGACAGACTCACTTAGCAGGTTAAATAAAGTAAAAGGCCAGGACCGCCTGCTGTGTTCAGGCGAGATATTGCAGACAAGATTTATATTCTTTGTACATGAGAAGGAGACACTTTTTGTTTAAAATACCTAAAACTAACCCAGTCTGGTAGTAACATAATAATATTGTGTGTATGTGGCGGGTGGGACTGGGTGGCGTAGGGTTACCATAAGATAAGTGATGTTTGGTGCCATGAATCGGCTCCAGACCGGAAGTGGTGAGGTCCCGTGCGGAAGGTAGGGAGTTCAAATCCCAGCTGAATCAAACCAATGACTTATAAAGTTGATACCTGTCGCTACCTAGCCTGACACTTGGCATTAATAGGATAGGGCAAGGATTCGTTAGCACAGTATCAGGATAGTGTAACTGTGGGCGATATCAGTCATGGTGCCCGCGGCCAATCTCCCAGTGGGGCAGCACTATAAAGTCGGCATGAGTGCGCAGTGTCACAAGTCGGTACCCATCCTGATATCACCCTAGATGTTGCTTGAACGTAAAGCAACAACTGCACACTTAAACCCTTGGCAATCTAGTCAGCCTAAACTAAATAATCGGTCCACCAGACCCTACTCATCAAACACATGTCTGCCAGTCGGTCACAACAAGAATCGGGTGGGGCCCCGTCTTGTATAATCGGCCAGGTTAAATCAAGGCCTTCCACAACTAGCACTTTGTCGTCGTTACCGTTGTAGTCCTTAATCTCCCCCCAGATTAAGGCGGTAATCTCTCTTAGACTCCCCAACTGACGGGTTTCTGCCGTAAGCCCGCGTCCCTGATTTACGCGTCGCAGCAGACGACTTTCGGCGAGTTTCCTGAATGCGAAAGTAACTACGAGGTCATGGTCGGATAGCGCATTTAGGTTGTGTGTGCTGAATAGTGGAAACTGCCTAGGATTACATACAACCCGGCAGCTACCCATCTCAATTGACTTATCCTTGTAATGTCCGGCATACACTGGGCAAGAACAGTGGGAGATTGGGGTTTTACGTCCTAGACCCATCTAAGGTCACATCAGGACCGGTACCGACGTGTGTCAGTGCACACTAATAGTGACATTCTACTGTTGTACCACTGGAATAAAATGTGACTATTATCATGACGCAATATCCCATTCAGTCACATTATCCTGACACGAAATAAACCAGTCCTTGCACTATCCTAGTAATGCCGACCACAGGCAATCTATTCGAGGAAGAGCAGAAAGTTATTTGATATTTAATGATTTTAAACAGCTCTTGTATGATTCGATGCGAGTGATGTTTTTAGGGTATGAAGGTACCGGGGAGCGCCGGAGGTGGCGCCACCAGTCATGACACATGAAGGAGGCAGTACAGTCTATCGTGTAATAATAATAATAAGGAAATAATTCCCTTCCGCGCCTTTATGCTCACATAATGCGTTATGCATCACATATATATATATATATTTTACCTCGGTATACAGCCTCAGGCTAGCCTCAGGCTAGGGAGAAGGAAGCACATCCGGTCCAGCAATTAGCATAAACAACTCACGATTGGATTACGTTTCGTTGAGTTGCTCCCGCAAATTTAGTCTACACACAAGCAAATACGCAGTAAGTATAATAAAAACTGTGGTTACCTTAATTATGATGCATTATAGCATCATTATGGAAAGTTCAGAACTTTCTTTGGTCCTTTTTGGACTAGTTTATTCGGTTATAAAAAACCAAGGATAGAACGCTCTAGATTCCTTCTCGAAGGAATGAAACCGATACTTAGCGGTTCTATCAACACCCGTGTGACCATGGGTAGAGATGTGGGCTCTGCCTCATCTCCTGTGGAAATTCTCTCGGACTCTAATAGAGAGTGATGTTGGAGATGCTCCTGGGTTTCTTTTATAGACTCCCCACAATATTTTCAGGCGTTTCTCCGAGTTTCGTAGCATTTTCTCCAACCTGCTGGCGTGGTAGTCACAGGGGGGAGAAGTGTGCGGAACAGAGGGATGGGCGGGCCGATACACTGGTCCCGACCCCGCGTAAGATTTGGGCTTGACCCACAATCCATGCACAAATTTAGCTTATTACGCCTGTGTTATAACGGTCTAAACACGTTCTCTAACACCACTAGATGTCCAATTACGTTTTAAACAACAAAATTGTGACATTTATAAATACCGAGACTGACCAAAATGTTTGGTTTCAAGTCCCGATGGCCATGAAGCGGTGTAAGCGCGTTGCTGCAGCAGCCGAGGGACGCGCTCCCAGAGCCTCGGACGAGGAGTACGACTCCTCACCGGTGTTGTCGGCAATGCCTTCACCACAGCCCGGGGCGCATATACTCTCCGAGGCGGAGGAAGAGACAGTGCCTGACGGCCCCACAGTTCCAGACTGGGAGGCTCGGTGGGCGGCTATGGAGAGTCATATCCTGTCTCTCAAACCACCGCCGTCTCTTAAACGGCAAAGGCCGGGTTTCCAAGACGAGTCGGACTGGGAAGATTTCTCAGAGACAGACTTGGCGATCGAGCCGAAGGCTCCTCCTCCTCCTCCTCCTAAACGGAGTAAGAAGAAGAAACAGGTCACTTCTTCTGGTGACGAGTTCACCAAGGAACGTAGCAAGACCGGACTTCGCAAGAAGCGAAAGACCAAGTCCAAGAAGAAGAAGAAGAAGAAGAGGAAAGATTCTTCTTCTTCCTATTCCTCCATGGATTCCACTTCCACGGAATCAGACTCAGACACACAATATGAAGGTGTCTATGCTGCCATTGGTGGCAAAGTGTCTAAGAAGGTGGAGAAGCCGAAAGCTAAGCGGGTTAAAACTACCACGCTTATGCGCGAGACCATAAATGGTCATTTCCGTACGTTTAAACCGGCGGAAATCATCTCCAAGCTAGGAGATGAATTGACGGGCATTAAAGGTGTCCCCAACTCCATCATTAAAGAGATGGACCGAGATGTCAACATGACGGAAGACCGTAAGAAATTTGAGAGCGTGTTGCACATAGTGCATAAGGCAGTGCTCGGTACCCTAACGGCCATCACCCCGGTGGCAAATCGAATGCAAAGAGAAAACAAGTTCTCGTCCTTGGCAAAAACCATGGACAAAGGCATTGCAATGTTAACGGCAGCAGGTAATTACTTGTCGTACCGAAGATATGAGAATGTCTTTAAGTCAGTTTGCACAGACGCCGGCAAAGAGGTGGCCCGCTCAAAGAAGGTCACGGACAATGATGGGAAAGAGTATACGCTCTTTCTGGCCCCAGAGCCGATCAAAGGGAAGCCTTTGGACAAAACCAAAATGTTTGGCGGCCAACTACAATACCTCTATAAAGAGGTAGAAACCGCAGCGAAAAGTGGCAAAAATATGGATGGCAAGAAGAAGCAGGAAGCCCCACGCTTCAAAAGGTCACGAGGGGATTTTCGCCCACGACGGCTCGGCAGGGGTTCCAGACCGGGCTCACACTTCAGCCAGTCTTTCCGGGGCCGGGGCGCCCGCCCAGGCTGGACCGACAACACCGCACGGCCACTGGGCCGAGGCTTCAACTCCCCGAGACCCTTCCCCAGGGGCGGGTCCAAGTAGAGGCCCAAACACAGACTTTACAAGTCCCCGCAGCCTCTAAAACCACACAAACTGTAAGCAACTTTGTGGCTGGGAATATTCATAATCATATTTCTGAATGGGACAAAATTACCAGTGACCAGGATATTTTACAAATAGTTAAAGGTGTTCAAATTCCCTTCATACAAATACCCGTACAAGGGAGAGTTCCTTTTCCCTATAAAATTCCACCAATTGAACGAGAGGCACTAACTGAACAGGTACAAAATTTTGTTGACAAAGGCATTATACAAAAGGTTACACACTGCCCTGGAGAGTTTATTTCAAACATCTTCTCGAGACCGAAACCTAATGGGGACGTTCGAATGATCCTGGATTTAACAACCCTTAATAAAATGATAGAATATCAACATTTTTAAATGTTTTCACTAGATACGGCACGAGACCTCATTACACCAAATGCGTGGATGGCTAGTGTTGACTTACAAGATGCATATTACACAGTTCCCATAGCGGAACAACATCGGAAATTTCTCCGTTTTCGTTGGGATAACCAACTCTATGAGTTTACCTGTATGCCAAATGGCTTAGCTTGTGCCCCTCGTTTATTCACTAAACTGCTTAAACCTGTTTTCTCACTTATGGCACGGAATGGTCACATAATGTTTCCTTACATAGATGATTCCTTTATAATGGCGTCAACACACATTGATTGTGTAAACGCCGTTTTGGATTTATGTGCATTACTCACTAAATTGGGGTTTTATGTACATCCGCATAAGTCAGTGCTTCAACCAACAAAACAACTTAAATGTTTAGGGTTTATTCTTGATACACAGTCCCTCACAGTGTCGATAACAGAACAAAAGTTAACTAAGATTATGACCACAGCGACCCAGCTTCTTAAGTTACCGAAACCTAAGATTAGACAGGTCGCAGTTCTTATCGGGATTATGATATCATATGCACCCGCTATTCTATATGGGAAAGCCCATATTAAATCTCTAGAAATAGATAAAAATTTAGGATTAGCACGCACTAAAGGTAATTTTGAACGAAAGATGTTTATTTCTGAAGAAGGATTACAGGATATTCAATGGTGGATGCAACATATCGCAAATTCACCCAATCCAATCCGCATGGCGGAACCAAATACAGTAATTACCACTGATGCTTCGTTAGAAGGGTGGGGAGCCCATCGCGATGGGGTGGCAACAGGAGGTAGATGGCTACATGATGAAGAGTCAGATCACATTAATGCGCTAGAGTTGCGTGCTATTTATTTGGGCCTACATAGCTTAGTAAAGATACCTAAATCACAAGTTAGAATACTAACTGATAACACGACTGCTATGGCATATATACGTAACATGGGTGGAACCAAATCAAAGCCTTGCAATCAGTTATCTAAACTGATTTGGAACTGGGCACAGGCTCAACAAGTCTGGCTGACTGTAGCGCATATTCCAGGGTCACAAAATACACTTGCAGACCATAAGAGTAGAAAATTCCATGACCATTTAGAATGGTCCCTATCAACACCTTTGTTTAACTTCATTTGTGCAAAATGGGGGACACCTAAAGTTGACTTGTTTGCATCACGAAATAATAACAAGTTACCCTGTTATGTTTCTTGGCATCCCGAACCGGATGCTTGGAAAGTTGATTCATTTGCTATTACCTGGGAAAATAATTATTTCTATATTTTCCCACCGTTTAGCGTTATCAGCCGAGTAGTGAGAAAAATCAGCATGGAGGGGACACACGCCATACTGATTGTGCCTGATTGGGACACGCAACCTTGGCTGCCAGCAGTTACACAACTGGCAAAAGAACATATACGTTTCCCAAGAAAACCCGGGAACCTAACGCACCACGGACCGCTAGTGGTTCACGGCGACGTGTCAGCGACACCCCTATTGGCATTCCTTTTCTAAGAAAACAGCTGCAGCAATTTGGGTTAGACAAAATTACGGAAGACAGGATAGTAGCCGATGCTTGGAGGCCAGGAACTGTCAAAATGTACACAACTTATTTAAAGAAAAGGGTGTACATTGTTTGCTAATGAAAGTCAAGCCAACAAATCCAACAATTGCACAGGTAGCTCGTTTTCTTCGTTCGCTAGAGGATGAGGGACTAGCGTTTGGGGCGGTCAATGCGGCAAGATGCGCGTTATCAATTATATTACCTAGAATTGACGGCGAAACAGTTGGTAAACATTATGTCCTTCATTATCTACTTCGGTCAATTTATCAAAGGAAACCTCCAAAACCAAAGTATAGTCGCTTTTGGGATGTTTCTATAGTATTTAAGTTGTTTCAGGCTTGGCCTCACAACTCTTTGTTAGATATAAAACAGTTAGGATTTAAGGTCGCGGTCTTGTTACTATTAGTAAAGGGACACAGAGGACAAACAATCGTTGCTTTATCCTTAACGGGATTAGAAATAGACAAGAAACAAGCTACGTTTGATTTAGCACAATTGCTCAAATCGAACACGCTAGGTGACCCATTATCTACGGTTCACTTAGACTATTTCCCAAATGATCGTAAATTATGTGTTGTGTCAGCCATACGGGCTTATATATCCAAGACAAAGGAATTACGTGCATCACAACAACTATTTGTGAGCTTCATAAAGCCACATAAGGCAATTTCAAGAGATACCCTTGCCAGATGGACAATCACGGTGTTGAAATTGGCTGGAGTGGATACGGCCAAATACTCTTCCCACTCAACCAGAGGTGCCATGGTATCCAAGGCACGGTTGCTCGGCATTTCTGTAAAAAGAATACTAGCGCACGCAGGCTGGAAGACGGCTAAGTCGTTTGCAAAACATTACAACAAATGACTAGAAGGCCAGAGGTCCACGACAAATTGTCGGATAATGTGAGGTGGTCTTGCAGGGCACAATGGTATGCTCGCAGTTTAACCCTTTGGGGGTCAAGGGCATCTGAATGCGCCTGCAAGTTTCGCACACTTACATTTGTCTGACTGTGCCTGAATGCATATGCAATCAGGTAGCACTGTATTTCTGATATGATCTACACATTATCAAAGAAACATATCTAGAAAAGCAATTCAATGACAAGTGCACCAGGGTTGTAAGCGCGTGGAACTTGTAGGCGCACCCATCCGCTCCCATCCTTAAAGGGTTAAAATAAAAGCGGCGCGGTCTCACTTTGTGTGCTTCCTTCCTTCCATTCCGAAGCCTCAGCCCACCTAGGCGGGAAAACGGAACCATTGTTGCGTAATTGTTTAATGACACTTAACACTACTTAAAACGGAAAGATAACCGAAACCGACAAAGGACAGTTTTTGTTTTTGTTTTGTTTAAATCACCCCCAAAAAGAAATAGGCAAACAAAAAAGAAGAAGAAAAAAAGGCGAAACACACACACACACACACAAACACACACACGAGAGGGAGAGAGAAAAAATAATTGAAGCCAGTGAATGAATGGTTTGTGAGTGAAACAATGTGGCTACTTGTACTGGTTCCGGTGTGTGGTTACTGCGCATGCGCACCAGCTTTTACTGGCGGGGTGTTGGGAGACGCGCTGCGCTTGTGTTATCCACATCCGGCGTGGCTAATATCCGTCGGCACTGGTTCGCCATCCGGGCAACACGGGCCGGTAGTCAGCAGGGCCAAACAAAGCACAAGTAGCGGGTCAAGTCGGATTCACTTACAAGTTACATTTCCCCTGCACACCGGACGGGATTGGCCAGCGAGTGTTCTGAGCGCGCTCCGCAGACGGGCATCACAGCGCATGCGCAGCATTGGCAAAAATGGAGGAAAGCTTTTAGCAGTGTAGGTTTTGTTTGTTTGTTGTTGTTTTACGTCCTAGCAACATCTACGGTCATATCAGGACGGGTACCGACTTGTGACAGTGTGCACTCATGGCAACTTTATAGTGCTGTCCCACTGGGAAACCAGGCCACTGGCACCATGACCTGGTATCCCAGTCAGTCACATTATCCTGACACACCAGTCCTTGCCCTGTCCTAATAATGCCGAGCGCCTGGCTAGGAAGCGACGAGTTTAGCAGTGTAGGCCTACATGATGTTTCTCGCTCTCACCCTCCCCTTCCGTCCCTCACTCCTCCTTCCCTTCCCTTCCCTTCCCCTCTCTTCCCCTCTCTTCCCCTCCCTTCCTCCCTCCCTCCCTCTCGTCCGTCCTCCTCCCTCCCTCTTTTCCTTCCTGCCCTGCTTGCCTTCGCACTCTCCCTTTCCTTATTCCATTCATTTTTTCCGTTCAGCCTTTCCTTTCCTCCATTTCCTTCCGTTCCCTCCTTCGTCCTTTCTATCTCTTCCAGCCGATAGCCAATGTTTACTTTTTGTGCTGGGGGGGGGGGGGGGGGGGGTCGCTAAACAAACAAACAAACAACTTTAATCTGTAATTTGTGTGCGAGTGGTACAGGCATGAGGCTGAGTCGGGAGAGCTGAATAGGTCAGGTGGCTGCACGAGGCAGTCGCTTGCGTTGTTGAGTGTCATTAGTCGTGTAATGTCATTTAGGTGCCAAGCAGAGAAACAGTTCATGGGTAATCAATCAGTTTATGGATAATTATACTCGTATAATGCTTATACAGCACATATTTATGTACAGTAAAATCTCCCTAGCCGACCACCTCCACAGGTCGACCATTCCCCTATATCGATCGCTTTATTTGGGTCCCAACAATACCATTTTAACCATATTCTAACTCCATAAACTGACCCTCTCCCTAAATGGACCACTAAAAGTCAGTCCCTCGATTGGTCGATATAGAGAGATTTTACTGTAAAAAAGAATTGGTATATTTAGATATGTTTGTACATATATATATGCAACATTTATATATATATTTATCTATATATATATATATATATATACATATATATATATATTTTACCTCGGTATGCCGCCTCTGGCTAGCCGCAGGCTAGGGAGAAGGAAGCACATCCGGGTCCAGCAATTAGCATAAGTAACTCACAACGGGAGGACGTTTGTGAGTTGCTCCACAGGATTTATCTACTACTACTGCTTTTTTCCAAAAGTAAGTACTGTTTTCTTCGATAACTTTGTTTATCATGCTCTATAGCATCTTTTTATGAAAGTTCAGAACTTTCTTCAGTCCTGTTTGGACTTTGTACGTTTTTTAACTTACGGATAGAACATTGCGTGCCGCTGGCACAAACGAAACCGATACTGAGTTCTATCGACACCTGTTTTTCAGACAGGGAGAAATGGCAACCCGAGTTGCTCATTTCCTAAGAAAAGTCTCCCGGATCCTAATAGAGGATGATGTTGGGGATGCTTCTGGGTGTTTTTTATAAACACCCCTGACCGGTTTAAGGCGAACCTCCGAGTTTCGTAATATTTTCTCCAACTTGTTGGCGCTGTAGCCACAGGTGGGAGAAGTGTACGGAACAGAGAGAGGGGCCGATCTCACGATCGATGCCCTCCGTTTGGTTGGTTTCGTTACCACACACCTACGGCAAATTTAGCTTCACGCCTGTACTGACACGTTGCAAAACACGTTCTCTGTACCATGTTCCTCAACCCAGTTTACTGGCTTACACTTGTGTAGTTGAGATGATTCCGGGTTAGTAACGCTTTGGTTTCGTTACAGTTCCCGATGGCCACTCGCCGGAATAAGCCGCCCGCTGCAGCGGTGGGTGTCCCTCCTACGGATTACGATTCGTCTCCACCGGCTACGGCTCCGCCGTCCCCACATCCTGGGGCTCATGCCTCGGATCAAGACAGTGATCACGCCCCTCAACCAGTGGGGTGGGAGGCGAAAATGGCGGCGATGATGGAGGAGAAGATGCGCCATTTCCAGGCGCAGACCTTTCCAGATCCTTCCCAAATCCCTGATGAGGATTGGGAAGACTTTTCTGAGGACGAAGAGGACACGCTTTCGGCACCTGAGGTTCCGAAACCGAAAGCGCGGGGCAAGAAACGCCGCCCAGTGAGCAGTTCTGGTGACGAGTTCACAAAGAAAAGCGAACTCTAAGCGCTCCAAAAAGTCCAAAAAGAAGAAGAAGAAGAAGAAGAAGAAGGACTCCTCTTCAGACTCGTCGTCCGACTCTTCTTCCACCGAGTCGGATTCCGACACGGAACGAGCGGGAGTCTACGCCAAAATAGGCGTTAAAGCTGGCAAGAAGATTGTCAAAAAGAAAGCTCAGAAAGTGCGCACCACTACCATGATGCGCAAAACGGTGAATAGCCATTTCACTACGTTTAAACCGATCGAAGTCATCAACAAGTTGACTGAGCAGATTTCAGGAGTTAAGGGCATTCCTGCTTCGGTTTTCAAAGAGATGGATTCCGGCATTCATCTTTCCGACGAACGCCGTCGTTATGAAACTTCCCTCTGCCTGATCCATAAGGCAGTTTTGGGTGCCTTGACGTCTGTTATCCCTGTGGCTAACAGGATGCAGACAGAGAACAAGTTCTCGTCTTTGGCGCGGGTTATGGACCGGGGCATAGCTTTGTTAGCAGCCGCTAGTAACTACATGACCCATCGGAGATTTGAAAACGTTTTCAAATCGGTCACCACAGATGCCGGAAAAGAGGTTGCCCGCTCTAAGAAGGTAACGGACCATGATGGTAAGGAATACACCGTGTATTCCGGACCTACCCCTATCAAGAGCAAACCGCTTGATAAATCCAAGATGTTTGGGGGTCAGCTAGCTTACCTGTACAAACAGGTAGAGGTCGACTACAAGAGTGCTAAAAACACTGAAGCAAAGAGTCGTCGCTTCCAAAACCCAGCAGGGTTCAGAAAGTCTAGGACGGATTTTCGATTCCGCAGAGGAGGAAGGCCGTTCAGGGGCGGACCGTCCTTCCAGTTCAACCAGCGAGGAAGGGGCCGAGGCGACAGGCCGGCCTCAAACTGGAACGACAACCGCGGCTACAAGAGGGATTTCGTTCCCAAGCCCCAGTTCCCGAAACAAGGGAACAAGTAGAGATTTCCACACAAACAGTGCAGCCTCCTGACCCTACAATGGTCACGGAGGAAACTCAAACTGAAGTAAGCCTTTTTCAAGCAGGGAATGTTTCTAATTGTTTACATCAATGGCAACAGTTAACCACTAATCCAGAGGTCCTGAGTATTGTTAAAGGCATTCACATCCCTTTCACACAATTGCCTATACAAAAGAGAGCGCCTTTTCCGTATCAGTTTAATTCACTAGAAAAATCTCAGCTAGATCAGCAGGTTCTACTGTTTGAGTCTAAGGGCATTGTCAACAGAGTTGAACATACTGAAGGGGAATATATTTCCAATATCTTCTCTACTCCTAAACCTGATGGTTCAATCCGAATGATTTTAGATTTAACTCAGTTGAATGAAATCATTGAATACAAACATTTCAAAATGTTTTCTTTAGAAACAGCTCGTGATTTAATTACCCCAGGGTGTTGGCTAGCGAGTGTTGATTTAAGGGATGCGTACTACACCGTTCCTATTCACCAGACAGATCGGAAATACCTACGTTTTCTCTGGAATGGCCAACTTTTTGAATTTACATGTTTACCTAATGGTTTGGCCTGCGCACCGCGTCTGTTTACTAAGTTGTTGAAACCAATTTTTGCACACATGGCAAAATTGGGGCATTGTATGTTTCCATACATAGATGATTCTTTTATTATGGGCCAATCTTTCACGCAATGTGAACTCGCTGTTAAAGATTTATGCAAAATTTTCACCAAATTGGGTTTCTTCATACATAACAAGAAATCAGTTTTTTCTCCTACTCAGGAGCTTAAGTGTCTCGGGTTCATTCTGAACACCACGGCTATGACCGTTTCGCTTACACGCCAAAAGAAAGATAAGCTTTACCGCACAGCGATACAGCTGTTAGACACTTCTAGGCCAAAGATTAGACAGGTCGCGGTCCTTATCGGGGTCATGGTTTCGTATAGTCCAGCTATTCTATACGGAGCGGCACACATAAAATCCCTCGAAATTGATAAAAATTTGGCGCTGGCCCGCGCAAAGGGAAACTTTGAAAAGACCATGTTTATTTCGGAGAACGGCCTAGCCGACATTGATTGGTGGCTAAACCACTTTGACCATTCCCCCAATCCCATTAGAATGGGAGAGCCTGACACTACCGTTACCACTGACGCGTCTCTCCAAGGGTGGGGAGCACATCAAAATGATGTAGCAACGGGAGGAAGATGGCTAGAATCGGAACTCCCCGATCATATTAACGTTCTAGAACTAAGGGCCATTTACTTGGGATTAACCAGTCTAGTAAAAATACCCAAAAATAATGTACGTATCCTCACGGATAACACCACAGCTATGGCTTATGTCAGAAATATGGGAGGTACAAAATCGATTAAATGTAATGCAATGGCACTTCTCATTTGGAACTGGGCTCAAACCTTTGATGTCTGGTTAACTGTTAATCACATTCCAGGCACACAAAATTGTCTAGCTGACAAGATGAGTCGCCAGTTCCATGATCACTTAGAGTGGTCACTTAATCCATCCATTTTCAAACACATTTGTCACACATGGGGTTCACCTCAGATCGATTTGTTCGCTTCGCGTAATAACTTTAAAATTCCAAAATATGTTTCGTGGCACCCGGAACCCAATGCTTGGCACATTGATGCCTTCTCCCTAAAGTGGCGACATCATTTCTTTTACATTTTCCCCCCCTTTACTATCATTAGCAAAGTCGCCAGAAAGATTCAAATGGAGGGGACACACGCCATACTCATCGTCCCCGAGTGGCACACGCAACCGTGGCTACCGACGTTACTAGCCACAGCCAAAAGCAGCCTTCGCTTCCCAAGATTCCGAGGAAACCTCAAACATCAGGGACCACTAGAACGCCACGGAAACGTGTCGACAACTCCGTTAGTGGCATTCCTTTTTTAAATAAATATTTAGAACAGTTTGGCTTAGACAAAATTACACAACAGCGTTTGGTTGATGATGCGTGGAGAAAAGGAACGGTGAAAATGTATACTACGTATTTAAAGAAATGGGGTATTTATTGCCTGCTTAAGAAAGTCAAGCCAATGACTCCCACAGTATCCCAGGTAGGACTCTTCCTACGTTACCTAGAGGACGAAGGCCTAGGATATGGCGCTATTAACGCTGCCAGATGTGCTCTGTCGATAATCCTACCGCGGGTTAATGGACAAACAATGGGTAAACACCATGTTATTTGTTGGATCATACGATCAATTTATCAGAGGAATCCGCCTAAACCCAAATATAATAGGTTTTGGGATGTTTCTCTAGTGTTCAACCTCTTCAAGAAATGGCCAGAAAATAAGTTTCTGGACGTTAAACTTTTAGGTTTCAAAGTCGCAGTTTTGCTTCTCCTGGTCACTGGACACAGAGGCCAAACTATAGTTGCCCTGTCGCTGAATGGTCTAGAAATTGACAGTAAAGAGGCCACGTTTGATTTATCAACTTTATTAAAATCAAACCGATTAGGTGACCCCCTTTCTACGATAGGGGTGTCCAGTTTCACTCAGGATCGCAAGTTATGTGTCGTATCTGCGATACGAAATTATATATCCAAGACAAGATTAATAAGAAACTCAAGACAGCTATTGGTCAGCTTTATTAAGCCACACAAGGCCATTTCCAGGGATACCCTCGCCCGATGGACAATGAATGTGTTAAAACTGGCGGGAGTAAATACAGACAGGTACTCATCGCACTCTACACGTGGTGCAATGGTGTCCAAGGCAAGATTGCTAGGCATCTCCGTTAAACGGATCCTAGCTCACGCGGGATGGAAAACCGCTACTTCGTTTGCTAGACATTACCACAAACGACTAGAGAAGCCTCAGCCGATAGCGCACAGGCTACTCACCAACTGAAAGAGAGAGGTAAGAAAAACATTGGTTTTTCCTCTTTTTTGCCATACAAATCGCTTTTCCATTGTTGCATACATAAGACATAATCACTAAAGAATAATAACAAAACAAGAATATCAGGATAAAAATTATTTTACGTAAAGGTCTCCCTAGCCTTCGGCTAGCCAGAGGCGGCATACCGAGGTAAAATAGATTAGTTAGACGAATCTTACCTGGGTATAGATGATGGATAACTATTGTTTTACCGAGGTAGAAGCCTCGGTTAGACGTGGGCGAGGGCCCACCCACCACGCCCTGCCACGTCTAGTCAATCACTCAATTTAGCATGAGGTCACTTGACCTTAGGTTGTTTTTTAGAATCATTTTTATCCTGAATTAGTAGGTAAAGATTGCTGGACCCGGATGTGCTTCCTTCTCCCTCGCCCACGTCTAACCGAGGCTTCTACCTCGGTAAAACAATAGTTATCCATCATCTATACCCAGGTAAGATTCGTCTAACTAATCTATATATATATATAGATATAGATATTCTCGGTGGTGAATAAGGCGGAAAATATCCGCACACATGTAGTGCCGTCGTGGTAGGATAGAGGAACGAATCCTATGGAAAGACGAGTAATACCAAATATAAATATATATATACACAATTATAGACAATTATAGCATATGCAGAAACACACTCTTAATAAGTGCACCAGTAACTAAGTCTAATATATAGGACCAACTCTAGGCAAGCGCTTTGGTTTCGACAATTGTTATGCTTACATCGGACTATGCAGCTTTAATAGAAATGAACATAGGACATCTGCACTGGGCCCGTGATATACTAATCTGTAGTGCCTACTTCTGAGCTATTAGCATGCATTGGCAAACCATGTGTGTGAGGGTGGAGGTGGGAGGTGGGGGTGGGAGGAGAGGGGGGTGGGGTAGGATGGGGTGGTGGGAGGGATACTGCGCAGGCGCATTGGGGCCGGCAGCGCCCAAACGGTAAAGTTGTGTGGTCTGAATATAACGCGAATCAAATCAGATTTGCTAGACTCTGACTAGGCGTGTGTTGGGCCTCAGATCGACTCTACAGTTCAATAGTGGCGCATCACGCGACTATTGCGCCAACAGCGGTGTTCTCTGTGGCAGAGTGGTTAAAGTGTCCGACTTTTTTCTAGGTCGGACTCCTAATCTGAAGCTTAGTGGTTCTATTCCCCATACACCCCCCTATCCCCTCCCCCTCCCCACCTATGCCAATTTGGATTTCCACCGCTGTGTATAACTTACAGCGTCATCAAAGGCTGGTTGCTCTCATACCATCTCTATGTGGTGTGGTAGGTTAAAAATTGCTTGGGTTGGTAAAAGTGTAGGCTTGGGCTTTCTATCGACAAACTGTTTAATACTGAAAAAAAGTCTAATCAGACTTATCCATGATATGCAGTATAAATCTTCAATCTTCAAGTAAAAAACAGCTCCGCGACCATTTCACCCCCTCTTCCCCCCACCCCCCCATCCCCGCAAAGTCAAGTCACGTGACCTGACTCGGCGAGACGCTGAAAACCGAAAAGAGCACTTACCTCATTTGTTGCACTTGTGGCTGACTCCGCATCCGTACACATAAAAAGTCACTACTGTAGTTGTGTAACAGAACACACTTCTTTCCTTTTCTTCTTCTTCTTTTTCTTCTTCTTCTTTTCTTCTTCTTCTTCTTCTTCTTCTTCTTCTTCTGTTGTTATTCTTGTTGTTCTTCTTTTTCCATCTGTATTGGTCATGTTGAACTGCAGCTCATTTTTTTATATTTGTTTTGCAAATACGCAGTTTGATGACAACAAACACAAGACTGCGAACACTGTCTTTTCGTGATTATTGTTGCTAGGACGTAAACAAACAAACAAACAACAATCAGCAACAAACCTCACCACACATTTACTGACGACTGAGCGATCATAAAGTTGCCTGACCCGATGAAATGTTCAAAACCAATAAATCTACCTAATTTCTTTTATTTTCTTTTGGGTACATTAGTTGTTTAAGCAGGGGAAATTTCAGTTGCAGATGACTGGTCTTCCTAATTCCACTGCTCCTTGCCCTCTCCTAATAATCCCGAGTGCCTGGCTAGGAAGCGACAACTAACCATTTTAAAGTCATTGGTTTGACTCGACCAGGATTAGAACCCACGATCCCATGATCTACCAACACGGGAGACGGACGCTCTAACTCATTCTGCCATCCCGTCTGGTGATTTTGATGCTATATGATCCAACTGAGCTGCTAGTGTACTCATTCATCATTTCTTTGTGTGTGTGTGTGTGTGTGGGAGTAAGTTCCCCTTAAAGAATGTTAAAACTAGGTAGTTTTGACATGACCTAGTGAACCAACAATGAATTATTGCGCTTAGCTTCGCTGGAATGTAAACATTATTTTGTATACTTACACCGCACACATCTCCAAAGTTAATTGCTTAGCACTAAAATTACTCTGAACTAAAGGTAGAATAGGTCACCTAATGTATATCAAGTTGCCTAGTCCAATAGTTTTGAGTCTTTACCATATATTAAAATATCTGATTTTAATGAAGGAATCGTGTAAGATTCTCCTTGCCGACCACGGTTTGGTCTGTTGGTTTGTGGACGGAATATGGTGTGCTGGAGGAGATGGTTTTTTTCCCTTCTTCTTTCTGGCTGGTTGACGGTAGTTAAGCGCTTTCTGGGGGTTGGCATGGGGAGATGAAGCTACCGTCTATCGATGGGTGCTGGAGGGCGGGGATGGGAGTGCGGAGTGGACGGGGTGTGGCAGAGAGAGAGATAGAGGTGGGGGGGGGGGGGAGGGGGCACCATTAGCTAAATCATACAGCTTTTAGAGTGAGTGCAGAAATTGACTTTCCTCCTTTTCACCCGCTACGAACCCGTCACAACGCCCACCAGGGGGCACATAGATACTTAACCCATCACGACTTCGCATGTTTGACGCCCACAACAACAATGATATCTTTAAGGATATAATTACAAATTAACCTCAGACCCGAAGGCTAACTCTTTTTGTTGTTGTCTTCACTCATATTTGTTTTTGCAAAATAAAATCTTCCACCGTTTAATTAACACTTCCCACGTATAACATAAACTGATTTCTGATTTAGTTACGTAATATGTTGATTTGTTTCTGGTGGTATCACCAAACTGTGATATATTGTTTAATATAATTATAAGTTTGTGGAATTTACTGTGATACAAAGATCATATATGTGTTGCTATTTAAAGGGGCTGTGTCACACTACGACGTACGGCATCAGCGCTTGCCCAACATACAACAATTTGCCAGTACGTCGGCATTCGTCAAACTTTTCAGGGGCGGGGGATAAAAATAGGAGTATGCACAACATACACACAACATACACACAATGTCCGTAAAGTATGCAGAACGTATCTTTGACCTATTGGTAGCATATGAGAGCGTTCATGTGCCTCGCAGAAAGTTCACAAAACTTTGCAAAACGCTCGCATATGCTCATGGTACGCTGACAGCGTTACGTATGTTACTTCATCGCTAGAAGTATGGCATATACCATAAGTACGCTGGAGATACGGTAGGCATATGTTCGAAGTACATTAGGAGTACGTTATGCATCTGTTGGCTGTACACGGACTGCACGTTCCCAACAGGCTAAACGTATGGCTAACGTGTCCCAAAGTACCCCAACCTACCTCTAACCTGCTCCTAACATATGCCGACGTACACCTAGCATTCACGTAGCTTATGAGGAACATATGAGTCATACATCGACATACGTTGACAATTTTGAACATGCACACACATTTTTTAGCCCCTCGATGCACGCCGACGTAAGACGACCTATGACGCCGTATCCCAAGCATATCCGACCTATGCCCAACGTACACATAACATATGACAACGTACGCCGACGTGTTGGTCGAAAATCACATACGGCGGCATACGCTAAGGCCATACGTCGTACTCGTAGTGTGACAGCCCCTTAAGATATGATAACAGTCCTTCAATGTACCATTATTTAAAATAACATCATACAATTTTACATTAACAAAAACACAAAACAAAATAACCTTGCAAGTTACATATGATAAGCTTGAAACTGAGCAGAATGACCGTTGGCTCACGGTGCGGAGGAGGCGGGAAGGATAGAATGCCCGCTATGCAGCAAACATCACGGAGGTTAAGATGGGTAGAAAGAAACATTAAAGGGCTGCCGTTATTTATATCCACATAATAAATGATACAGTCCATATATAATACACTTTAAAATACTTAAATAACGAAAGTTCAAGTACATTATATTATTCCCAATCATATCTGACACCGCTAGTGGCGACCCCGCCCGGCGTCCAAGCTCACTACTACCTCCCGGCGACCGGTTTGTTTGTTTTTGATTGTTTTACGTCCTAGCAACATCTAAGGTCATATTAGTATGGGTACAGACTTGTGACAGTGCACACTCATGGCGACTTTAAAGTGCTGCCCCACTGGGAAATCAGGCCGCCAGCCCCATGAGATCTGATATCCCACTCAGTCACATTATCCTGACACTGAGCGAACCAGTCCTTGCCCTATCCTAGTAATGCCGAGTGCCAGGCTAGGAAGTGACAAGTATCACTTTTTAAGTAATCGATTTGACTCGACCAGGGTTCGAACCCACGATCTCATGGGTTCGGATCCCCCGATCTCCCTGCAAAGTTTGTGTATCTCTGAACAATTGATGGTATTAAATTCTATGTTGTATTAAGATAAGAGTTTACATTAGATTAAATTGAAGTAGTTGTACTGTCAACTATGTACTTCTAAAATCACTTTTTGGGCTCAGTATCTGAAATATCATACAAGAAGACACAATATTGTACTCACATGGTTTAATCCAAACTAAAGTTGACACAAGCACATGTTATACACAGGTCTGGACTGGCTGGTGGTGGTGGTGAGAGATCATGCGCATCTGACCTGCACCCCTATTTATATCGGGTCATTAGTCATGTGACCTAGCTTTCTTGTACCTGGGCCGCGTTCAGGGTCCGTCTCGGAGGCACCTCGGTGATGTCTCGGTGATGCTTTTTGGTCTATTTGCGTTCAGGGTCCATCTCGGCGACGTCTCGGCGACGCCTCCCTTTTCAGATAGGAGACAAAAAGCGCCTCATGCATGCAGTGGTTACATCCAATCAGAGCGCAGCATTTTGATTGTAAATGGCCGCCGCCTATGGGGGCGGCCATTTTCGAGACAAAAAACTGCCTTTGTGGTTCAGACTAGCGTGACCTCACGGGCGCCTCCGAGGCGCCTCCGAGACGGACCCTGAACACGGCCCTGGCACCCATTTGCTTGCAGAGTAATGTATAAGATAGCTATCACATATAAACCCTTTTTCTGTGCAAAAGTACCTTTATTACTTTTCAACCACATTAATAATATTTATGACCTCTATATCATTATATGCACATACAACGTGCTTTTAGATGTTTGTTTGTTTGTTGTTGTTTTACGTCCTAGCAACATCTAAGGTCATATCAGGACGGGTACCGACTTGTGACAGTGCGCACTCATGGTAGCTTTATAGTGCTGTCCCACTGGGAAACCAGGCCGCCGGCACCATGACCTGGTATCCCACTCGGTCACATTATCCTGACACTGAGCACACCAGTCCTTGTCCTATCCTAATAATGCCGAGCGCCTGGCTAGGAAGCGACAAGTATCAATTTTAAAGTCATTGGTTTGACTCGACCGGGACTCGAACCCACGACCCCACGATCTACCAGCACGGGAGACGGACGCTCTAACTCATTCGGCCATCTCGTCTGGTGCTCGTGCTTTTAGAATATTATTTAGCTACGCCATTTTAGGAGCAGGCCAGACGATGCGCCTATTCCGAGTTCTGTAGATCCCCCAGAAAGGACTGAAGCGCGACCCAGCACGCCAGTTCGCTGCTGGTTGCTTATTGGAGTTTTACCTCCTGGCAACATCTAAGGTCATATCAGGATGGGTACCGACTTGTGACAGTGCGCACTCATGGCTACATTATAGTGCTGCCCCACTGGGAGACCAAGCCACCAGCACCATGACCTGATATCCCACTCAGTCACATTATCCTGACACCTAGCCAAACCAGTCCTTGTTCTATCCTAATAATGGCAAGCGCCTGGCTAGGAAGCGACAAGTATATATTTGTAATTCATTGGTTTGACTCGACCAGTGTTCGAACCCGTGAGTTCGATTCCCACGATCTACCAAAACGGGAGATGGACGCACAACTAATTCGGCCGTCCCGTTTGATCGCTTCAACTTACACAGTGGAAAGTGGGGTGGGGGTGGGGGGTGGGGGTGGTGAACACACACATACACAATGTAGAATTTTATCTGATGTAAAATGAGTTGAACAAATTTGCCACCCGTTTTGGTAGATCGTTGGACTCGAATCCCTGGCTTTTAACCATGGCTGAGTCAAACCAATGACTTAAGAATCTCAATAGAAGACGACATCATGTATCCTCCAATAATCGAAAATTTCCCAGAATACTGCCAACAATAACTTTGCACATTCATCACTTGGCCCGGCACTGCTTCACCTGTCGTCGGGCTCCGGTCGGGCCGTCCCGTGGCTCCGGTCGGGCCGTCCCATGGCTCCGGTCGGGCCGTCCCGTGGGTGCGGCCGTGGGTGCGGTCGGGCCGTCCCATGAATGCGGTCGGGCCGTCCCGTGGATGGGGTAGGGCCGTTCCGTGGATGCGGTAGTGCCGTCCCGTGTCTCTGGTCGGGCTGTCCCGTGGCTCGGTTGGGCCGTCTCGTGGGTGCGGTCGGGCCGTCCCGTGGGTGCGGTCGGGCCGTCCCGTGGGTGCGGTCGGGCCGTCCCGTGGGTGCGGTCGGGCCGTCCCGTGGGTGCGGTCGGGCCGTCCCGTGGATGCGGTAGGGCCGTCCCGTGGATGCGGTAGGGCTGTCCCGGGGCTCCAGTCGAGCCGTCCCATGGCTCTGGTCGGGCCGTCCTGTGGCTCCGGTCGGGCCGTCCCGTGGGTGCGGCCGTGGGTGCGGTCGGGCCGTCCTGTGAATGCGGTCGAGCTGTCCCGTGGATGCGGTAGGGCCGTCCCGTGGGTGCGATAAGGCCGTCCCGTGGCTACAGTCGGGCCGTCCTGTGGCTCGGTCGGGCGGTCCCATGGGTGCGGTCGGGCTGTCCCGTGGGTGCGGTCGGGCCGTCCCGTGGATGCGGTAGGGCCGTCCCGTGGCTCCGGTCGGGCCGTCCCGTGGGTGCGGTAGGGCCGTCCCGTGGGTGCGGTAGGGTCGTCCCGTGGGTGCGGTAGGGTCGTCCCGTGGGTGCGGTAGGGTCGTCCCGTGGGTGCGCCTCCATCTGCCCGTGGTGGGTGGAGCCTGTAGAGGTAGCCTCATTGCCATTCATATCAGCTGGTGACGTCATCGATCCATCATAATCCGTTACTGGGCGCGACGGCTGCCCTCACGTGGCACCTGCGCACCCTGACACACTTCACTAACCGTTCGTTAACTTTTATGTATTTTCCTGGTGTTTTTTGTTTTGTTTATTCTTTTTGCAAACAAAAATGATATATTGGCGCATCGGCGTTCTAGTGGATTACCATGTTATTAAGACCCCAAATAGCCGATGTCTCCTTTTTGTGCTGAGGGTGGGGGTGGGGGGAGGGGGGTCCAGTGGGGGCTGTCGTTAAACAAACAAACACAACTATGTTATTAATTAATGTCTTTCCAATTTTCCTACTTTTACCTCTTCTTTGCTCCTCTACTCTCTTTGTTTTTGTGTGTTTTATTTCTATTTTTGAGGCAAACAACAATTATATGTTGGTGCATCAACGTTCTAGTGAATTACATTATCATTAATTAATGTTTTTCCATTTCTCTTATGTTAACCTCTTCTTTCCTCCTCTCCTCTCTTTGGGTATGTTTTTTTTTAGGCAAACAAAAATGACCTATCGGCGCATAAGCGTTCTAGTGGATTACCATAATATTAATTAATGTCTTTCCATTTCTCTTATGTTAACCTCTTCATTGCTCCTCGCCTCTCCTCTCTTTATTTGTGTTTCTTTTTATTTTATTTTTGAGGCAAACAAAAATGATATATTGATGCACCAAGGTTCTAGTGGATTATCATATTATTAATTAATGTCTTTCCATTTCTCGTATGTTTACTTCTTCTTTCCTCCTATCCTCTCCTTGTTTATGTTTTTGTGTGTTTTTTTAAGGCAAACAAAAATGACATATTGGTGCATTAGCGTTCTAGTGGATTACAATAATATTAATTAATGTCTTTCCATTTCTCTTATGTTAACCTCTTTGTTGCTCCTATCCTCTCTTTGTTTATTTTTTTGTTTTTTTAGGCGAAAAAAAGATGTATTGGCGCATCAGCGTTTTAGTGACCTACCAATTCATGAATTAATGGCTTTCCATTTCTTTTACTTTTACCTCTTCTTTGCTCTTTTCATCTTTTTGCTTCGGTTATCTTCTCTTCTCTCTTTTGTCTTCTCTTCTCTCTTCTGTCTTCTCTCTTCTCTCTTCTCTATTCTCTTTCTCTTTCTGTTCTATTCTAAATTTCCATTGTCCTCTCTCCTCGCACTACATTCTCTTTTCACATTCTCTCCGTTTTCTTGATGCCTCCTTCTTTCTTCATGCTACGCAACACATGCTTAATGAGTGCAGCAGAATTTAATATGGATATGTAGAATCAAAGAAATACTTAATGTAGATAAATGTTTAGCTCTTTGAAGATTTGATGCTTTCATCCAAATATGCAGCTTTAATTTATGCGTCGGACTGTTTGCTCACCTTTCCAAGATGGCCGTTGTGTTTATCTATTTATAGAAATACAGTATAATCACGTCAAGCCCTCTTGAAATGTCCCTGTAAGTATAGTTGACTAAGTTGTAAATGTGCAAGGTATCACTTCTGTTCAAGAACCTCGATTACTTTTTTTATTTAATACTCTTTATAATAATGTTTTTAAATCACATAATTAGATCTTGATTCAGCAACATGGCACTGGCCTTCCAGTTTTAGCTTAGTCAGTTATGCTAGGTACACACCTACCGTTTTTCCACACCCACCTACCGTATACGATCTAAAACTGCCCAAAAGTCGTGAGGTGTGCACTCCCCTAGCATACCTACCGATTGCGATTCACGACTTAAAACTCATTTTTAGGGCTAAAACTGCTTCCTTACGATTGCGATTCGCGATTCGAAAAATGAATTGGCCCGTTTTCAGTTTTAAGCGGGTCGGGTCGGATCGCGAGTTTTAATGCGTGAATCGTATATGGTAGGTGTGTACCTAGCATTACTTCCACACAATTTCTATTTGTTTTAAGCTCGCGGTAATAATGATATGCTCATGGTCTATAAATATAAGGATCTATGTTACTCTCCTGGGGGTGATGAAAATGGGAAATATTGCGCCTAGAGCGGGACTCGAACCCACATCTCTTTGCATTCCGGGCCAGTGTGCTAACCATTACACCACCTAGGCTCCCTGATATCACACTACACTACCCACACCTACCTGTCTGTGTGGTTACTTGCCTGAGAGGTCAGTGCATACTACTAGTACTACATTACTTACAGTAGCTAGAATTTAGAACTCTTCGGCGAGTTTCAGAAGTGTTCTTCCTCATTCCTTTGTTCATCATTTATAATATTATATGCATACATATACATACATATGAATGCATATGCATACATATACATACAAATACATACATACTATGCATCTATACTACATACATCTATATAATTTGTTCGTGGTTATTTACAGTTATATGCATATGTATACATACATACTGCATACACATACATATGCATACATATGTATACATATACATATATATACATACACATGCATACACATACACATGCATACATATACACACATATACACAACCATACACATACATACATACATACGTACACATGCATACCCATACATACACACATACATACACATGCATCCACACACACATACAAATACAACCACATGCAAACACATACAATCACATACAAACACATACAAACACATACAAACACATCCATACATATACATTCATGTACATGCACATATACATAAATGCATGCGCATGATATATAGATGTATAGATATATACATCTACACATCTACGCATATACACACATTTTACCTCGGTATGCCGCCTCTGGCTAGCCGTAGGCTAGGGAGAAGAAGGAAGCACATCCGGGTCCAGCAATTAGCATAAGTAACTCACAACGGGAGGACGTTTGTGAGTTGCTCCACAGGATTTATCTACTACTACTGCTTTTATCCAAAAGTAAGTACTGTTTTCTTCGATAACTTTGTTTATCATGCTCTATAGCATCTTTTTATGAAAGTTCAGAACTTTCTTCAGTCCTGTTTGGACTTTGTACGTTTTTTAACTTACGGATAGAACATTGCGTGCCGCTGGCACAAACGAAACCGATACTGAGTTCTATCGACACCTGTTTTTCAGACAGGGAGAAATGGCAACCCGAGTTGCTCATTTCCTAAGAAAAGTCTCCCGGATCCTAATAGAGGATGATG
The DNA here is from genome assembly GCA_030323885.1 of Branchipolynoe longqiensis. Taxonomy (NCBI): domain Eukaryota; kingdom Metazoa; phylum Annelida; class Polychaeta; order Phyllodocida; family Polynoidae; genus Branchipolynoe; species Branchipolynoe longqiensis. Next base: position 59,883,689 of record CM059186.1, on the reverse strand, counting down.
TTGGGGATGCTTCTGGGTGTTTTTTATAAACACCCCTGACCGGTTTAAGGCGAACCTCCGAGTTTCGTAATATTTTCTCCAACTTGTTGGCGCTGTAGCCACAGGTGGGAGAAGTGTACGGAACAGAGAGAGGGGCCGATCTCACGATCGATGCCCTCCGTTTGGTTGGTTTCGTTACCACACACCTACGGCAAATTTAGCTTCACGCCTGTACTGACACGTTGCAAAACACGTTCTCTGTACCATGTTCCTCAACCCAGTTTACTGGCTTACACTTGTGTAGTTGAGATGATTCCGGGTTAGTAACGCTTTGGTTTCGTTACAGTTCCCGATGGCCACTCGCCGGAATAAGCCGCCCGCTGCAGCGGTGGGTGTCCCCCCGACGGATTACGATTCGTCTCCACCGGCTACGGCTCCGCCGTCCCCACATCCTGGGGCTCATGCCTCGGATCAAGACAGTGATCACGCCCCTCAACCAGTGGGGTGGGAGGCGAAAATGGCGGAGATGATGGAGGAGAAGATGCGCCTTTTCCAGGCGCAGACCTTTCCAGATCCTTCCCAAATCCCTGATGAGGATTGGGAAGACTTTTCTGAGGACGAAGAGGACACGCTTTCGGCACCTGAGGTTCCGAAACCGAAAGCGCGGGGCAAGAAACGCCGCCCAGTGAGCAGTTCTGGTGACGAGTTCACAAAGAAAGCGAACTCTAAGCGCTCCAAAAAGTCCAAAAAGAAGAAGAAGAAGAAGAAGAAGGACTCTTCTTCAGACTCGTCGTCCGACTCTTCTTCCACCGAGTCGGATTCCGACACGGAACGAGCGGGTGTCTACGCCAAAATAGGCGTTAAAGCTGGCAAGAAAATTGTCAAAAAGAAAGCTCAGAAAGTGCGCACCACTACCATGATGCGCAAAACGGTGAATAGCCATTTCACTACGTTTAAACCGATCGAAGTCATCAACAAGTTGACTGAGCAGATTTCAGGAGTTAAGGGCATTCCTGCTTCGGTTTTCAAAGAGATGGATTCCGGCATTCATCTTTCCGACGAACGCCGTCGTTATGAAACTTCCCTCTGCCTTATCCATAAGGCAGTTTTGGGTGCCTTGACGTCTGTTATCCCTGTGGCTAACAGGATGCAGACAGAGAACAAGTTCTCGTCTTTGGCGCGGGTTATGGACCGGGGCATAGCTTTGTTAGCAGCCGCTAGTAACTACATGACCCATCGGAGATTTGAAAACGTTTTCAAATCGGTCACCACAGATGCCGGAAAAGAGGTTGCCCGCTCGAACAAGGTAACGGACCATGATGGTAAGGAATACACCGTGTATTCCGGACCTACCCCTATCAAGAGCAAACCGCTAGATAAATCCAAGATGTTTGGGGGTCAGCTAGCTTACCTGTACAAACAGGTAGAGGTCGACTACAAGAGTGCTAAAAACACTGAAGCAAAGAGTCGTCGCTTCCAAAACCCAGCAGGGTTCAGAAAGTCTAGGACGGATTTTCGATTCCGCAGAGGAGGAAGGCCGTTCAGGGGCGGACCGTCCTTCCAGTTCAACCAGCGAGGAAGGGGCCGAGGCGACAGGCCGGCCTCAAACTGGAACGACAACCGCGGCTACAAGAGGGATTTCGTTCCCAAGCCCCAGTTCCCGAAACAAGGGAACAAGTAGAGATTTCCACACAAACAGTGCAGCCTCCTGACCCTACAATGGTCACGGAGGAAACTCAAACTGAAGTAAGCCTTTTTCAAGCAGGGAATGTTTCTAATTGTTTACATCAATGGCAACAGTTAACCACTAATCCAGAGGTCCTGAATATTGTTAAAGGCATTCACATCCCTTTCACACAATTGCCTATACAAAAGAGAGCGCCTTTTCCGTATCAGTTTAATTCACTAGAAAAATCTCAGCTAGATCACCAGGTTCTACTGTTTGAGTCTAAGGGCATTGTCAACAGAGTTGAACATACTGAAGGGGAATATATTTCCAATATCTTCTCTACTCCTAAACCTGATGGTTCAATCCGAATGATTTTAGATTTAACTCAGTTGAATGAAATCATTGAATACAAACATTTCAAAATGTTTTCTTTAGAAACAGCTCGTGATTTAATTACCCCAGGGTGTTGGCTAGCGAGTGTTGATTTAAGGGATGCGTACTACACCGTTCCTATTCACCAGACAGATCGGAAATACCTACGTTTTCTCTGGAATGGCCAACTTTTTGAATTTACATGTTTACCTAATGGTTTGGCCTGCGCACCGCGTCTGTTTACTAAGTTGTTGAAACCAATTTTTGCACACATGGCAAAATTGGGGCATTGTATGTTTCCATACATAGATGATTCTTTTATTATGGGCCAATCTTTCACGCAATGTGAACTCGCTGTTAAAGATTTATGCAACATTTTCACCAAATTGGGTTTCTTCATACATAACAAGAAATCGGTTTTTTCTCCTACTCAGGAGCTTAAGTGTCTCGGGTTCATTCTGAACACCACGGCTATGACCGTTTCGCTTACACGCCAAAAGAAAGATAAGCTTTACCGCACAGCGATACAGCTGTTAGACACTTCTAGGCCAAAGATTAGACAGGTCGCGGTCCTTATCGGGGTCATGGTTTCGTATAGTCCAGCTATTCTATACGGAGCGGCACACATAAAATCCCTCGAAATTGATAAAAATTTGGCGCTGGCCCGCGCAAAGGGAAACTTTGAAAAGACCATGTTTATTTCGGAGAACGGCCTAGCCGACATTGATTGGTGGCTAAACCACTTTGACCATTCCCCCAATCCCATTAGAATGGGAGAGCCTGACACTACCGTTACCACTGACGCGTCTCTCCAAGGGTGGGGAGCACATCAAAATGATGTAGCAACGGGAGGAAGATGGCTAGAATCGGAACTCCCCGATCATATTAACGTTCTAGAACTAAGGGCCATTTACTTGGGATTAACCAGTCTAGTAAAAATACCCAAAAATAATGTACGTATCCTCACGGATAACACCACAGCTATGGCTTATGTCAGAAATATGGGAGGTACAAAATCGATTAAATGTAATGCAATGGCACTTCTCATTTGGAACTGGGCTCAAACCTTTGATGTCTGGTTAACTGTTAATCACATTCCAGGCACACAAAATTGTCTAGCTGACAAGATGAGTCGCCAGTTCCATGATCACTTAGAGTGGTCACTTAATCCATCCATTTTCAAACACATTTGTCACACATGGGGTTCACCTCAGATCGATTTGTTCGCTTCGCGTAATAACTTTAAAATTCCAAAATATGTTTCGTGGCACCCGGAACCCAATGCTTGGCACATTGATGCCTTCTCCCTAAAGTGGCGACATCATTTCTTTTACATTTTCCCCCCCTTTACTATCATTAGCAAAGTCGCCAGAAAGATTCAAATGGAGGGGACACACGCCATACTCATCGTCCCCGAGTGGCACACGCAACCGTGGCTACCGACGTTACTAGCCACAGCCAAAAGCAGCCTTCGCTTCCCAAGATTCCGAGGAAACCTCAAACATCAGGGACCACTAGAACGCCACGGAAACGTGTCGACAACTCCGTTAGTGGCATTCCTTTTTTAAATAAATATTTAGAACAGTTTGGCTTAGACAAAATTACACAACAGCGTTTGGTTGATGATGCGTGGAGAAAAGGAACGG